>SSNP01000044.1:1432146-1528325 GCA_006937955.1 Pachypanchax playfairii
TACAGCATTTTCTGATAAACATCTACGGTAGGTAAAGTTTCTATCTGGAGCGGTGAGGTCCATCATTGTAAATTCAAAGGTTATTAAAAAATGATCAGACAAGACAGGGTTGTGAGGAAACACTATCAGCTGTTCAATCTCTACACCATAAGTCAGAACAAGATCAAGAGTATGATGACAGTAGTGAGTTGGTCTGTTTACATTCTGAGAGAAACCAACTGAATCCAAAAGATCATTAAAAGCTATATTCAAACTATCACTTTCAACATCAACATGAATATTGAAATCTCCCACTATAATGACTTTATCAGATTTCAATAATAGTTCTGATAAAAAGACTGAAAATTCAGACAAGAACTCAGAATAAGCACCTGGTGGACGATATACAACAACAAGTAAAATAGGTTCCTCTGATTTCCAATTTGGGTGAGAAATACTGAGGGTCATAAATTCAAAAGAAATATAACTAGTAACTGGTCTAGAGCTAATCAATAGACCTGACTGGAAAATAGCTGCTACTCCTCCTCCTCGACCTGTTGCTCGAGGAACATGAAGATTAAGGTAGTTAGAAGGAGTTGATTCATTAATACTAACATGATCCTCCTGCTGCAGCCAGGTTTCCGTAAGACAAAATAGATCAATATGATGATCAATTATCAGATCATTAACTAACAGAGATTTAGATGAAAGAGATCTAACATTCAGTAAACCACATCTAATGGTTTTATTTACAGGTTTTATATTAGTAACTGTATTTATTTTAATCAGATTTTTATTATTTATTTTTCTAAAACAAAATATTTGTTTATTTAATTTGAACCGTGGTTGAGCAGACACCGTCTCTATAGGAAAGTGGGAGGGTAACGACAGAGAAGCTGCAGAGAGGTGTGTAAGACTACAACTCTGCTTCCTGGACTGGACCCTGGATTGTCACGGTTTTGGAAAAGTAATAAATTCAGCCATATTTCTAGAAAGGAGAGCTGCACCATCCAAAGTAGGATGGATGCCGTCTCTCCGAATCAGTCCAGGTTTTCCCCAAAACGTCTGCCAATTATCGATAAAGCCCACGTTGTTATCGGGACACCACCTAGACAACCAGCGACGAAATGAAAACATACGACTAAACATGACATCGTTTCTCAGATTAGGGAGGGGACCAGAGAAGATTACGGAGTCCGACATTGTTTTTGCAAAGTTACACACCGAAGCAACATTAATCTTAGTGACCTCCGATTGGCGTAACCGGGTGTCGTTACTGCCGACGTGAATAACAATCTTACTGTATTTACGCTTATCCTTAGCCAGCAGTTTCAGGTAGCCTTCTATGTCGCCCGCTCTGGCCCCCGGAAGACATTTGACTATGGTCGCTGGTGTCTCTAATGCCACGTTTCGGACTATGGAGCTGCCAATAACCAGAGTCTGTTTCTCAGCGGGTGTGTCGCTGAGTGAAGAAAAACGGTTTGAAACGCCTTTAAAACTTATCCATATTATAACCATTTGACTCATTACTAAAAGGGTTTGATGTCATTGGTTGGGGTAGTCCTTTTAAATTTTCAAAATTCAGTATTGTCTGATCTCTTTTTTTTCCAGGAACATTATACAGTATTTGTTTATATCCATGTGCTGTCTGACTGTCAGGGAAGCATTTTTTGGACATTTGAAACCAAAGACTGAGTTTGAGTTTTGATACCTTTAATTCTACTTATGAATGACTTACAATGCTTGGTTATTTGTATGTATTGTTTGTTCATATGACTTTGTAAAAGTATAATTGAGAGATGCACTTTCTTGTACTTAATGTTTTATAGTTTGTGTTGAAGTCTATGCAACAACAGCCATTCAAGGATTTTATGTTGTGATGTAAAAAGCATATTCTGGTTTGGAGCCCTGTGCTTTTGTCTTTCTGGAAACCAGTTCAGGGTTGATTGTAGTTTGTGACAAACAGCTTATTAAAGTCATAAGAGGCGAAAACTTTTTTTCCAGTAATTTTTCTGCTTCGCATCTGTGCCAAAACAATACATAAATATAGATATCTATCTATCTATCTATCTATCTATCTATCTATCTATCTATCTATCTATCTATCTATCTATCTATCTATCTATCTATCTATCTATCTATCTATCTATCTCTCTCTCTCTCTCTCTCTCTCTCTCTATATATATATATATATATATATATACAGTGGGGCAAAAAAGTATTTAGTCAGCCACCAATTGTGTAAGTTCTCCCACTTAAAAAGATCAGAGAGGCCTGTAATTTTCATCATAGGTATACCTCAACTATGAGAGACAAAATGAGGAAAAAAAATCCAGAAAATCACATTGTCTGATTTTTAAAGAATTTATTTGCAAATTATGGTGGAAAATAAGTATTTGGTCAATAACAAAAGTTCATCTCAATACTTTGTTATATAGCCTTTGTTGGCAATGACAGAGGTCAAACGTTTTCTGTAAGTCTTCACAAGGTTTTCACACACTGTTGCTGGTATTTTGGCCCATTCCTCCATGCAGATCTCCTCTAGAGCAGTGATGTTTTGGGGCTGACGCTGGGCAACACGGACTTTCAACTCCCTCCAGAGATTTTCTATGGGGTTGAGATCTGGAGACTGGCTAGGCCACTCCAGGACCTTGAAATGCTTCTTACGAAGCCACTCCTTCGTTGCCCGGGCGGTGTGTTTGGGATCATTGTCATGCTGAAAGACCCAGCCACGTCTCATTTTCAGTGCCCTTGCTGATGGAAGGAGGTTTTCACTCAAAATCTTATGATACATGGTCCCATTCATTCTTTCCTTTACACCAGGGGTGCCCAAAGTCGGGCCTCGAGGGCCACTATCCTGCATGTTTTAGATGTGTCCCTGCTTCAACACACCTGATTCTAATCTGCAACATCTCAGCAAGTCCAGCAGAAGCATGTTAACGACCCATTCATCTGCATCAGGTGTGCTAAAGCAGAGGAACATCCAAAACATGCTGGATATTGGCCCTTGAGGCCTGGAGTTGGACACCCCTGCTTTACACGGATCAGTCGTCCTGGTCCCCTTGCAGAAAAACAGCCCCAAAGCATGATGTTTCCACCCCCATGCTTTACAGTAGGTATGGTGTTCTTTGGATCCAACTCAGCATTCTTTCCCCTCCAAACACGACAAGTTGAGTTTCTACCAAAAAGTTCTATTTTGGTTTCATCTGACCATATGATGTTCTCCCAATCCTCTTCTGGATCATCCAAATGCTCTCTAGCAAACCGCAGACGGGCCTGGACGTGTCCTGGCTTCAGCAGGGGGACACGTCTGGCACTGCAGGATTTGAGTCCCTGGCGGCGTAGTGTGTTACTGATGGTAGCCTTTGTTACTTTGGTCCCAATCTCTGCAGGTCATTCACTAGGTCCCTCCGTGTGGTTCTGGGATTTTTGCTCACCGTTCTTGTGATCATTTTGACCCCACGGGGTGAGATCTTGCGTGGAGCCCCAGATCGAGGGAGATTATCAGTGGTCTTGTATGTCTTCCATTTTCTAATAATTGCTCCCACAGTTGATTTCTTCACACCAAGCTGCTTACCTATTGCAGATTCAGTCTTCCCAGCCTGGTGAAGGTCTACAATTTTGTTTCTGGTGTCCTTTGACAGCTCTTTGGTCTTGGCCATAGTGGAGTTTGGAGCGTGACTGTTTGAGGTTGTGGACAGGTGTCTTTTATACTGATAACGAGTTCACACAGGTGCCATTAATACAGGTAACGAGTGGAGGACTGAGGAGCCTCTTAAAGAAGTTACAGGTCTGTGAAAGCCAGAAATCTTACTTGTTTGTAGGTGACCAAATACTTATTTTCCACCATAATTTGCAAATAAATTCTTTAAAAATCAGACAATGTGATTTTCTGGATTTTTTTTCCTCATTTTGTCTCTCATAGTTGAGGTATACCTATGATGAAAATTACAGGCCTCTCTGATCTTTTTAAGTGGGAGAACTTACACAATTGGTGGCTGACTAAATACTTTTTTGCCCCACTGTATATCACTTTTTTAACTGTGGGTTTAATGTCCACACTAACTGCTTTGTTTGTGTCCTGCCCAACAATGTCCCACCGACACTTTCTGGTGTAAGCCTGTACTCCCCCTTGAACTGCCACCTTATCGTGGTGGGGAAGTTTGCGTGCCTGGCTGATACTACAAGCTATGCTGTCTGGGGCATTTTGCACCTGTTAGGGTCACCCATGGCAAACAGGTCCTAGGGGATGGGCCAGACCAAGTGCAGCTCAAGCGACCCCCTATGAATAGAAAACAATCAAGGACCGTGAAGTTGCCCGATATGGCGCAGCCAGGGCCCCACCCTGGAGCCAGGCCTGAGGTTGGGGCTGGTCAGCGAGTGCCTGGTGCCTGGGCCTTGGCCCATGGGGCACAGCCCAAAAAGGTGAGGTGGGCCCACCCCTCTGTGGATCCACCACCTGCAGAAGGAGATATAGGGGTCGGGTGCGGAGAGGACTAGGCGACACTGGGCGTGTGCCTGTTCGTCCTGGTCCATGTGCACAGCCTCTGGCTGTCAGGACGTGGAACGTCACCTCATTGGGGGGAAGGAGCCTCAGCTTGTGCGGGAGGTTGAGAGGTACCAGCTAGATATAGCTGGGCTCATCTCCACGCACAACTTGGGCTCTGGAACCCAGCTCCCTGAGAGGGGATGGACGCTCCATTTTTCTGGCATTGCCTGCGGGGAGAGATGGCTGGTGTGGGCTTGCTTATAGCTCCCCAGCCTAGCCGTCACGTGTTGGAGTTTACCCCAGTGAATGAGAGGGTCGCGAACGCCTACGCCTTCGGGTCGGGGACAGGTCTCTCACTGTTGTCTCGGCCTATGGACCCAACAGCAGTGCAGAGTACCAGACCTTCTTGGGGTCCCTGGGAGGAGTACTAGACAGTGCACCAACTGGGGACTCCATTGTTCTGCTGGGGGACTACAATGCCCACATGGGGAACGACAGTTGACCTGGAGGGGGGTGATTGGGAAGAACGGCCTCCCCGACCTAACCCGAGTGATGTTCAGTTATTGGACTTCTGTGCCAGTCACAGTCTGTCTATAATAAACACCATGTTCGAGCACAAGAGTGTTCATAAGTGCACATGACACCAGGACACCTTCGGTCGGAGGTCGATGATTGACTTTGTCATTGTGTCATCTGACCTTCGGCCACGTGTCTCAGACACTCGGGTGAAGAGAGGGGCTGAGCTGTCAACTGATCACCACCTGGTGGTGAGTTGGATCCGCTGGCAAAGGAGGAAGCCGGTCAGACCTGGCAGACGGCGTGTTGTGAGGGTCTGTTGGGAATGCCTGGCAGGGACGTCTTCACCTCACACCTCCGGGAGAGCTTCTCTCAGATCCCAGGAGACATGGAGTCTGAGTAGTCCATGTTTTCCTCCTCTATTGTCAGTGCGGCTGCTCATAGCTGTGGTTGCAAGGTCTCTGGTGCCTGTCGTGGCGGCAACCCCTGAACCCAGTGGTGGACACCGGAAGTAAGGGACGCTGTCAGGCGAAAGAGTGCCACTTGAATTTGTTGTCTTGTGGGACTCCGGAAGCAGCTGATGGGTACCGGCATGTCAAGCGCATCACAGCTAATGTGGTCGCAGAGGCAAAAACTTGGGTCTGAGAGGAGTTCGGACAGGCCATGGAAAATGACTATTGGTCGGCCTCGAAGAAATTCTGGCAAACCGTCCGATGCCTCAGGAGGGGGAAGCAGTGCTTCACTAACACTGTTTACAGTGCACGTGGGGAGCTGCTGACCTCGACTGGGGACAATGTTGGACGGTGGAAGGAATACTTTGACGATCTCCCTAATCCCACCATCATGTCTTCTGCTGAAGAGGCAGAGACTGGGGACTTAGAGGGGGACTTTTCCATCACCCAAGCTGAAGTCACTGAGGTAGTTAAAAAAAAGCTCCTTGGTGGCAAGGCTCTGGGGGTGGATGAGATACATCCTGAGTACCTCAAGTCTCTAGATGTTGTAGGACTGTCTTGGTTGACACGTCTCTGCAACATTGTGTGGAGGTCGGGGACAGTGCCTCTGGATTGGCAGACCGGGGTGGTGGTCCCTGTGTTTAAGGAGGGGGACCGGAGGGTGTGTTCCAATTACAGGGGGATCACACTTCTCAGCCTCCCCGGAAAGGTCTACTCCAGGGTACTGGAGAGGAGGATCCAACCGATAATTGAACCTCTGATTCAGGAGGAGCAGTGTGGTTTTTGTCCTGGTCGTGGAACACTGGACCAGCTCTATACCCTCTATCGGGTGCTCGAGGGTTCATGGGAGTTCGCCCAACCAGTTCACATGTGCTTTGTGGATCTGGAGAAAGCGTTCAATCGACATCCTGTGGGGGGGTGCTCTGGGAGTATGGGGTTTGGGGCTCTTTGCTAAGGGCTGTCCATTCCCTGTTCAACCACAGCAGAAGCTTGGTTCACATTGCTGGCAGTATGTCAGACTTGTTCCTAGTACATGTTGGTCACCACCAGGGCTGCTCTTTGTCACGGGTTCTGTTCATTACTTTTATGGACAGAATTTCTAGGCACAGCCAAGGGCTAGAGGGGGTCCGGTTCAGGGACCACAGGAACAACATCATCTGCAAACAGCAGATGATGTTGTTCTTATGGCCCTATCGAGCCAGGACCTTCAACGTGTGCTGGAGCGGTTTGCAGCCGAGTGTGAAGCGGCTGGGATGAGAATCAGCACCTCTAAATCTGAGGCCATGGTTCTCGACCGGAAAGGGTGGCTTGCCCTCTTCAAGTCGGTGGAGAGTCCTTGCCTCAAGTGGAGGAGTTTAAGTATCTCATGGTCTTGTTCACGAGTGAGGGGCGATGGAGCGCAAGATTGACAGACGGATTGGTGCAGCGTATTGCGGCAAACCAGGAACTAATTGAGGGCCGCCGTGGGCTAAACTCAGGGTTAAGTTATCCGTATGACGCGCGTTCCAAGATACCACTCTCAAGCACTTCTGTTGGTAATAGCGACTCATTTATTCCTTGGTTCATTTGGCTCTAAAGTCCATAAAATAAACAATACAGCGGCATACTCCACAGACTGCTCCAATACACAAACGTGCGTCACGGTCAACAGAAAATGTGACCACCACCGGGCTCACCCCACTTCCTCATCCATGATTCCAAAAACAACCTGTGAATCAGTAAATGCACCTTTTCAAAACTCGTGATGCACATGCCCCTACAGCGACACACCCACCACCCAGGTGCTGATGCTGCGTGTCACCTGTCACCGACTGAATAAATATGCAGCACTAGTATGGCTCCTACATTCCGGCCCCTAATTATGACACACAATAATTACTTAACCACTAACATGTAGGAGACAAGTCTAGCAAAATATCATAATAAACAAACCCACACCAACTATTTGTGAATCCATTACTCAGCCCAAGTGATAGATTAAATAAACAAGTGCAACTGCCAAAAGTCCATCAAAAGGTCTTCAACATCCAGGTCAAAAAAAGTCCCCATGGATGTTCACGATTCTTCTGCTTCCTGAAGAAGGCACATCTTGGTAACAGGTCTATTCAAGTAACTTGTCTTAGTCATGATCCGAACCTGCCGCACAAGTCCACCTTTATCAGGAAAAGTCTCCACAACTCTATCAGTCAGCCAGGAGTTACGAGGCGCAGACTCATCCAAGACAACAACGATATCTCCTGGAACAAAATTTCTTTTGAGGTTCTGCCATTTCTGCCGCTCCAAAAGCTGAGGCAAGTACTCCTTCAACCAGCGCTTCCAAAACAGATCGGCCATATACTGCACTTGTCTCCATCGTCGACGAGCATAGATGTCATCTCGGGAAAACACTCCTGGTGGCAATGAGGGTTTGGATTTCAGAAGAAGTAGATGATTCGGAGTCAAGGCTTCTAAATCATGAACATCAGTGGAGGCCTTGGTTATGGGGCGACTGTTGATGATTGCTTCAGCTTCACATAAAACTGTCTGAAGTCCTTCTTCATCAGGACTCTGGGTCCTCAACACAGAGTTGAGAACTTTCCGGACAGACCTGATCAGACGCTCCCACACTCCACCATGATGCGATCCAGCAGGGGGATTAAAAATCCACTTGATTCCTTTTTGAAGCAGAGTGTCACTGATTTGAAGATGGTTCCATCCTCTTACTCCTTCTCTCAGCACACGTTCTGCACCAATAAAATTGGTGCCATTATCTGAACGCAGCTCCACCACCTGTCCTCGCCTGGCGATGAACCTCCGGAGGCCATTAATGAAAGAATCTGTGTCTAATGATGATAATACCTCCAGATGCACTGCTCTTGTTGCCATACAGGTAAAAATGGCTCCATACCGCTTCACTTTGCTCCTGCCACACTTTACCTCAAAAGGGCCAAAGCAGTCAACTCCAACACGAGTGAAAGGCGGTTCATCTGGACATACTCTCTCCAGGGGAAGATCAGCCATCCTTTGACATCCTGGTGCAGCATGCAGTCTGCGACAAGTGATGCACTTAGACAAGGTCTTTCTAATAGCAATGCTGGCACCTGGAATCCAGAATCTTTGGCATAGCTCAGCAAGCATATGATTGCGTCCACCATGTCCTGTCAATTGATGCACATGCCGTAGAACAAGTTCAGAGATGTGAAGCTCTTTAGCCAAAAAAGCTGGATGTTTCTCTTCAGCTGGCATAGCTGCTCTACTGAGCCTTCCCCCAACTCTTAGAACACCATCTTCTCCCAGAATAGGATTGAGCTTGTAGAGATGGCTAGTCTTCTTCAATCTTCCTCCTTTCTGCAAACTTGTCACCACTTGTGGATATCTTTTCCACTGACAATAACAAATAATGGCGGTTTCTGCTTCTCCAAACTCTTCCAGTGACAAGGAACTAGATCCAGTGTGAATCTTAGTCAAAACCATCTCTGTCAATTGTTCCTGAACAGTCACTCCATCAAGGCCAGAATCGATCAGGTTCACTTTCAATTGCTTCCCCTCTTGGACCAGCATCAACAACAAGCGTTTGAACCTGAGTAGCCATCCAACCATCCTTTTCAGTTTGACCCAAGATGAAAAATGATTAATGAATCTCATGAGTGGATCCACCTGCTCACTGGCATCTGTAGCACTCACAGACACAACCGTCCTGACCTCTGAATCATCTGGAAGGATTTTACTGATGCCATTTGGATTCTGCGGCCATTTCCTTTCAGGCTCCTGCAGAAACTTAGGACCTGACACCCATGTATCTATCTTCAAGAACGACTCCACATTGGCTCCTCTGGATGCTACATCTGCTGGGTTACTGTGGGTATCTACATATCTCCACTGAGATGGGGTAGACAAAGTGAGTATCTCTCCGACTCGATTTGCCACAAATGTTTTAAACCTTGACGTTTCATTCCTGATATACTTCAAGACAGAAGTACTATCAGTCCAGAAAACAGACTCTTGTAATTCCATGTGTAACTCTTTTCTCCACAGTTTATCCATCCGACTTGCAACCACTGCTGCTGTCAGTTCCATGCGAGGTATCGTAATGGGTTTAAGCGGAGCAACACGTGCTTTCCCCATTATGAATGCACAGTGCACCTGACCTTCACAGTTGTTCTGCAACAGACAGGTCACTGTTCCAAATCCATCTTCACTTGCATCACTGAAGTGGTGAAGCTGAGTGCTTGTAACTGCTCCAAAATCCAGAGGCTTCAAGCATCAGTCAACTTCAAACCCTTCCAGGCGATGAAGTCCTTCCAACCATCCTGTCCACACCTGAGCAACATCTTGTGGCAACGGATCATCCCAACCAACATGTCTTCTGCTCAGTGTCTGAAGGATTCCCTTTGCAACCAGTACAACTGGCGCCAAAAAAGCCCAGGGGATCATAGATGGAGCTTATTATTGATAAAACTCCTCTTCTTGTCAGAGTGCAGCACTCCACTAATGTAAATGTGCGGCTGTAGAAAACTGAGAGTTTTTATTATTATTATTGTCATTTTATTCCTTTTAATTTTTTTCATTAAGGCGCTCAAGCGCCCTTACATAGATGGTGCCCTGGGCGGTCGCCCACATTGCCCATAGCAAAAACCGGCCCTGACTGAGAGGCACTCGTCCATCGAGGGACCTTCAAAAGAATTCGCAGTGCATCATTATATGCTACTTGCAGTTTTTTAAATTTACCTTTACTGTAACTGCACCACAGGTGGGCAGTATACAGTGGTGTACAGTAAGCTTTAAATAATGCAACTTTAACCTCATATGAACACATACTAAATTTGCGTGCCAGCATATTTGCTTGTGCATACAATTTAGAATACTGTCTCTGAATATCTTTGTCATCGCACAGGTCATTCCTGACAACATGACCGAGATATTTCACTTTGCTCACAACATCCATTTCATTTTCTCCCAAGAAAAAGGATGGAAACTCTGTTTTCTTGTCCTCTTTTGCCCTCACAATCATAACCACAGACTTCTTAGTGCTAAACTTTATATCAAATTGCTTACCATAATCAGAGCAAACTCTGAGGAGCTGCTGCAGACCGGCAGAATAAGGAGACATGACTACTAAGTCATCAGCATACAGAAGATGGTTGATAAGTTTCTCTCCCACCACACAGCCAGTTTTACAATTTTGAAGTCTTTGTGAAAGAGTATCCATATACAAGTTAAACAGTATAGGAGACAGAACACCACCTTGTCTAACCCCGTTGGTCACTGCAAATGGCTCAGATGTTAAATTTCCCCATCTCACTTGCATAGTTTGTCGAGTATACCAAAAATGAAGAACCCGAATCATATACTGAGGAACCCCTCGCAGTTTTAACTGTGCAAAAAGCTTTCCATGATTAATGCAGTCAAAGGCTTTGGAGGCATCTAAGAAACACAGGAACATGGTAGAATTTTGTCCTGTGTATTTACTTACAGCCTCTTTTAGTGCAAAAATGCACATATCTGTGCCATGTTTAGTTTTAAAACCAAATTGCTCATCAGCAGTGTGCATACATTCCTCAGTTCTCTCCAAGATAATCATTTCAAGTACCTTAGATAATACACTAGCTAAAGCAATAGGTCTATAATTTTCAATACTGGAGATTTTCCCTGTTTTATCTTTAATTACAGGTACCAGCAAAACAGACATCATACAATTGGACAGAGTACCATGCATTAACATTCCAGAAAAACATAATAATAAAATAAAGATTTAGAATTTTGAGACTACAAAACATAGGTATTTAAATAGAAATAGGCGGGATTTTGTTCACCGTTAAAACATTTATTGTGAAGAGTCTTCACCGGAAATTGTGACGCTCAGTTTGTGAAACGCGCGAAGGAAACTAAGTTACAAGATAGTGAGTAAAGCAACAAATTATAGCGTAAATACCGTGTTTCGTATTATTCAAACAGTTTTAGTTTATGTAATAATTAATGAGAAGGGACGTTCCTTTACACCGGATTCAATAATTCTAGATTCTAAGCTGCAGTTTTTGTTTTGTAATTTTCACGAGAGAAACGTTATCCGCCTAGCTTAGCACGGCTTAATGCGCTGAAACATAAGAACATATTACATTGTACACGTCACATTTAAAGTTAAAAGTGTTAAAACGGTTTTACGAACTTTTTCCTAAGTTAAAAGAGACGGTAGAAGCTAGTTTTCGTGTGTTTTGCAGCCGGTTTGATATGTCGTCATCACGTCCGTCTGATGATGACGACAGAACGAACGCGTCAGAAAACGACTCAGAGGATGAAGTAAGTTCACATCTATTTTCTTTCATCCAGTGTGTGTCTTCCACTTAACTTTACAAAAATTATTTTCTATTATTACGAAAAGCTTTAATGTGTTTAAGGTGAAATATTGCAGTTTCAGGCGGTTTCATACATTGTTGCAGAAATGCAGCGAGTATCTTTGTGTTTCTATACGTATATAGCTGCTTTCTGTGCTTTTTTAAACGACTCCATCAGTTATGAATAAAATGATTTAAACTGAATTGCACTGAACGACTGTTCCTGCTGGTGTTTTTGGCAGCCCCAGCTCCCTCTGTGTCAGTTCTATCCGTATATCCGCTGTGCACTTTGCTGCGGGTTCCTCATCGACGCGACCACCATCACAGAGTGCCTGCACACATGTGAGTCACTAAAAGACCAAAGAAAAACAACTTCATGCTTTGGGTGAAACAGCCTCTGACATCAGACTTTACATCAAAAAGCATCAGATCTCAGGAGCCAGACCGAACAGATGCAGACTGAACACAATACGAGTTTCTTTCCCTGTTAAGCTACAACATACAGAATGGAAATTGAAAAATATTTGACTAGTTGTGAACCTAAACGTCTTGACAGCCTCTCCTGCTGAAAGTTTTACACGAATAGATTTCTTGTTTTAACTTAATCCAGCTCTGTAAATTTTAAATGCTGTATAAAATATCTTCTTCCTGCTGTTCATTATAATGTGTATTAACCAAGAATCAGTAGTGGCAGAAGAAACAGTGCGAAAGCAAAACATGTAAAACTTACAGTAGGAGAGGCTGTTTGGAGAATTAAGTTCACAAGTTGAAAATGTTAACCGACCAGGCTGATGAAGGGTAACGAATATACTAACAGTGCTTTATGATTTGATAATTTTGTAAATGTATAACATCATTTCTTTGTAAAAAAAAAAAAAAAGTTAACTAATTTTAAAAAATTATCATTTATTTTGCTTTTTCTTGTTCCAAGTTTGCAAAAGCTGCATTGTGAAGCACTTCTTCTATAGCAATAAATGTCCAACATGCAGCATTGTGGTCCACCAGACGCAACCACTTTACAACATCAGGTAGGTCACTCAATCTAGCAGTAGTGGACAAACTGTGGACTTGTTAAAGAGAGCGGTCCAAAATATGTTTGATAGTTAATTTTCAGTACTGCAGACAGTTAATCAGATTGTTGTAATTAGTTTTGTTTCTCTGCAGGCCAGACAGACAGCTGCAGGACATTGTTTACAAAATGGTTCCCTTCTTGGAAGAATGTAAGTCTGGTGCATAATTGGGGTGTAAGCCTTTGGTTTTGTTTCCCTAATTTTTTTTTTATACCTAAAACAGTAAAATAGGTATCTTATCATTCCTGAAAATCCGACAGCATGTAAAGAGTCTTTATCAATTCTAATTGTGCTTTTTTACTTCCAAACTAAAAACATTTCATTAATTTGTCTCTAAATTATATGTCTGAGTATGAATTGTAACAACTATGAATCGTGTTTTACCTGGCCACACACCTGCCTGTACATATGCCTTCAAAGAGGTGCGTGTTACATGGGCAAAATGCAGCATCCTCCTACAAAAAATCTGGCCTAATGCAGCATAAATCTGGACGATGTTTGGGCACATTTTTATGACATTTTGAAATGCATTGTGAAAGGTTTTATTTTAAGCACAAGCTTAAAGATAATGACACAAATGCTGCCAGTGCTTCTACAGATGAGTCATGTGGACCCAGTTCAAAACTCACTATAGAATCGAGTGCTCCCTAAACGTCTTCCTGACCCATGCCAGCCACAACTCCTCAGAGAAGGATGCATAACAGAAACTCTGTTCATCACCATTTCTTGTGTTTTACTTCTTTTTTTATTTATGTGAATAACTTGCCAAATCTTTCCTGCCAATGCCAAACAGCTTATTCTGATGTTTTTTTCAGGCAGCGCCCAAATTTTATATGGGGAGCCACAGTCTCCTCCCCTTCCGGTCGACCCATGGGTCCCCTGGATGAAAAAGTAGGAATGGAAGTCAATGAAGCGATAAAAGTTATTTTCTGGTCCGCTTTGTCTTACACCCTCAATCACACATATGCTGTACCGCAATTTAAATGATAGATAATGATGTACGTTTTGACCGGGTCTGTCAAGTGGATTCGGATTTATTCATTTTTAACATTTTGTAATTAAAATTACTACAACTGGAAAGTCGCACATATGACGTCACAGCAGAATCTCCCGAGTCTCACCGCTGCCTTTTCCCTCATTTTACGCAACAATGCCGGTGTGTTTTGTATCTGGATGTCACTACAAAACTAGTTGTTTAATGCTCCTTCCTTTGTCCTGATAGAAGGAGGTGAAGCTTGCTAAACTCACCGCCATTGTTCCTATTCTGATTCTTCTTCTCCTTCTGAGCGGTATGATGACGTCAATTTTACGAGACAAGTGGTTGTAGTCTACTACGTGTCTTCACACAAAATATAAAATAATTTTTGCCGCGTGTCGAAAATGATCGCTTTCTCTGCATCAAAACTTGTCTTTACACCTCACGGACATCATGTTTGATCCATGATGCATTTCAAACTGGATCAGAAAATAACTTATCGCTCCATTGACTTTCATTCATTATTTTTTCGTCCAGGGGACCCATGGACTGGAAGTAGAAGGGCGTGACTGTGGCTCCCCATTGTGGGGAATGACTGCCCTTCACCTTCAGGCTCGTTTTATGCTGTCAGCAACAAGTGCACTAGAACTTGAACACAAATATATATATAAACTTCAATATGTACAGTGGGGCAAAAAAGTATTTAGTCAGCCACCAATTGTGTAAGTTCTCCCACTTAAAAAGATCAGAGAGGCCTGTAATTTTCATCATAGGTATACCTCAACTATGAGAGACAAAATGAGGAAAAAAAAATCCAGAAAATCACATTGTCTGATTTTTAAAGAATTTATTTGCAAATTATGGTGGAAAATAAGTATTTGGTCAATAACAAAAGTTAATCTCAATACTTTGTTATATAGCCTTTGTTGGCAATGACAGAGGTCAAACGTTTTCTGTAAGTCTTCACAAGGTTTTCACACACTGTTGCTGGTATTTTGGCCCATTCCTCCATGCAGATCTCCTCTAGAGCAGTGATGTTTTGGGGCTGACGCTGGGCAACACGGACTTTCAACTCCCTCCAGAGATTTTCTATGGGGTTGAGATCTGGAGACTGGCTAGGCCACTCCAGGACCTTGAAATGCTTCTTACGAAGCCACTCCTTCGTTGCCCGGGCGGTGTGTTTGGGATCATTGTCATGCTGAAAGACCCAGCCACGTCTCATTTTCAATGCCCTTGCTGATGGAAGGAGGTTTTCACTCAAAATCTTACGATACATGGCCCCATTCATTCTTTCCTTTACACGGATCAGTCGTCCTGGTCCCCTTGCAGAAAAACAGCCCCAAAGCATGATGTTTCCACCCCCATGCTTTACAGTAGGTATGGTGTTCTTTGGATCCAACTCAGCATTCTTTCCCCTCCAAACACGACAAGTTGAGTTTCTACCAAAAAGTTCTATTTTGGTTTCATCTGACCATATGATGTTCTCCCAATCCTCTTCTGGATCATCCAAATGCTCTCTAGCAAACCGCAGACGGGCCTGGACGTGTCCTGGCTTCAGCAGGGGGACACGTCTGGCACTGCAGGATTTGAGTCCCTGGCGGCGTAGTGTGTTACTGATGGTAGCCTTTGTTACTTTGGTCCCAGCTCTCTGCAGGTCATTCACTAGGTCCCTCCGTGTGGTTCTGGGATTTTTGCTCACCGTTCTTGTGATCATTTTGACCCCACGGGGTGAGATCTTGCGTGGAGCCCCAGATCGAGGGAGATTATCAGTGGTCTTGTATGTCTTCCATTTTCTAATAATTGCTCCCACAGTTGATTTCTTCACACCAAGCTGCTTACCTATTGCAGATTCAGTCTTCCCAGCCTGGTGAAGGTCTACAATTTTGTTTCTGGTGTCCTTTGACAGCTCTTTGGTCTTGGCCATAGTGGAGTTTGGAGCGTGACTGTTTGAGGTTGTGGACAGGTGTCTTTTATACTGATAACGAGTTCACACAGGTGCCATTAATACAGGTAACGAGTGGAGGACCGAGGAGCCTCTTAAAGAAGTTACAGGTCTGTGAAAGCCAGAAATCTTACTTGTTTGTAGGTGACCAAATACTTATTTTCCACCATAATTTGCAAATAAATTCTTTAAAAATCAGACAATGTGATTTTCTGGATTTTTTTCCCCTCATTTTGTCTCTCATAGTTGAGGTATACCTATGATGAAAATTACAGGCCTCTCTGATCTTTTTAAGTGGGAGAACTTACACAATTGGTGGCTGACTAAATACTTTTTTGCCCCACTGTATTTGTGTGTGTATTTACTAATTTACTGTGAACATTTTTTGTTTTGACATCAGTGGAAAGAGAACAACTGTGTAAGTTTTACAAAGAGAGAGGCCTGCCTGTACCAAAACCAGGTAAATCCTAACTAACATACATAGGCTCATATTAGGTACATTTGTGTGTTTTTTTACTCTAATGTGCAGCTTATCAGTGTCTGAATACTGGGACTCTGTACCAGAATCATAAAAATTATGTGTACATTATATTGAAGAACATTTTACTTCATTTAATGCATTTTTTCACACAACCTTTGTAGACTAGAAAGTTATAGATTGCATAAACTTTATCACAGTGTTGTTTTCTGTCTTCTGTGCAGTGGTTTTTTCCCCTCAAGCTCCTGTTGTTGTGAAGAAGCCGAAAAAAGACAGTTTTTCACAGTCTGTGTTTACTATTCCTCCTGAGCTGAATGTATCTCTGGCCCTGGAGTTTGTTGGGTAAGGATGTGAATTGTGCATTTAGAATCCATTTATTTGTAAAAGTTGACATGTGTGAGATGTGTTGTCAAATTAAATTCAGGCATTCTCCATACAGCAGGACATTTTATATTGTTAGAATAAAGCAATTTCAGAAAAGTTTAAAAGCTGTGTAAACTAATTTGCAAACCAAAAACTCAATTTATTCCCAATAAAACATAAACAACATATCAGGAAAAAATGAATTCACATTTGGACCAAATCTGACCCTAGAACAGTTTTCCATTACACCCCAGAACATTTCAAATGAGTGTTGATCCAGAGGAACAGTGCAGCCTTAGTTCTGATATGACCACAGAGTGCACCTATTCATGTGAGATACTATATATCCTGTGAGGTTGCTTTCTTATTTTATGTAGACTGTATAAAAAGTTACATTTACAAAAGTTATTTCTCCTTTTGACTTTTTGTTTACAGAGCTGAAGAAGGCATTTGTGACTTTAAGGTAAATATGTTTTACTTTCAGTTTATCCAGTTTTGTTTCCCCGTGTGTTTCAAACCACTTGCTCATGTTTTCTTCTTGTGACTGATCAATCAAGTTTTATTAATGTCCGAGTTAAAATATTGTCTAAATATTACTCTAATGTTAATTTACTGCTACTTTTACTGCATAAAGTTCTTCATGAACATGTGTTCAGTGTTTGCATGCGTGTGTGGTGGTGGGATGTGCAAGCCAAAGTAAAGCGATTCTTTCAGACACGCTTTCCACAGCTTGATCAGGCTGTTTATGTAATCCTCCTGTACGTCCACAATTCTCTCTTTCTCTTTACTTATGGTATCATCCCTGAATTGTCTCTGACATGTCAGCCTGTCATCAAAGCAGATTTTAACACTGATCTGAGCACAGTGTTACATCCTGTCGTGTCATACACATGTCATGTATTGCCTAATGCCTAGAGTGGTGGATCTTGTCTGAATCAGATTCCCAAAGTAGGCTTTCATCTCCACTTAATCTAAAAGGTTTCCCCAAAAAGTCAACTAAAATCACTTCATCCAAAAGACTTGTTCAGTTGTGAAGAGCTCTGCATCTCATCCACATCCCTCCAGTTCTCACCTTAAGTCTCGGTCACAATAACTCGTATGAACATCTGCGAACACGCTACAAACAAGTTTTGGATAATTTCCTACAGCCTCCTTAATGCAGCCTTATAAGAATCTAGTGTTTGTAGCCCGTTCAGATGTTAGTGGCCTGGTAGTTTGTCTGGTCCTTAGAACAACACACAATGATGAGGGTTTATTAATGTTTTATTTACTTATAAAAGGAAAGAGGACTGTATGTTTTTACAAGGACATAAAATGGGGCGGGTGTGGCTCGGTGACTAGAGCGGTTGTCCTCCAATTTACAAGGAGGTTTATTGTCGTTATACAGAAGCACAACGAAATGGATTGGAGACATATTTTCTCTCTCACTCTCCCGAGGCAGCCACCTAGGGCGCCAGATGAGAGTATAAGATACACATACATATATATGCACGTATAAACTTATATGCAGAAACCAGAAAAGAACACATGAGGGGAGATAGGTAAAAAAAAAATTCCTCTCACGCAGCACCCACTGGGTGGCGCTGTTTGAGATTGGAAAAAAAAGCCTTAGCGGGGGACAATAAATGAGACATGTCGAGAACTTTTGTAGGGATGTGAAGTGCGATCAGTGTGTGTATGCATGCAGAGAAGAGTCAAGGACACCATCTCTGGCCCAGAACCGATTGTTATGTCTGTCCTCAGTCTGTTGGCGTCCAGTGGACAGGGGAAGGGAGGGGCTGTGGTCCTCCGTACTTACTGCTCCAGGAGACTTTAGTGCATTTGCCTTGAGGCCAGTCGAAACAAAAATAAGAGTGATTAGATCGAAGCCGAAGAATTTCAGCAGCTCCTGTTGTCCATATGGTACACTTTAGTGGAGAATCCCAAACAGCCAAATAAAACCAAATTACATGAAACAGCCAATCAATCACTCCTCCACATAGAACCGAACCTGCAGCTTCTCCAAGATGACACCCATTCTTCCAGTGAGATCCAACACATCAGTCTGTGATCCAGACCCCTGAGCTTTCTAGTCCGAGTGCTGCCAGATAAGGTTACATACTTTCCTTATTTTTCCAAATTTGTCAATACGTCCGGTGACTGCCAGCTCCAATCAGCAGGTTCCCCCAGGTTGTTGGATCGATCCCGGCTGCCACCGCCACACGTCGACGTTTCCTTGGGCAAGACAATGAACCCCATGTAGCCCAATCTAAATATGGGGTTGTGTGAATGGGTAAATGTAAAACTTGTAGCGCGCTTTGAGTTTGCTGAATAGCTAAAAAAGCTATACCGGACATTTACCATAAAATAGAACCACGATGAAAAATTGTTGTTTTTTCAGAAATCCTCTTTATATATCAGCTGCCTTTAATTCCAGAGATCTTCATCGACTCTTTAAAAATTAGAATCAGTTGACACCTAGTTTATTCCAGCATGTCAGGTTTTGATTTTTCTGTTGTTTAGTTGAAGCATTTTTATCTTTACTGTGTTGTTTTCGTTTAGCCACTAGAAAGACGATACATCCGTGTATCTGGGGAGGCCACTATTCGTCACGTGGAACTGTTCATACGGAGGAAGATGGAGCTGAGTCCACTTTGTCAGGTTAATCTGCAAGTAATTAATTCATGACAGTAATTTTAAAATCTAAATATTTGCTTTAACAGATTTGAAAGAAACAGAAATTACAGTGCAATCATGTATAGAAATGTATGAAGCACAGAAAAAAAATTAAGAGAAAGGATTTGATCAATGGTTAAAGTGGAAAAAAATAAGTATCAGTACTCTCCTTCATGTCATACACATAGAACAGAAACATGGGTGACCTTTTCAATCTATATATTAATTGTTTTATTACAACGAAAAAAATCCCAAAGATGAAGAGGTGAGATTTTAGATACACTCATTTCCTGACTTCAGTGCTGCGCTGCTGTGAGCAGTATGACTCCTGAAACACTTAATCTGTGAAATTCACTTTTCTTTAAGGCTGTAATTTTATAAAATTTATGTTTTGATTGATTGAACATTGTTTCAAATGCAAAAAGCCTTTAAAAGGTCACTGTGTCAGTTAGACAAACATTTCCTCATATTTACTGGTTTGTTAAACTGTTAAAACTTTAATGGTAATTCTGCTGCAGTGGTCTGAAATGTTGTTTTCTGCAGGTGGACATGGTTTGTGGAGATCATCTCCTAGATCACTATCAGTCTCTGAAAGATGTGCAGAACTCTGTGGGTGAAGATGCACTACAGGTAAAAGAATAGTCACAATAAAAGCTGCTTTAAAGGGACTTAAGGCAACTTTACAAAATCTGACTCAGTGCTGCCGCGACAGGCGCTGTGGCTAACTGCAGCCACCAGCCAAGCCGGCACGGGAGCGCGCACAGACACTTTACAGACTGTTCGTCTTCACAGCACTGCACCGGGGAGGCTAACATACTTCACGTCAGGTCTCTCCACTCTGTTATTTGATTTGATCTCATCATTTTCATACTGTATCAGGCTCTAAACACGACCTATAATGTTTTCTCACCTGGTCACAAGGAAATGAGCCATGTCAGCATCCGTTTTCACTCCCAAATGCAGCTGAAGTTCCCTCCATGAACCGAACGTATATCCAATATTTATGCGGGTGCCTGCCCAGCTTCGGTCATATTTTTTTTTAGACTCACGAGATGCCGCTGATAAAGTCTTTTTTTTTCTTCGTGGTGCCACTTTTTTGGGGGGTGAGAGTGGATGCAGGTCGTTTGCTGGCTGCAGAAACATCCATAAGTATACCTTCAGTGTTTGAATCCAAGTCCACGGCGGCCATGTTCTTCCTGTTCAAGAGCTGTCGGCAACGCGCATGCAGCGTCAATTTACGTCACATCACTACAACTGCGCGGGAAAGTCGGACGTCGAACTGCAGCGCATTGTGTAGCACACAGCGTGTCCAAGGCAACAGACATATATGCGGATGGCCTCGTTATTTTGGGTTTTTAATGCTTCATGACCCATTAGCATTGAATAAACTGGAAATGCATGTGTAGTTTTTCACAAATCTTGCCTTAAGTCCCTTTAAGGATTGAAGTTTAAGTAATACATTTTAATGATTCTTTTGATTTCAGGATGGTCTGTTGGTGCTGCATTTTGGGCTGGTTCTGCCCTCCCAGTCTTAAACACAAGTTGCTGCTTCTGAACTGAAAAAAATGGTCTGTGTTTTAAATGGAGGAATAAGAAGTGTACCTCACCTATCAACAACTCATTACTCTCGATTCTTGGAGCTAAAGTAAATAGCTTTTTAAAACCTGCTGACAGAACAATGATTGGACTTGTAGCCTGAATGTAACAGTTTGCAGGTTCAAAACTGCAGGATCAAGTTCAAGGAATATAAAAAAAAGTTCTGGTTAAGTCTCGCATTTATTTCTGAAACATTTTGACATTGTTATGGACACTGTTTCTCAGTTCCTGGATGTTTCTCGTTTTCATCACACCTGATTTCATCTGATGGCTGATTCTGCTGAACAGACTGAAACACATCTAAACCATGTGACCCTGTGCTACTTGAGGACTGGAACAAAGAAACACTAGTTTACAATGGTCTTTTTGTCTGCCATAAATTTACTAAAGGGCCAGTGGTTTAAAAGTAATTATCCTGATAAATGAAAATAATCTCTTTTCTTTTGCGGCCAGATTTTCTTTAGATACTTGTCACAGTAATGAGTGCTGTTGTATCTAAAACTTGACTGAATATTATTTGTATTTCAGAATCTTTTCAAGCGTCTGAGAACAAAACATTTGACTGATTTTCTTAAGTGTTTGGAAACCACAAACTTGTATGTCAATGTTCTGTGTGTGATTTCATAAAATAGATTTTCTACAACTGATTTAAAGGGCTACAATGACCAGATTTTATTATTTAGATACAGATTGGAAATACACTCATTAGTTGTATTCTTTGACACATCTGACAGAAAAATATTGTATTAATTTATATGTGATGCTAATAGATGTTAAAGTGTCTTGATAGACCAAACTTTCATTAGAAATCTTGTTATTTAAAAAGGGAAGCTATAAACTTCTCATAAAAAGTTAGATATTAAGCATTTCATTTTTTAAATGAAGTTTCAGGATGAACCTAAAATGCACTCTAATCTTTACAGATGAACTTAATGTGACCTTCCCTAAACTTTGGAATGCACATGTCCAACTGTTCAATGTTTCAATAGTTTTTACACAACCTGTTGTTACAGTATTCAAATTATATCAAGAAGTGGTGAACCAGCAACCCCTACAAGACTTGCTGATCCCCGAGTCAACCAATAAACTCACTGGATTAGTCAGAGTTAGTATTTAAACAGCCTCATCATCCTTTTGGACATTTGGACATCATGAGACCAAGACAAGTCAATCAGCAGCACGTCGCCATTGTGAGGCTTCAAACAGGATGTTTTCAGATGGAAGTGACCACTGAGTTTAGAGTATCATCAGCAGGATGATCAACAGAATGAGCAGTATCATCAACAGAAGATGCATGAAGAGTAACAGAACTGTATAGAAGTGGACGTCCTTTGTCCTCATCCCACACTGATGACCACTTAATTGTAAACAATGGTCTGTGGAACTAGAGTAGGGGTGGTGAACTCCAGGCCTCGAGAGCCACAATCCTGCACATTTTAGATGTTCCCCAGCTGCAAAACACTTGATTCAAAACTGCAACCTCTTGGCAAGTCCTGTAGAAGCCTGTTAACCACCTGTTCATCTGCAGCAGGTGTGTTGAAGCAGGGGAACATTTAAAATGTGCAGGATTGTGGCTCTCGAGGCCTGGATTTCGCCACCCCTGAACTAGAGGATGAAGGTCACTCAACTCTAGGAATATTTAAGGGAGCTGAGAGACACCAAGTTTCATGTCAGACCATTTGAAACTGTTTACATCAGTGTGATCTTTGTGTTAGACGACCGACAAAGGTACCTGACCACGCCCACCAGGTACATGTGTCATCGTCTTACATGGACCAGAGAGCATTTACACTGGACGAGGGACCAGTAGGTCTCAGTGCTGTTTGATGTTGATTCATGTATCAACTGCAGTGAACCCTTGTTACAAGACGGCCTTTGATGGTGGAGGTGTTACAGTGTGGACAGGTGTGTCTAGTTAATACAGAACTGTCCTACACTTTGTGATGAAACAGTGACCAACAAACTACATGAATAACATCATTAATCCAGTCACTGTGCATCTACATGGCCTAACACAGGCCTAATTTCATCTTCATGGACCACAATGTTCCATCTCATCAAGATCTCATTATTATGGAATGGCTGCTGGAGACTGAGATACCTTGAATGGAGTGACCTGCGCTTTGTCTAGACCTGAATCCTGTCAAAAACCTCTGAGTCTCTGTGTAGAGGCTCATAACTCTGAACCCCAGAATCTTTATGACCCGAGGGCCACTCTTCAAGAGTGAAATGTCACCACTCAGCAAATTTACCATTTACTTCTTTTGTGGGAAAAACTTCCTGATTCCTTAATTGTTTCTATTTTGCAGAGGATCTGCTTTGAAGTCAATAGATGGGAGATTAAGGGAAAATGTGTAAAAATATGCTGAAACAACTTAATCTATTTTAAAACATAAGTAAGTTTTACTTCCAGACTATGGGATTTAAAGAAGTGGTATTAACATCTAAAGTGACAAAATAAAATAAATTAATATATTATCAATTTAAAAAATGTAAACATGAAAGGAGTGATGAATGCCTGTCTGTTGGACTCCGGTATGTAACAGTTAAGTTACTGCCCGGCATCATCAGACACATCAAGATCTTCTATAAGTCTGTTGTGGAGAGATGTGATCACATCTGCAGTCACATGTTGGGGGAGCAGCAGCCGAACAAGGGATGAAGAAGGTCAGTTCTGTTCTGGGGACTGATCTGGATCTACTCGAGTTGATTATCAAAAGGAGGATGAAGAACATCATGGAAAACCCTCATTATCCTCTTCACAACACAAATACTCAACCATAGAGTGTCTTCAGTCAGAAGCTTCTTCAGGTCTAACACAGACACTACAGGAGATCCTTCCTGTCCACAGCTAGAACCATCTGACTCTCTGAAGAAAAACTGAGACAAGACAAAACAAGATCTAATTTTCTCTATGGGATTATTTTAAATTTGAATAATAAGGAAAAATAATTCATACTTTTTATGTTCTGCCATTTGCAGTGCAAATTATCTGAGTCTTTATTGCGTCAATGAAAGTGAAACTATTGTTTCCCCAGCAGATGGCGCTCCAAGATCATATAACACATACAACCATCCATTTTCTAAACCTTGCAGGGTCTTGGGTGGCTAGTGGCCTCCAGTGGTCACTAGGTGAGAGGTGGGGTTATAATAGATGCACCATTTTTTAATACTTTACAATGGAGAATATAGTGCGGATATTCTGATATCAACCAGGGTTTGTAGGTTTTATAATAAAAAGGGCAAATACAGTCATGTTTTCACTTTTTCATAACCCCACCAAATGACTATATCACCTGACAGGTTCTTTGAACTGGTTTTTATATTCATTTTTATTCTTGCATGCATTTATGCCAAGGTAGACCTTCTAGGCACTAATAAAAGATCAGCAAAGACGTTTTAATTTTGTTAGCTGATAAGGTCACTGAGGTCCTGCATTAAACTCCATTTTTTGGACTAATAGAAGGGATCACTGTGGATTGTGAGATAATAAATGCTGCTTTTTTGGACTAGAGTTAATGAAATTAGAGGTTTTTTTATGTGTACATAATTTTCAGCAAAGTCATGTTAATGTAAAACTTAGACTGTGACTTACATATTTTACAATTTTTGGCACAGTAATATCACTATTGTTGATATAATCAGTTGCAACACCTTATTAATGACTAGCTGCAACTTGAAGTAAATGACTGGTTGGACTTACTGATGTGCATATTTTCCTGATTGACACAAGGTCATTTAGGTCCGAACGACTTCGCATTGTTTGTCAAGAAGTTTTAAACAAAAATACAAATGAGGACGAGGCAGTCAGCACTGGAGGCTTTGTTCACACAGGCAATATCAACATCATAACTGGGTACAACAATGCACACACACTACAACCAAAACAATCAGAGTAGCAGATATTTTATAGACCTGCATTAATTTTTTTGTAGTATATGTGTTTTTGGCCCTTGTATTATAAATTCAGAATGCAAATAGATGTGGTACCAAAGTGGTGCACTTTGATACCCAGTTTCTAAAGAACAGTTGAGGATGTGCGGCTGATCTTTAGAAAACAATGCCCAAAAATGACAGGAGAAAACCTCAAAACATTAATGTGACTGAGAAAATGTAAATAATTAAACTCTTCTTTTGACTGTAAATTGAGTTGAACTTTATTGAAAGAGATGTGTAGACCTTTACATGACATGCTGCAGCTTGAATGCACTTTTTGCTTCTGATACAACACATTTTAGATAACAACACTGAATAGTCTGATTTACTTTACAAACAAAATGAGCATGTCGATGTTTGTAGGCAGCATTTTTTCATCTAAGTCTCATGTGTGATATGTAAACACTTGTAAGGCTCGCATAGACAAAAATTAAAGGAACTACAGCCAGTGTTGGGTTGTGTACTGTCCTTGCTACAAATCAAATCCCAGTATTTTTCCATCAAGAACAGCGATACACCACGTGATCACAGAGAACGGCGAAAGCTGTAGCGTTTGTATTCTCTGTTGATAGCGGTGCTGTGTTTTGCGAGTCATTTGCAAACTAAACGCCATATCGCCGTACGTATTGACTTTATTACTGCTGTCACTACATGTTTAAAGTCTCTATGTGTTATCTTAAGTGTCACTCACTCTGAAAATTATTTTTTTCCTTTTCTAACTCCGTGCGTTCATTATCATGTAACCACTCCCACTCCTGGCTGGTGGAAAATTACCAGCGTAGAAGCATCAGGCAAATGAATGTCACTTGCAGTTCATACCTTTCAACCCACTAGTGTTACAAGTGTGAGCTAGCCAGTATCAATGTTTCATTTAAAAGCAGCAAAATACTTACTGTCAATGGTTAGGATGATTTAACTTTACATACATGTGGTGTGCGCACAGACTTTAAAACCACGTGCTACTTGAAAATAGGGATTTAAACTAAATAATGTTTAAAACGTGTGTTGAATTAAACGCGCTATCCTGAAAAGCGAAATCTTGAAGAAGTCCACTCTACACGGGAGTCTGCCCTCTTTTTCTCTTCGGGCGGAATAATCGCCTGGGCGCTAGAGTGAATTGAAATAGATTGACAGGTCTTTCCGATAATAGGATAGCAAATAGGAAGTCTTCACAAAAAAGATAACCAATCAGTGATCGAAGTGGGTGGATCCTCAGTCCAAACTTTACGCGGCGCCATCGGCTGAAAACTAAACCGAGATGGAATCTCCCAGTCTGAACCGGTTTCAACCGGTTGTGAGTTAGCTGTTTGAAAGAGGAGAGGCGCAGGCATCCAACCTTTACACCGCTGGAAAATCTTAAGAGTGACGAATTAATTAATAAGTCAAGATTTATTTTCTTTCGTAAAATGGATCGGAATGATAGATTACTAGGTTTGCCGTAACATTAGTTTTGGAATCCACAGAGATTCTTATGAGCAAGACATCACTCATTGCTGGAACTGAAGATAGTCAACGCTGATACAGCAGCATTAATAGGAAATATTTTTTATTCAACAGTGTCACTGTGTCTTGTAGCTTCTTTGGCAAACGCAAATATTTTGAGTCAGCCTTGGACTTTAGGTAGGTAACTGGGGTGAATTACAAACATGCCTTAATTAACATGTCTTGGCTTTACGCGTGTCGTAAATAAAAATAAGTTTTTTTTGCGGGTTTGAAGATGAGTAATTTCAAAATTATTCAAACTGGCACGATGCTTTCGAAAACACGCTAATTCACTTTATTCTGGCATCAGTGCGATCAAGTAGCTACTGTTTTCTCTCGTTAATCGCTGTTAGTTTAAGCTGTTCACACCAGAGAAAGTGCCGAAACTTTTACTAAACAAATGCACAGAGTATTTGAATTATTGCGACACGGTAAATAAAGAACGTAACAATGCGCTTTACGATTAAATCCTTGCCTTTCACACCGCAGCAGCATCACTAGTGTTCGTGACCCTAAGCTAATGCTAAATGCTGTCACTTAGCACTAGGTATAGTAATCTAAACATACTGTTAAACATCCATGTTACTAATGTACATTACTAATGTACAGTCCTGTCTCAGCAGTAGCTCGAGAATCCATTTACGACATCATGCAGAGAGTAAAATTAATGTATGGACGTTCCCCTTTCCAGGCATCCGTGGTGGGAGTGGCTGTAGTGATCAGTAAAGGAACATGTGACTTTTCCTCTCAACACATCGACCTTATATATGTGCATAACTTATCTATATCTTTATACTATGTCTATGTTGCAACCCGCTAAGAACTAACTAGAATTGTTGCGTGTGTATTGGCTAATCTTGGCACCATGTGTGAAGTACGCTAGCGTGTGCACACTGTCTATCGTAGCCTAAATTTAACTATAACGCATTAATATAGCTCTGCTTTATTGTTGTTGTTTGTCCTTTTTGAACCAGCGTGTTAATTTTAGTTTCAAGGAATTCTGTTATTTGCAGACTTAACAATATGACATTGTATCTGGCACGTATATTCTTAGACCTAAACATTTTGTCCCAGATTAAAGTGCCTGATTATTAAAACTGTGCAGTTTTTATGAACACACTGTGTAAATCGCCTCAGTAGAGCCACATTTGAGCCAACGTTGAAGTTATTTGCTCATTGACTTTGGTTTTTTGATTGTTTATTTAGCCGTTTACCGATCAACATTGACCCATTTTTCTAAAGATAGCGCAGCTCCTAAAAGCCCCATTCACCTGTGAAATGTAAATCGGCTGGGGGTTTGGTGGTTTTATTGGCCTAGAGTGATGTTTTATTTCACCTCAATTTATTTAATAATTTCCTGAAGTTTTCTCAAGAGAGATCTTTTAAGTCAACATACAAGATAAAAACTACAGTTCAAATATTTTAACTAAATTTGTATTTATTTTTTGTCTGTGAGTGACAGCCCAACAGTCCTGACACTACGGGTAGGGCTGCAATGCTATTTAAAGCTTTTAGCCTGTTTGCAGTTTTCTTTACACAGGAGATGTCACAGAGCTTTATTTTCCCCATTTTGTTTACTTGTTGAACAGTGACATGCATGTGACACCATGAGTTTAACTTCTCAAAATGACAGTTCACTTTTGGATCTACATGAAGTCTTGTGTTATGGTCAGCTGTTAGCACTTGTTTCTAAAACACACAATTGCAGACTTTGCTTGCTCAATGTACTCAGAACACTCATGATCCCTCCCTCTGGTGTCCTTGTTGCAGAAATCTATGCCAGCAATTATGACAATGCTAGCAGATCATGCAGCACAGCAGCTGCTGGACTTCAACCAGAAATTGGATATCAACCTCCTGGATAATGTGGTGAATTGTCTATATCATGGAGTGGGACCTCAGGTATGTTGGTGGGTTTTAGTCTTGTTAACCCAAACCTGTCAACAAACAGTTTGCATGGATGTCTGTTTATGCACAATCCATTTGTAATATATTTTAAAAATTTGGTACATTCCAGTTCCACATGTTAATAAAAAAACTTTATTGCCATCATTTCTACCCTCAGGCCATTTCTCAAGATGAGTGTAGTTGTAATGAGACACTGGCCATTTTATAGTCCCATACCCACCAATGAAACTTTAGGGTAGATAAAACAACTAAAATCCTATCAACCAGTCTCAAGAATCATTATTCTTAAGTTCATTTTACAATCTATAAAAAGTAGCCACAAGAAAGTCACAAAATTTTACAAAGAATATAAAAATCAATATTCCAGAGAAATCATAATTTCAATGTCTTAGAGAGGAAATTGATTTATTTTGGCAAACAGTTACTGGTTGTAATTGTTACCTTGGTAAAGCTTTCAATGATTAGTATTGCTGTTTTAGTTTAGGTGATTAAATGATCTTTAAAACTGAAGTTAATTAACACAATGTTTAAAGTTGCAGGTAAACTCCTGCTTGTCCAACATATGCAGGATCCCAGGCACAAAAAGACATACAGCAAAAGGGCAACAGGGATTTTTAAGCTTCTTATTACATTGCAAATAACATGACATTAACTTTTAACTAGATCACATCTTTGCAACAGTTTCATTTGTCTATTAAACTTCTTACTTACTTGTCAGATTTCTTAGGCCATCAGCATTGTAGAGCAGAGCTGTGAGTGGCCCTTTGTAGGCATAAGTAATGTCAAATTTGTGAAAACAAGAGTTTTTGCTTTAACTGGACTGACGTTCTGTTTTAATTTTTATGATGCACCAGTTACAGCAGGTAGTTGTGACACAACTTTCTCCAAACCCTTTACAATAAATGCCCCATATATATATATTCAGCATGCTGTACTTAAAATACTCATGTCAGTTGATGGTCATTAAAATAGCTTTCATTATCCCCTCTGCACAAACACACTGGGCTGTTCTCTGGGTGCATGTATTTTTGCTCTAGTTATAATAATTAGCCAGTCAAAAATTAATATTGACACAAAACTTTCATATCACTTCATCCCTACGATGGTTGTTCCCATATGTGATTAAGGATGGAATTATATAAAAATTTGTATCACTATTATTTTTAGCATCATTAAGAATGCAGTGCATTTTCAGAGGGCTCTTATTGTGAAGGGTTATGTAAAGGAACTTAGGCCTCCAGAGGATAGATGGACTTGTTCACCCACAGAACTGCATAATAATATTTTAACAGTTCTAATTAGTATGTACAGACACATAATCCCAGGGTACAATAGCAAAAGTAATTTGTGAATAAACTGATAATAGCTCCTGATTTCTAGGACCACAGCAGGCTAAAATATTCACTGACCTCACCAGCATTCAAGAGGGCCTTCCATTAAAAGCGTTTTTTTCCTAAAGTTTCTGTTGAATATTTTAGCTTCACAGGTGTTCTTACCTTCATAGTGGGTGTGAAAACAGGTCAACAACTTCTCTTTCAGTTTTTATCTCTCAAACTACGCAGGTGGCGATAACACCCGAGTTTGAACAACCTGTATCTGTTTCGTCACAACTCCTTTGCTCGTTAGTATTTGGCAGCTCCCGCAGTTGAAACCATGCCTAGCATGCTGCTGGCTAAAAGCTGTAGCATAAGACGTAGCAAACAGGAAGAGACTACGTCTGATTTTGCAATGCGCAGCGGGGCAGGAAACAGTATACCTTGCTCTCATAGGCTAGTTTGTTAGCCAATCTGAGTCCAGCAAATTTGAATAATGAATATTAATGAGTTGCTGCCAAAACCAGCCGAATTTTGTTGCAGACAGATTTAAAGGTCTGTTAATCAGTGTTTCCAAACGTTTTTTAAATATAAAATGTTACAGGTTAATACTGAAGAAATAACCACAAAAACATGAAATCTTTGTGAAATGACCTCTTTAAGGCCGCAAGCAAACACAAATCACTGTGACTATCTTATAGCACCGTGACTATCTTAAAAAGCTTTCCTTCCACACTTTAATATAACATTTAAAATACAGCCACACTACAGAATTAGTCTTCTCTGAGAGCTGAATAATCTGGTGTGCTCTCACTGCCATCTCCCTGCATCTAGGATGCTGTGTCTGTTTGAACAATTTAAACCAAATGCAGTTTTAAATATAAATTAAATTTAAAACAGTAACTGTAACAAATGATTAGATAAAGCTGCAAGCAGTGGGGCGGCAGTAGCTCAGGAGGTAGAGCAAGTCGTCTGGTAACCAGAGGGTCACTGTTTTGAATTCTTGCTCCATTCAGAAAAGATTGCTTTGCTGGTGTGTTTTTGGGCAACACACTTCACCTGCCCTGCCTGTTTGGTTGTGGTCTGAGGGTCCGGTAGCATCTGTTTCTGGCAGCCTAACTCCTGTCAGTGTGTCCCAAGGTAGCTATGACTACATTATGTAGTTTAGCACCACCAAACATGTGAGTTTGTATGTGAATGGGTAAATGAGAAATTGTAGTGTGAAGCATTTTAGGAGTCGTCTGACTTAAAAAGTGCTGTTGAAGCACACACCACTTACGATTTTTAGCATCCCTCACACCTTCAACCTATGTAGCAATAAAGGATGACAAGCCACTCTTATTAACCTCTGAACATGTCTGTAGGGCAGTAGTGGGTGCTGTTATGACATGAAAAGAACGATTAAGAAATGATGACATTACATAGAGTTATACCAACTTTCTGGTTTATGGTGAGGGAATCAACGTGACATTTTTAAATTGTTTGTGTATTGGAAGAAAAGTTCAGTCTATCTTGTGATATTAAGTTCAAATTTAATCTTGTATGTTTGAGTATTCATTACTTTCTGTATGATGGCAATGGAGTGTAGTAAGGAACATTTCTTGATATGGACATGGGATTAATGAAGGACACTCATAGGATGAATTAGTTATCATCTTCTGTTTATATTTTTAAGAACTGCTGCTGCATGCTTCCTTCTTATGCTCACCTTGGACATGTATTCTGACAGTAGGTGGTGCTGTTTAGGACCTTTTATATTTGGCCTATATCATATGATATGGCCTTAAACACATTTTGTAATTTTTTTTGGTAATGTTTATTTTTGCATATAAGATTTATCTCAATATTTTGAATCTTCCTTTATGCAGTCAACCATGTTTAATTGAAAACTTTAGCCTTATTCAGTGTTGAACCATGACTTTCGGACACTGGCTCTCTAACCCTCATTCCCTCATTCGAATATAAAAAAACAACAGACTCAACTGTCCGTTTTTCTAATGTGCAGCTTGGTAGAAAAGTGTAAAAACAGAAGACTATTGTGCAAATATAATTACAAAAACAAGCAACATAGTTCCTGTGTAAGGGAAAAAGTAAATTTTCTGACCAGTGATCACATTACAGCACTCAGAAGTAATTTACTGAAAACAAACCAGAGCAACACATTCATAACAACCACACTATAAATCCCTAATATTAGATTGTACAATATGAGACTAAATACACCAACTCATCAGAACTATGTTCAGGGATTTAAACAGCAGCCTGTTAAATTCGTGACAGATTTTGTTAGACAAAACAATCATTGTAGCCTATGTTTTATTTGAAATAAAAACAGTAAAGCACATTTTGACCAGAGATTTAGTAAAAGGCTTGATATTTAAATTTATTTTTTAGTTACAGTTATCATTTCAAGGTGTCAGTGGATCTTTGAGCCAAGTAGTATTCATGCAGTCTCAGTGTATAAAAGCAACCTTATTCTAGTTAAACTGTTTGTTCATAATCTACTCAAAATCCAAACTACTCTTGGATGATAGATCCAGTGTTACTTTAGAAACAGGTTGGCCATTGATTTGATGTTTTTGAACACTTACTTCTTAATTTTGGTTGAGCTAACTTTTTTCCTGGGAAGTAGAATTAATTTTTTTTCTCTCTCTTGCCGGATGAACACAGGGAGGGGGGTCTGGTCTGCTGCAGCCTTCTGAATTGGAGGCATTGCATTGGAGAAGTAAAACTCCTGGTAATTAGATGCAGCCAGCTGAAAATTTGCAATTAAAATTTTATCTAGATAGTCACGATATATCAAGTATATTTGGGATATCCCTGCACTGCGACGCAAGAGATCAGCTGATCAGCAGCGGAACCGCGGCTCAGCCAAACCAATGTTAAGTTGCAAATTTTCATGTGGTATGCCTTTTATATTTTGAGTCCACATAAGTATCTGCATACTGTTTATATGCACCCCTGATTATGTATCCTTTATTAATCCCTCTTGGGGAAATTACTTTTTTGCATTTGACCCATCCTCATTTGTGAGGTGAGGAACAGAAGACAGCTATTTTGTACAGCGCGTGGGGGACAGTTGCAGTTCAGTATTTTGCCCAAGGATACCTCAAAACGCAGCCTGCCTGCAACAGGGATTGAGCCCCGGTCTTCTGATCAAGGGGCAATCTCCATCCACACTAGGCTATGGCTTCCTAAATCTAAATGAATGAAATATTCTTATTAAACGCTTTGTTCTTTACATAATTTATTGTGCTGACAACAAAATCACACAAAACTTATCAATGAAAATCAAAGTTATCAGCCAATCTAGATCTGGATTTGAGGTCACACTCAAAATTGAAGTGGAAAAACTACAGGCTGATCCAACTTTGATGTAACGTCCTTAAAACAAATCAGAATGAGGCTCAGTAGTGTGTGTGGCCTCCATGTGTCTGTATGACCTCCCTACAACACCCGGACATGCTTCTAATGAGGTGGCAGATGGTCTCTTGAGGGATCTCCTCCTAGACCTGGACTAAAGTATCTGCCAACTCCTGTACAGTCTGTGGCGCAACGTGGCATTGGTGGATGGAGCGGGACATGATGTCTGAGATGTGCTGAATTGGATTAGGGTCTGGTGAACGGGCAGGGCCAGTCCATAGCACCGATGCCTTCGTCTTGCAGGAACTGCCGACACACTCCAGCCACATGAGGCCTAGCATTTTCTTTCGTTTAGAGGAACCCGGGGCCAACCGCACCAGCATATAGTCTCACAAAAGGTCTGAGGAGCTCATATTGGTATATAATGGCAGTCAGACTACCTCTGGCGGGCACATAGAGGGCTGTGCAGCCCCCCAAAGAAACACCCCAAACCATCACTGATTCACTTTCAAACCGGTCATGTTGGGGGGTGTTGCAGGTTGCAGAACATTCTCCACGGCATCTCCAGACTTTTGCCACGTCTGTCACATGTGCTCAGTGGGAACCTGCTTTTATCTTTGAAGAGTATGGGGTGCCAGTGGCGAATTTGCCAGTCTTGGTGTTCTCTGGTAAATGCTGTATGATGTTGGTCTCTCATACCACCCTCAAGGAGTCTGTTTCTGAATGTTTGAGCAGACAGGTGCACATTTTAGGCCCACTGGAGGCTATTTTGCAGGGTTCTGGCAGTGCTCCCCCTGTTCCTCCTTTCACAAAGGTGGAGGTAGCAGTCCTGCTGCTGGGTTGTTGCCCTCCTATGGCCTATTTTCTTGGTCTCCTGATGTACTGGCCTATCTCCTGGTACATACTCTGGATCCTTTGCTGACAGACACAGCAAATCTTCTTGCCACACCTCGCACTGATGTGTCATGCTGAATGAGCTGTACTACCTGGGCCACTTGTGTAGGTTTTAAACTCCATTTCGTGCTACGACTAGAGTGAAGCTTCACCAGCATTCAAAAGTGACCAAAACATTAGCCAGAAAGCAGGAACTGAGAAGTGGTCTGTGGTCACCACCTGCAGAACCACCCCTTTTTTGGGGATGTCTTGCTAATTGCCCATAATTTCCACCTGTTGTCTATTCCAGTGTTTCCCAACCCTGGTCCTCAAGGCACACTGTCCTGCATGTTTTAGATGTTTCCCTGTTCCAACACAGCTGAGTTAAATGAGCAAATTACCAAACAACTTGTCTTGTAATTTGCTCATTTAACTCAGCTGTGTTGGAGCAGGGAAACATCTAAAACATGCAGGACAGTGTGCCTTGAGGACCAGGGTTGGGAAACACTGGTCTATTCCATTTGCACAACAGCATGTGAAATTGATTGTTATCAGTGTTGCTTCCTAAGTAGACAGTTTGATTTCATATAAGTGTGATTGACTCGGAATTTCATCGTGATGTTTGACTGTTCCCTTTATATTTTTGAGCAGTGTATAATGTATTTGTGGTATCTTAAAATATAACGCTCTACAGTTGTGTTTGCAGACAGTAGGTGCTTTTATTAAAGGGTTTATTCACATATTTGGACACCAGAACATGTTATCATTAACATTTCCATAATTCGAAGTAGAAAACTGTTACCTTGCAGTTTTTTTGTATAGAAGTGAAAAAGAATCAGGGCTTTAGAAGAATGACAGCTCCTCAGATGTCCTCCACCATTTTAGTTTATTTTTAGCTACTTAAAACCATGTAAACCGATAATATTTATATTCATTGGATATAAGGAAATATAAACTTCATTGCTTTCACAAGAAACTGGTAAATTTGGTACTGGTCTACCAGCTAAATTACATCCGTGTGATGATGAAGTAGCGGTGTATCAATCTTTGTGAACAGCTTTGACTTGTCACTGACTGATACAAATTATTAAACTGTACACCCTAATTCTTAGCCATCAATACTAGAGGTGGAATGGTTCATAAATAATCTGTTATGCGCGCAGATCTCTCCCTACGGTTCGGCACGCACATTGTCTGCGGATTGGTAGACAAAAATAAATAAAGAGTTGTGTTCACAAGGATGACAGAGGCGCCACCTGTTCAATCCAAAAGAGAACAGCACAGTGGTAGTCATGTCTAGCGAAGGAGGAGAGGAACCCAAAAAACCACCTGCATCTTTCAAGTCACATGTATGGGAGTGGCTTTCTTGTAAAATACAGTGATGATGGAAGAAGGGTGGTGGAAAAAACAATTACGTACCCATTGGAAGCGACATCATCCTGGCATGTCAGTGACCGTAATCAGGATCCAACACAAATGCTACATACAGCGCAAAATCCACTAACCACCGCAGCACTTAAACAGCCTTTAGTGGCACATACTACTGTGAATCCGAACCAATATTCATGATTGATCAGAATTTACTACTAAACATCAATGTCTTGTCATCACCAATTATTCCCCTTATAACAGGAAGTATAACGCAATATCTGATGTTAAACAAATGTTTGATGCTTGAAATGTGTATGTAATATACTCCATTATTTTCAATTATGACACTCAGAAAATGTGTCTGAACTTTTGACTGGTGGTGTATATTTTTTTCTTGTCAGTTATTTTCTTTTATTGAATATAAAATGAAATGACCTGTAATTATGCCAGAGCACCAAAGGTTGAGTAAGATTGTGTAAATTGCTCTGTTTGAGATTCTTGAGACTGACTGTAGATTTTTGATTATTTTTTCACTCAAATGGGAGGAAGTGATATATTCATTTCCTCATGGGTGAACTGATAGAATTAGGTCTTTAAAAGAGGCCCAGTGTGTCAAGATTTTCAACCAATTTTGAATAGGTCGGGGCAGCGTATTCTAGTGGAAAGGGCGATCGCCCTTCGTTTGGTAGATGGCGGGTTCAATCCCCAGTGCTGGCAAGCTACGTCGAAGTATCCTTGGGCAAGGATACTTCGACGGATTTTATATAAGATTACCTTTTTGTGGCTGGGCAATATAGTGAAGTGAATTGAACTGACATACAGTTGTGTTTTATCTATGTGTACAGATCTCGATGTTTAACATACTTTCCATCTCTGTGTTACAGCAAAGAATGGCACAAGAAGTGTTAACACACCTTAAAGAGCATCCAGATGCATGGACAAGAGTGGACACCATTCTAGAGTTCTCTCAAAACATGAACACCAAAGTAAGCTGCCCTCAATCCAGAAAACACTGATAGAAAGACACTTGTGTTTCAAAGAAACTTTTTCATTGCATGATACATTATTAAATATTTTAGTTAGGCTTTATAATTCATTTGTCTATGTAAAAGATTTATAAACAATTTTTTAACAAGGACTATTTATGCTACCTTTCTAATAAAAGGTGAAAACAATTTAAGAAACAATTAAAGTCCAGTTGCTTTTTAAAAAATGTCACGTACAGACTACATACTCCAGCAGATGTAGAATATTTTATGCAATTACAGTGTGTCTCATGCCCAGATGATGAGTTTTACATAACCTCTGTTACTTAGAAAAAAAATTTCTAAATCCCAAATACTGGAGCCCTAGTGGTTCCAGGACAGTATTATCTCATTATTAAGTGTTTTTCTTAATTATTTCAAATATATCAACAATAATTACCTCAGTGGAGTTACCAGCTAAATATGGTAGTGGGGTTTGAGTGCTTCAACAATCCACGGGTCTCCCATGACTACTCAGCTCTAACTTTTCTGGCTGGTCGATAAAGATGGTAGCCTGAGCATGCCAATTCCCGGCATTAATAACCGTTTCTTGGAACATAAAACATCACTTTGCTGGTGGGAAGGTAGCCAGAGCTGGTGCCAGAGCTTAAGAAATACCAACTAAATATAGTTGGGCTTGTCTCCACACACAGTGTTGGCCCTGTTACTGAACTTCTAATGAGGGACTGGACTCTTCTTTTCTGGAGTTGCCAAGGGGGGTAGATCTCACAAGCCCCCAGCTGAGTGCCACTATGCTGGAGTTTATCCTGGTGAATGGGTTGCCTCTGTCAGTTAGAAGTGCAGAAGGGAAGGATTTGACTTTTTCTTGTGCTTATCCACCTAACAGCAGTTCAGTTCCTCTGGCCTTATTGGAGTCTTCTGGATGATGTCTAGAGAAGGGTGCCATCTAGAGATTCCACCATCCTCCCAAGGACTTCCATGTTTTGTGGGCAATGACAAAATTATGATTGAGCCAGTGGCAGAAAAAAATAATGGGAAGACTTGGTTAACCCCAACAAGTAAGGAACATAAACTAAGAATATTTAGTGGGGGTCCTGAGCTATGGGAGTTTTTACTTACATCTCTGGCAGAGATTTTAATGTGTCCATGGAAATTTGGGGGATGTGGAATCTAGAAAGGTAATGTTCAAGACCTTCATTACAGATGCAATTTCCAGGAGCTATGGCCTGAACTTTTTTGAGGCTTCCAATGACATCAACCACAGTACCTGTCAGTGTAGAATACCTTTAGGGCTCGGCTTTCTCATAGGAGTCCTGAAGCCGCAGACAGATCCTGACTGGCAAAAAGGGCCACAGCTTTGGTGGCTGCAGCAGTTTATAAATTTGGACATGAAAAAATATATGACGATAGAGAAGGCCTGTCCCAGATTGTGCTTGATTTAGCTGAGGACTAGGTAGAAGACAAGCTAATTACTCTTGTTGAAGTTAAACGGGTAGTTAAAAACATTCCCAGCAGCAGTGTGCCAGGGATGAAATATCTGCTGATGTTCTAAAGGAGCTGGAAGATATGGGGCTGATATGGTTGATGTGCCTCTGCATAGCGAACCAGGGCCAGGTCTGAGGAGTAGCAAACTGGGGTAGCAGTCTAAATTTTAAAATAGGGGACAAAAAAGTATGTTTCAAAAATCTAGATCACATTTTTTAGCCTCTATTTAAAAATGTAAGCTAGTGGGTTGAAAGGGAGACCTTAGCCAATTGTTAAAGATGATATACCCAATTTCAAATTGCCTAGCTTAGAATGTCAACAAATGTAAACAAAGTCACAGAACTCTCGCCCCTCCCGTCGGGTAGAATTCCTAAGCCACGTCCCCCCAGGTTTTGAAACACGGAAACCTGAAGACGACCGAGTGCAAGACACTGGTCCGCAGTTCATTCAAATACCGTAACATGGCAGAATCACCAGTTAATGAAAACAATATAACAACGAACAACTGACATTAATTGTTACTTTGTCCTGAACCAGCCGGCGGCTGTTTCTCCTGTTGTGACATGGTAGAGCGGCGAACACTGCTGCAGTGGTGTTCTGTCGAAATATGTCTCAGTTTTTTAGGAGCACAGAAGCCAGATAATTGCAGAAGTCCATATGGCTGGAGAGACTATCCAATCATTCCTTTCGGGCCAAACCATTTGATTGGTTGATATTTTTAGACAAATACAGGAGAACCACTTAAGTTTTTTTTTTTTGTTTTTTTTTTATCTTCACAACATATTTTTTTTATCCATGCTGTGTTAAAATGTTTTTAATGGGCATAAAAAAGACATGTTAAGCTAATTTGTTATGCAAATTAAGGATAGCTTTAAGCTTTAGAATTGGAGGCTTTCTCTGGGTTTGTAACAACCAGATCTTTACCTTTACATAGTTGCTGACAGGATTATGGGAGTTTAGTTGTCCACTCTGCTTTGTGGACATGGAACATGATTAGGAGTATGTCCTTTGAGGGATTTTGTGAAGATATTGCGGGAGAACAGGATGATAAATAAATTTTTGTGAGTGACCTTCAGTTGCACAAGAGTGGTTTGCAGTAAAGGTAGCATGGATTAGCTTTGGCTCCTCTAAGTATCAGGTCATAGACTTTTGTTAAGAAAATGGTTTGTTCCTTCCAGCCCTAGATGGAGGGAGGGATGGACTGATGGACTAAAGATTTGTTGGCATTATTTAGGACATTCCTCTCTGTTGCAGTAAAGACTGTGTTTCAATCATAGATCTTGGACCATTTATGATGCAACCCTCAACCACGGTCATGAGAAAAGGACTTTGATGGAAACAATGATATTCCTCATTAATGGTTTAACTTTAAAGAGATAAGGAGGAGCTAAGAGTAGAACCATTGCTCTCAAACATTAAAGGTGGAATATGGAACATTCTCCCAAAAAAATATTTTTACCAAAATAATACCTCCACGGGGTGTTCAGAGGGGTGCAGAATGAAGGTACAGTATTTCCTTTAAAGAGGCCCTTCCATTAAAAACTTGTTTTTTTGAGGTTTCTGTTGAATATTTTAGCTCCATATGTGTTCTTACCTTCATAGTGGGTGTGAAAACAGGTCAACACCTTCTCTTTCAGTTTTAATCTCTCAAACTACGCAGGTGGGGATAACACCCGAGTTCGAACGGCCTGTACTTGTTTTGTCATAAACTCCTTTGTTCGTTAGTATTCGGCAGCTCCCGCAGTTGAAACCATGCCTAGTATGCAGCTGGCTAAAAGCATTTGCATAAGACGTAGTAAACAGGAAGAGACTACGTCTGATGTTGCCATGTGCAGCAGGGCAAGAAACAGTATACCTTGCTCTGATAGGCTAGTTTGTTAGCCAATCAGAGTCCAGCTAATTCAAATACAGTCATTACTTCGCGGTTCGACTTTCACGGACTCACCACTTCGTATTTTTCAAAAATATTCATCAAAAAATAAAAATTCTAAAATACTGTACTTTTGGCTGTTCGTTTACCTCCCCACATTTCCTCCGTGGTTGGTTAATGACCCAGCGCCTCTATCTGAAGACGAGGCCAGTCACATTGTCACCATCATCTCACTGGAAAGGTTCTTTATTACCGTCATCAGTCAACCAACACAATGCTGTAGTCATAACTGCATGTGGAAGTGCCGCGGCGCAGCGTGATCAGCTGTTCCCGTTACCAGACGCGTCTTTCTCAGCACCGGTCCACAAGCGCTTCTGCTCCTCTGTTTATCCAGAGCTATTTTTTCACCATGGATAAGTAAATAACATCATTAAATAACTGAAGAGAACTTGTTTTACTCCTGCTACATCGTTCATCTTGAATTGACAACTCCCCTCTCTTTCAGGGAAAGAGTCTTTCCCTGTTTGTGTTTAGACACCCATAAACCCCACCCCCCTCAACGTAGTCAGCACACTCTGTTGCGCTGTGTGTGTTGTTTATTTTCATCTCTAGATACACAAATATGATCGCATTTGTCAATCGCGGTATTTTATTTTGAAGAATCACTTTTATTTTCAAAATATATGATTGTCTGTGTTTTTTGGTGTATCCCTACTTCGCGGATTTTCACCTATCGCGGGGGGGGGGTCTGGAACCAATTAACCACGATAAGTGAGGATCACTGTAATGAATATGAACGAACTGCTGCCGAAGCCTGATGGAACGAGCCGGAACCAGACAAATTTTAATGCAAACAGATTGAAGGGTTTGTTAATCAGTGTTTCCTAAGGTTTTTAGATATAAAATGTTTCATATTACAGGTTAATACTGAAGAAATAACCACAAAGTCTTAAAATTGGTATGAAAATTGTATTTTAAGTAAAATCTAATAAAATATTGATTTTGACGGGCACAACATTGGCATTATATTTAGATCTACCAGCCAGTAGCGGGTACCATTGCGGGTTACCTAATACGTTGAATAGTCTGTAATAGTGAGGCTGGTACTGTAGGGGGTGGTGGAATCGGCAGGTAAAGCACCAGGGATTTTGCTGAGAGGAGTGACCGGAAAGGATTGGGGGCCAGAGTGGATTTGGGTGAGGAATTTTCGCTGCATTGGAGCACATGTGGGGGTCACGAGCCTGGCGCCCCAACAGTTGGACACCTTGTATTGTTGTGGCTGCAGAATCCCTGCATTGGATGTTGTTGTGGTGTTCGTGTTCCATATTGCATCTTTAAAGGTTCAGTCTCATGACGCTGGGCTTGCGAGAAACTTTGGCATGTGCTGTCTCATCTAGGTTTAGGCCAATGTAGGACAGTTGTGGGGACAAAGCAACGCCTTGGTATGTGCTGCAATTGATGCTAACTTGTTCAGTTGGCTTTGAATTGAAGTCCAGAGTTATCGCCTACATTTTCATCAAGTTCCTGTTGAAAGTTCTCAGTGTCCTGTTCAAGTACAGTTTACAGCACTCCAGGATATGAGTGTGTTATCAGGTCATAGACTTTCTTGTCATCAATCCAGGCAGTGCACAGATTTAAAGGTGGAATAGGGAACTCAGCTCACTAATCATGCTCTCCAGCCCCGCTGATCACGCTGACTCTGATAAATGAAGACTCCTACCTGTTTGTTGCTTAGTCATCGATTCAGTCCATGGCACAAAGCTCACGTAGCTTCCCCGGCTCTTCTCAAGGAAAACCAAAACTTCTTGCAGTTCCCTCCTAAGATCCTCCATCCTTTTCATGCCATTCTGCACTCCTCTCTTATCCAACCAGCTACATAATCTTTGCAGGTATCCTCTAGCCGAACACAAAGCCTGGAGTTCCCAAACTTCAGTCATCTGCCGCTCGTGAGCTGCTAATTAGCATGTGACTAGCAAGGAAAACAAGGAAAACTGGAAAAGTCTTTTTTTAATAAAGACTTTTATTAACAGTTTTCCTTGCTAGTCACATGTCGGGAAATCCCCTATGGCAAGAAATTAAGGTAAAAAATCACCACATATCCCTGGGGCTTCCAGCTGCTCGACCTGCAGACTCTACAGCACCATCCTGGCTGTGCCGAACTATTCACCGTATTAAGCAACCCACAATGGTGCATGCTACTCTGCCAGCTAGATGTAAACAAAATGCCAACATCATGCCTGTTAGAATAATTATTTTATTTTATTTTACTTCAAATATAATTTCTAAAGAAAATGCTGTATTTTCATTCTACACCCCTCTAAACAAATCATGGAGTTATTTTGTTGAAAATATTGCTTTTAATGAAAATATTCCATATTGTACCTTTTTAAAGCAGTACAAAATACGTTTTACAACTTTAAGCTACATGTTTAGCTTCATATTTGACATCACTCTGGATGCCTTTGGTCCCTCTATATTACACTTAATAACTTCAGTAAAAATAACATCATATTTAGTGTTCCTATCCTGGGAGAATTTATTTGATGGGTAAAATGTATTTATGGAAAAATATAGAAACACAAAATAAACGATAAATCTATTTATTGAAGTCAAGACTGCAATGGCACATGTGCAGAAGGCAGAAAGCACATCGCAACAGGTAGCATATTTCTACAGAACACCGGTTCCAGCAATGGCTTCCTGATTCACGGCTGAGACAGTACTGCTTTAAGTGTCAGGTTTTATGGTCCAACCAACAGCTCTGTCAACCAGTAGCTAATTTGGTTCCTCTGGTTTTAGTGTAATTTCCTTTCTGTGTCATGTTTAGGTATTTAGCTTGTTCATCTTGGCTGCTATGATACCAGATACACTCATTGGATGAGCAGCACAGATTATTTATTTTTTAAATGACACCCAACGCTCACAACAACAGTAAAGAAAAAAGGCGTTTAACACTAACCTCCAACTTACACTTATTTGAAGCTGATGTAGCAACACTGGTTAAGGGGTTGGCATATTTTTCTCCTCTACTGGCCTTGATAAGATTTAAAAAACAAATCACAAGTGAGGATTATGCATATTCCAAATTTCAGGGGAACAAGACACGGTTCAGTCCAAGTAAATGTATGTTGTAACAACTGTTTAACTCTCTTTTTTGTTTTTGTTCAAGTGTTTAAGAATACAGTGTTTATTGATGTATCAGCTCATCATAATCCTTATCCACTCTGGGTTTTTGCAGTATTATGCTCTTCAGATACTGGAAACAGTTATCAAAACGAGGTGGAAGATACTTCCTCGGAATCAGTGTGAAGGTAAATGTTTTCTTTTTGCTGTAATTCAAGACACTTGTTAGTGTTTGTGTGTTTTTAAATATTGTGATGTGTGGTTGACATACTGAGCAGTGTTCCCCCACTAAGCATGCTGGTTTAGTTTCCGCTCAACTTAACATGCACTCGCTTTTGCAAAATAGTTGGATTCTGCATTTCAGTTGCTAGCTTTAATATTATACAACTTCATCTCTCACCTATTGGTCTGTCTATCTGTTTTCTTAGTAACATCCCTTTAAAAAGTTGACTCATTTTGCTGTTGTTTAGATTCCGTAAAAAGCTTGTGTGTTTGATTTATAATTTATCTAACTTTAAAGGTGATTCAGATGGAAAATGTTTTGGTTTGTAGAACAATATGCTTTAATAATTATTTTGAGCACATTGGTGTAGCAGTGAGGGAGTAAGGACTGGTAGTTGGAATACTATGATTGCCACGATATTCTTTTGAATTTGTTACCTTCTATTAAAACCTGACAAATTTAAAAATCTGTTCCTCCACACGAAAACCGTGTCTTGACTTAATATTAAATTAATTGTTTTTCTTTTTAATGGTGAATATGAGAATATGGCATAAATTGCACTATGTAGGTCCAATAGTTTTATATACCGGTGAACTGTAAATGGTTAAACTTCCAGAACTTAATTGTTGGCTGTTTGTCAGTTCTACATATTAACATTTCCGTGGTTTGCTGTTAGCAGCTGCAATTTAAAGTACTTTTAATGTGAAATTTTTCCAAGGGTTTCAGAACAGATGTGTCTTTAAATTGTCCTCAGTTTTATCTTTTTAGGGAGGAAAAAGCCAATGATAATGAAACTAAATTATAATTATTGTCAAATCAATTGATTCTGCCTCCTTCCATTCTTCTATAATTTTGCTAAAAATTCGTTTTTCCCATTGACCTAAGACTTACCTGCTTCTGACCGTAGATGCCTGAATTTTGTTCAAGTGGCAAACCCAGTGCAGGGCGACCGGCAAGTATGTCTTTTCCCCTTGTGTCAGAGTATTGCCTCGTTTTCGGCTCCTCTCACCACACCATAGCACATAATTTTCAGGATAGATACAGTTGAGAAGAAAATCTGAGGGAGCTGAAAATTGTGTTTTTGAGATGCTCTGCTCACATTGACAAACTTGACTGTGGAAAAAAGTGAGGGAAATGTAACTTCCACTCAACTGACCAAAACTTTTTGCCCTTTAGAAATTTATTTGCAGTTGCAGCCCACATTCATGGTTTATCAAAATTAGCTTTGTAACAGTAGATCTACACTTTTTTTTCAGTGAACCACTGAACCACTAGGATTGTTAGTTACAGATATTTTGATGCCAGCAGAATATATAAGGGTTACTGAATTAATGTGCTCCTAGCAACTCGTGATGTAGGGATATGTTGGCACAGATGTTTTGTTAGTGAATATTAACAATGTTCTTCTCATGCATTTGTGTTCTTGCCAGGTATAAAAAAGTATGTTGTTGGACTCATTATCAAGACTTCATCAGATGCTTCAAATGTAGAGGTGAGTGAACTCTGAAGTTTAATTTTTAAAGTTTTTTTTTACTAAAGTGTATGTGAATGTACAGAGTATATGTAAGTTAATAAAACAGGTCCCATAGTTTGTCCAAGAAAGTGTCTCTGTTCCAGAGTTACATGAGAGGTGGGATGGCCATTAAAAGAACTGGAAGAGTTTTTGAAGTAGGGGTGGGCGATATGACCTGCTATATCACAGTATATCACAATATATCACAGTATTTTTCATCTTTGAACAGTGACGGTATAATATCACGGTATTACTTTTTTTGGTACATTTTGGGAGGAGTAGCCTGTCCTGTCCCTTTAGTAAAGTTGATATTTTTATAATATACAGTGGATGACGGTTATATGCCCAGCAGTTTTGTGCATATAAGTGTTATGTGCATTTATCCGTTGGTGGTCATTTGGATTGTAAACACGGGTGGCAGTGTTCAGTATTGATGACAGATAATCAGAAATGATGTAATAATGCAATTACAATATATTAGGAGAATAAAACTCTCAAACAGACGGAGTTATATACTCGTAGAGAGGATCCACTATGACACTATAAGTAAACAGATGCGCCAGATACGCTCGCGCATGGACACGATGTTAGTAACAGAACAGAACGATTTTCTCTATCGGATATTAAGAACTCATGATCGGGCACTAAAAACTAGAACAAATGTTACATGTGACTCTATTTCACACTGAAGAAGTTGGTGATTATTTTTTGGCGACCGTCTGACAGCTTCAGCCAGACGCGCCAGACACGTATGCATAAACGCCAGAGCAGTCTAGTTCCACACACCAAACAGCGACGGTGTGTGTGAGAACACCAGCTGAGGTTTACGGTCATGTAACTACTGAGAAACAGCGAGATTTCATGAGATGCATGTATGATACCTCCAAATGTTTGTGCAAATAAGCGTTGGAGCTAAGGTTGGGCGATTGCACGAATTTATCGACCATCGACGATAGGTTGAACCATTTGACGATTGCTTATTTAAGGGCGATTTTTTTTTTGCCCACTCATGAAGTCAGCTTGACACAAGTAAAGTTGGACTGAATGAAAGCAAGAGTATAATTCTGTAAAGGCAATCTATACAGTTTATGATGAGGCTTAAACAACTGTGATTTAAAAGTCAGAGCAAGACAGTTCACTCTCTTCTGAAACTGCGAGCGCACACTTTGCGTCATGTGCTGCAGGTGACGGGTAATTCTTTTTTTTATAACAGAAAGAAAAAAAGGCAGTTGCTGGAAGTAAATGTTTATTCAAACAATAATATACATTTATGGGAATACAAGACCGGGTTCTTTTGTGACTTTTGTGACCCAGTGACTGTATTTACGGGTCTTTTAGTGTTTCCGTCTTACAACATAAGTTGGGAAAAAAAAAAAAAAACTCCTTCGGCAGGGACCATGTGCGCTTCCATAAAAAAACAAACAAAAACATTATGTCCGAAACGATACATTACCACACAGTGGCGGGAAGCGGTCCGGCTACTTTTTTTTTCTTATAAACTCCGTCAGGTGCGTGAAACAAATTTAACAAAAACTAGGCTATAAACTCCTTCAGCAGGGAACATTTGCCTTTCCATTTACCTTTTTCATCGGGTTGAAAGCCAAAGTAGTCCCAGATAGGCGACTTTGTATTTTTTTTGGCAACGAGTTCCTCCATTTTTGTGTTCTGAATTGCTTCAACAATGCTTCACCCGCAAAAAAAAACAACAAAAAACATAGGGACGTCACCTGCGCAAATATATCACCTATCGTCATTTGCTGGACTGACGATAGGCGATTGAAAAAAAATTACATATCGCCCAACCCTAGTTGGAGCTGTGCATATAAGTGTAGGGATTCTCTATGACGCAGGAACGTGCCCAGCCCTTTTGTGTATATAAGCGTTGTGCATATAACCGTCGACCACTGTAACAAGAGTATTATGCATTTTTAATATAGTTATAATATTTGTAATATCTTTCCACTTTTTACTACTCTTGTCGTAAGGTGTAGCAGCAGTAAACGATGCCTGCAGTGAAAACTGTGTAGTCTTGGGACGGGCTCCGCTGGTGCTGCGGGTCCCACTTGCCCTTGTTTTGGCCGGGGTTGCCTCTTCATGTTCACGGGCGTGCGTGTTTTTTAAATGATGAAACAGGTTGCTTGTGTTTCCACCTCTTGCTGTCACAACACGACAAACCTTGCATATTATTTAAGCTTGCTTCGTGTCGGATGATTTAACACCAAACCAGTTCCAAATAACGGAGGTGCCTCCTCTTTTTGGAACGAGAGTTTCCTCCACAGCAGCCTCGGTCTCTCCATCTGGTTCTGACACTCCACTCATCTCTTTCAGATAATATAGGCTACAGGCCCGACCTTTCTTCACGATGTTTCACCAGTCGTTTCTTTATTGATTACTCGGTTAAGTGCTCATTACGCTAATTTAATGGCCACTCCCCTTTTACCTACCACCTGCAAAACTGATACAAATGTGTTTCACTTTTTTATTTGCAACAAGATATATAGTATAAGGACAGGTATCAGACCACAACTGAACGTTTGAAGAAAATTTAATGCCTTATTATTAATAATGAGCTATTATTGATGTACATGCAGCCATTCAAGGCACATAATTGATTTATTACGGTATTGATGGTATTAGAAAACCCATGTCGTGGCGCAATGTCACACCGGTGATGACTATGACATTGTTGTAGCGCTCACCCCTATTTTGAAGTCTTTTTGTTAGCTTAAAGGTGGGATATGGAATATTTTTATAAAAAGCAATATTTTTAACAAAATAATGCTTCCACTGGGTGTTTAGAGGGTTGTAGAATGAAAATACAGCATTTCCTTTAAAAATTATATTTGAAGTAAAATATTATAAAATATTAGTTTTGACGGGCACGATGTTGGCATTTTGTTTACATCTACCAGTCAATAGCGGGCAGAGCAGCGGGCACCATTTTGGGTTGCCTAATACCGTATATAGTCCGGCACAGCAAGGCTGGTATTGTGGAGTCTGGAGGTCAAGCAGCTGGAAGCCCCAGGGACATGTGGTGATTATATAAGTTTTTTGCTTGCCATAGAGGGTTTCCCATGTGACGAGCAAGTTCTGTGTGGAAACGTCTTTATTAGCAGCTATCTAACACGTGGCTGCAGCGTGTCGCTGAAGTGAGGGAGCTCTGGGCTCCGCTTGAGGACAGGTCCATATGTACTGTCATGTAATGCCTCCTGATTTTTGTAGCATCATTTGCACCTGTGATCTACTCCATCTTTGCATCAAATTCTGGTTCCTTAGATAGGAAATGTTTTATTACTAATTGATTGATACATCTGTGAAGTGCCATGAAATGACTGCTAGGAAATGTTGCTTTATAAATAAATGTGAATTGAACTGAATTGAAATGGCATAAATTATATGCTTGTGCAAACACAACCATCAAATTCAGCTGGTGTAAGTACTTTGCAGTCCCTCTGATGTTACCATGTTTTTTTCTGTTATTTTTATATGCAACAGTAGCTACGTTTACATGCGCCAAATTTCCCCAATCTGATTAAAATCTTGGTCGATCGGAATTCCCAAATCCCTGTTTACATGGACAGTAACTGAAATGATCTGATCATGCCATGAGTACACATGCACCAAGCACTCAATCAGGTTAAATGAGTTGAGCATGCGCACAGCGAGTTGTCTTTCCGGGGGAAGAAAAAAAAGTAAACAAACTTCATCCTTTCTGCACGTCTTTCCCGCCCCATCGTGTGCTCGATCTGACTCACGTTATCCCCAATATGGACCCTCTGCGGGTGATTACCGTTATGTTTGGGTTTTTACTGGTCGCATTAACCAAGCTAGCGGCTAAATACATATTGCTACTGCTCCTCCACCACAGGAGAGGAGAGCAGGATGACAGGATGACTGCACCAGCCAACCACTTCTGTTTACTTCCCGCTATGTTTTCTACTTGGGTCGGCGAAAGCAGAAAGACGTCATGCTGAAGTTGTACGCATGCGCAAAGGGCTCTTTTCACCCTTTCTTTCCGAATGGGTGTGTACATGCACGTCTATCTGAATGAAGATCGGACAAAACCACCCCTCTTGATTGGAAGTAAATTTCTTTCTGATCAGGCTGCATCGGATCAAAACATTCTGATTGACATGTTTACATGACGTCTTTTTTATCCGATTGGGCGTTTATTCCGATTAAATGTGCCCATGTAAACGTAGCTAATATCTGAAAAGCAACTGTTTATGTTTACCGTTTCTTAATTTTCCCCTGATATGTAAACAGCACATGCTCTTAAGAGGTTAATATTTGACACTAATTATGTGTTACAAACAGGACAGACCTCTGTGAATCAATTACAGTTTGCCACAGAATGAATTTACCTTAATATGGGTTGATTTTTCTCCATTTGCATACATAATGCATTATTGAAATGTTGGTAAACTGCACCAGCACAAATAGACGCTTTCTACCAAGCAGCGAGGCATGAGGTGCACATGTTGCTTTGCGAGAGCTTTTTAAATTTGTCAGAAGTTAAAAATCATGTGCTGGAAAAAGCATATACTGTAAATTTGGACCTCAGTCTGTTGGAATTTCCCTGTGATGGCAAATCACTATTTTGTTTAAATGAAGTCCAATCAAATATTTTTTTAAAATGCCAGATTTCACTTTATTTCTAAAAGTATTACATTTCCCCCATTTTTATTTTTCAAAATTCTTTATGGTGTAACCACATTTTCCCACCTAAAAATTTTTTAGTAGAATTTCAACAGTAAACTATCCCAAATGGAATAAATAATGATACATTTTACAAACATATAGCAAAAGGGGTTTCCATTTAGCAAAATATTCAATAATTTTGTGGAGTATCATACATAAAAATGACTTTAATCATTTATATATAAAAATTTTACTTTTTTTTTTTTAATAAAACAAAATTTTAATATTATTGCATGATAAAAAGACAATCCTTTTGTCAATCAAATTGTTTCACATCTGAATCTTAAATTTATTCTACATTCCATTTGTTTTGTACTGTCTGCTTTAGTACTGAGATTGTGTCCTATTTGACTCACTTAGTTTTAGAGTTTGGGATGGTGCAGTCTCTCATATCTTATCTTGTTGACAGTAACTGATATACTTTCACAAGCCATTTTATTAGGTACACCAGTATGATTGCATAGTAACACAAATAGTGAATCAGCCAATAGCATTGCAGCAAGTCAGCACATTTAGGGATCTAGACGGGGTCAAGACGAGTTGCTGAATTTGAAAGGGTGCATCAGAATGGAGGAGAAAGTGTATTTAAGTGACTTGGATTGTGACATGGTTGCTAGTGCCAGACGAGGCTGGTCTGATTATGTCAGAAACTGCTGATCTACTGGGATTTTTAATCTAAATGATCTCTTTGGTCAACAGAACCGTGTTGACAAAAATGCATTGTTAATGTCAGAGGTGAATGGGCAGACTGGTTTAAGATGATTGAAAGGCAAATGTAACAAAAATAAACACTTTTACAACCAAGCACACAGCACATCTAAACTTGAAGCAGATGAGCTACAGCAGTAGAAAACCACATCAGGTGCAACTCCCATTAGTTCAGAACAGGAAACCGAGGCTACAGTTCACACAACCTCACCAAAATTAGACAATACCAGGTTGGAAAAACATTGTCTGGTTGGATGAGTCTTGATTTCAGCTGCATCATTCAGATGGAAGGGTCAGAAATTGGCATTAACTACATGAAAGCACAAATCTATCATGATTTTCATCAACAGTTCAGGCTGCTGGTGGTGTAATGATGTGGGGTTTATTTTTGGTCCTTTAGATTTGTTTAAATACCACATCTTACGTTAGTATTGTTGGTGACCATGACCATTCCTGTATTACTACAGTATAATCCTCTGATTGATATTTTTAGGGCAACAGACCATGTTATTTAGCTCAGATAATCTTCAGCTGGGTTTTTGAGTTCACTGTACTCAAACAACCTCCACAGTCACCAAATATCAATCCAGTAGATTTGGTGGAATGGGATCATCATCTGCAGCAACTGTAAGATGTTATCACGTCAATATGGACCAGATTCTCTGAGGAATGTTTCCAACATCTAATTGGATCTATCTCACAAACAAGCAGTTCAAAAATCCAATGTAGGTCCAGCCTGGGGCTAGTAAAGTGTACCTATTAAAGTGGTCAGTGAAGGCTTAATGAGGTGGAAGGGTGAAAAAAAAATCCAAACTAGACGAGGTAAAGGTTTTTAGTTCAGTTCGGTTCACATTTTTGTTTCAATATTGTAGAGATACAGTACATCAGTAACAAATAATCTACCACTTATGTGTTTTCACTTATCAGTTACTTTCAAGGACATGTCTGGTTGTCATGTGAAACTGCAAGGATAGGGTCATTTGGCATTAAGAGGGCTGTGGGAGAAAACCAGTGAACCCAGCATGCAGAGGGAGAACATTTAAACCTTACAAGCTGTCAAACCTGTGTTTGCAGCTTTCTAAAAACCATCTAATCTTTTATTTCTCATGGTAAATCGTTTATCCTTTGTGGTCATTACAAAATGCACAACATTAGAATGGAAATGTTAATGAATTCATAGTTGTAACTGTCTTTATACCATTTTGTTTGGTTGCATTGCCATTTTGTTTGCCATGTTCTACTTTAATAATTTGGTGTAACAGTTCTGAAACATAAATAGTGTAAATATTCTTTTCATGTCTCCATGTTTTAGAAAGAAAAGGTGTACATTGGAAAGCTGAACATGATCCTTGTTCAGGTAAGTTTCTGAAGATAACAGTATTGAGCCATTGTCAAAAACTGTTCTGTAGCTATGTCAGCTGTCCTTGTTACATTAAGTCTTTGTGGCTAAATTTTACATCTTCACTTAGTTGTACCATTAATTTATATTTGTCTACTGGAAGTTTATCTTGTGTATATTTTATATCAGCAAAGTTTAGCATTGTCACAAGTACACAGACTAATTTTATTTTGGTAGTGTTGTAACAAGAGATTTAATTTTCTTGATGCCTTCAATATACCTACCCAACTTACATGGGTCCTTACATTTAAAAAAAAGAATCGTCACCCTAGTTATACTAGCTTTGAGAAATACTTAAAAAATTGTAATGTTTTTTAACACCATAGAGTTACATGTAGGAGAATTTTCTCATAGTAAAAAGTAGGAAAGGTTTGAATAAAAATATTCACGGTAACATAGTGACCCTGTTTACACTCTGCACTAATGTCTATCCTGAGTGATCTGATTACATTCAGATGGTGTGAACATAAAGTGACTTCTTTCAGAGGCGCTCAGGCACACTTGCATTTGGATATGCTTGGTAGTCTGGACGCAGTCCGTTCTCGGCAGTATTGAAGGACCACCCACTGAACTAATGAGACCCCATGCAATCAGAGGAAAAATTTCCTGAGTGTTACTCAATAAAAAAAAAGTTACATTTACAACCTTCAGGCTAATTAAGACAATTAAACAATCACTTGAAATATTAAGGTAGGGGTGCCTTTTGGGAGAATCAGAACACCCCAACCTCGGTCCAATAAAATAAAGTGAGTCATGTTTAATTGTATTAGCAGAAAAGCAACAATTAGATACTTAAAGGCTTCATGCTATCTTTTTTTAATTTTCTTTTAGTAATTTTTGTTTTAGGTAAAAACAAAATTAATTAGTTTTTGTTACATTTTTTTCCCCTCTAGATTCTTCATAGAGGATGCTTAAAAAAAGAAACGTTACACACAAACTGCATTTTGTCCCTGTTCAGTAAGCAATAGAAATAAAGTGGCTCTAAAAAAATTATGTAATTTGGATGCTTACAGTGTTTCCCCTAGAATCTTTTCTAGCTGTGGTGCTCAAGTGGAGGGTGGGGTCACTTTTGTTGTGAGGCTTTTTTTGCAGACTTTTGTGCTCTGTTCACTGACTGGAAATTGGTTATAAAAAAAAATAAAACCTGTATTTTCAATCACAACACTTAAAATAAAGAAAATATAGACTTGCTGTAAAAGATTTATTGGCTACATGTTTAAACTGTTTAAATAATCACATTATATACAGGCCTATTCTATCCCCAATGGATACATTACTGATTTGATCAGTAATAACTTACCAATTGTAGAAATACAGATTTATTCTTACTGAACTGAGTAAACAGTCTGATCTGGGCCAAGAACACTGTTAATTACTGCCGTGTTAAAACAACCCCAGTATAAAAAATGTCAGTGTTTCATGCAAATGGTGATTTTTAAACCTTTAAACCAATATACACAGAGAGAGATGCACCGCTGCCTCTTTTTTCTTTCACCATGTATTGAGGTCATTAGTGTAACTTGACTGATAAATTTGCTAAGAAAAAACACCTCCCAAATCTTTTGTTTTTCTTCTTCACTTCGAATGTTTACATGGTGAAAGTAAAATTACACATAAGGCATTTACCGGAAGCTGGCAGGTCTGTTGACACACACACACGCGTGCATATATTTTACTTGTATAAGCGCTACCTGCAGGTAGGCAGAAGGAGGGGTGGGATGTTACGCTGTAGGTTCGGTATTCTCCGCTTTTCTACACTGACTGATTGAAACTGCTGTATCATGTTGTCAGATACGAGTACTACACGTGTCACGCATTTGCCACAGAACTCAGATGTCTGCAGCTTTTTGCGTAGTTTAGAGTGGCGAGTCATACCAGCACTGCTCTAACTTCACTTTGCCTTTAGACTAAAAACTAAAGAGGAGTAATTATGTCCTTATGCCCCACCTCATTGCTGCCTGCCACTGTGTTCATGTAAAACAACAGAGATCCTAATGCTCCTGCTTCCGGAAGCAGCAGAAAAATAAATAAATCTCGGCATTTTGCAGCCGTGGGGGAAACACTGTGCTTATATTGCTACTTATTGAATGTTCTTTGTAAATAAGCTTCTAACCAGTGGCTAATTCGCAGATGCAGTAGGGCTTGAAGAAAAATACATTTCCAAGAATACTTACACAGAAGGCTAAATTTCCAAAACTACTAGTAGAGCAAGGATTCCTTTTTACAAACATGCAGACCTAAATAATACAAATAAATCTTTTATGGGATGTTTTACAGAGTTTGTATTTTACTTGAAATTGGAATAACATGCCAGTTTTTGCAAGAGCCAAAAATTCATTTTGGATTAGACAGTCCTCAAAATTTTAACATTTGGATCAGTTAACAAAATTGTCTGTTACTGTGTTTACAGATCCTAAAGCAGGAGTGGCCCAAACACTGGCCCACGTTCATCAGTGACATCGTAGGGGCAAGTCGCACCAGTGAAAGTCTTTGTCAGAACAACATGGTCATTCTGAAACTGCTCAGTGAGGAGGTCTTTGACTTCTCCAGTGGCCAGATGACCCAGGTCAAAGCTAAACATCTGAAAGACAGGTGAGAAAGCTACATTGTCACAAGACAAGTATTATAGTTCTGTCAAAGTGTCACCATTAACTTTACTGATAAAGGAAACTTCTGTATGAAATGTACTACTTATGGTGAAGTTTGCAAATATCAAATGAATCTTCCAACTTTAGAATTTTTTTTAATTTGGGAAAATATTGTCTTGATAACAAATGAAAACATTTATAATGGAAAAAATACAGTTATAGTATCATTAAATGCTCATTCTCATGTGATAAATATGCAGTAAATTTTAATTACTTAGCAGTCATAGTAGGGCTGAGACGATTCTTTAATTACCTCGAATAATTCAAGCACAAAAAAATCCTTGAGGCAAATTATCTGCCTCGTAGCTCCATTTAATTTATATAAGTGACAAACATACATTGGACGCTGCACTGAATGCACCTGCAAGTGGCGGTGTAACTTTCTCTTAATCCATGGCGGACAACGTGGACACCTGTGCGACAAAGACTGAAATCCCGGCATAAATTAGCCCCGGTGCTAATTCTGACCGATAAGTTTCAACCTTATCGGTCCTCAACCTCAACGGTGAGTTAGGGTCGTATTCATTTTTTGCTGGAGATATAAAAACAAGCCAAACACTGTAGCAGCCCACCCCACCTGCTTAATACGATGACAGAGTGAACGAAACGATCCAGAATTTGGCTTCATTTTACAAAAATAGATGCCGACAATGCACGCTGTCACAAATGCAATAAAAGCTTTTGCTTGCAAAGGCAGGAACATGAGTAATTTGACCAAACACCTTGCTAAAATACACCAAATACAAACAGAGAATAAAACTTGGAAGAATATCTGACAATTGCTTTCTCATTTTAAAAGGTTTTTCATATTTTATAACACACTATTGATATAATGGTTTACAGACACAAAAGTGCAATTTATTAGAGTACTCGATTAATCGATAAAAGATTCGATAGAATACTCGATTACAAAAACATTCAATAGCTGCAGCCCTAATTCATAGCTTAAGTTCACTCAATTTAAATTGTTTTATATTTATTTTAAAAGCACTGTATCCTTTGTTTCTTCCAGCATGTGCAATGAATTTTCCCAGATATTTCAACTGTGTCAATTTGTCATGGTAAGAAACTGCACATCTTTATTTCAGTAATAATTGACAACTTTAAACAGTCCTTTTGCACCAATATGTTCCTCACATGTTCCTGTTTTTGGTTGCACTAAAGGAAAATTCCCAGAATGCACCTTTGGTCCACGCCACCTTGGAAACTCTCCTGCGTTTTCTCAACTGGATTCCACTTGGGTACATTTTTGAAACCAAACTGATCAGCACCTTGGTGTATAAGGTGGGAAAACACAGTCATATCAGTTATGTTTTTAATATAATACGGTTGCTGAGTCAATCCATGTACCTGAAAACCTGTCTGGTTTCTCCTCAGTTCTTGAATGTGCCCATGTTTCGTAATGTGACGCTGAAGTGCCTGACAGAGATTGCTGGAGTGAGTGTCAGCCAGTATGAGGAGCAATTTGTTACCCTCTTTACACTGACCATGTGTCAGCTCAAACAGGTTAGTTGAATAATTGATTTTACCAAAATGACACGAACGCTGACGAGAAATTTAACTTGAACCATTTCTGTTAAGATGCTGCCCTTGAACACCAACATTCGACTGGCCTATGCCAACGGAAAAGACGATGAGCAGAACTTCATTCAGAATCTAAGTCTGTTCCTGTGTACTTTCCTTAAAGAGCACGGGCAGCTCATCGAGAAGCGGCTCAATCTCAGAGAAACATTAATGGAGGTAAAAGAAAAGTGTGTCAGGGGTACAGTCATAAACTTTTGTTTTATTCAGTAGTCCAACATCTTGTACATAAGACACAGAAGAACAAAATTAAAATGTTATAACAATGCTTGCTTCTACTGTCATTGTGTTATTGTTCCCTTGGTGCTTATTAAGGCCCTTCACTACATGCTCTTGGTGTCGGAGGTCGAAGAGACAGAGATCTTCAAAATTTGTCTTGAGTATTGGAACTATTTGGCTGCTGAACTCTACAGAGAGAGTCCATTCTCAACATCTACGTCCCCTTTGCTCTCTGGCAACCAGCACTTTGATGTGCCACCACGCAGACAGCTCTATCTCCCCGTGCTTTCCAAGGTATAGTTGTGTAAGACTACAAGTTATAACAAATGTACTGCCTTGATGTAATACAAAACAACAAAGTAATGGGTTTTGTGATGAATACAGCGATTGATTTTTAATTGTTATTGCTGAAGTTCATGTTGCATCTGGCCAGTAAATGTGCTGTGTGGTGAAGCCTGCCTGTAACTTTCCACAGGTGGTAGACAATGAAATCTTTATGCCTATTTTCATAAGTTCTTGCTACTCCAAAGAATTCTTCACATAATAAGCAGTGTACGCTGTGCTTACCACTGTACTGGAGCTCAGAATGGAGTAGAAGACTGCATATGAACATATCACACTCAGGTTAAACACTGGCAGCTGGGAGACCAGAAATATATTCAGGAAGTAGCTTTTTCTCCCAGCTGCAGCTTCAGTGTAACATGTCTCTGTCAGAGAAACTCCTTAGCATTACATTTACCAATTCAAGGGTGAAAAAGAAAAAGCAAGCAGCTGAGCAGAGTAAAATATTCTCAGAGTTTATTCTATCCTTTATGCTGCTTCAGACTAAAAACACAGCAACACACAGTGTGTTGGATTTTAGAGGACAGTCAGACTACGACTCGTATAGAAAAAAAAAGGTGGCTAAAGCTCTGAGTGATCAGCTGACATTGATTGGTGGACTCACTGCTCAGCTTAACACAGAGCTCTGCCGTCACACAGCACTAACACTTAACTGGGCTTAAAAGCGGTGCCAGTCATGACTGGAACTGGCCAGTTTTGAGCTTGACACAATTTTTTTCCTACATCAGTCAGAAGAAGCATAGAAGTTGTAAAAAGTTGCAGTTATGAACTCTGTATAATAGCAACATTATAGCTACTGTTCAGCATCAGACTACAGCAAGAAGCTGCTCCTATCTGCTATGAAACAGGTTTGATTTGAAAATGTTGGCAGCCTGTTGAGAAACCTTTCGCCAGTGTAGGCTGTGTTTACCGGTTAGGACAGACATTCCATGACCTGTAGTAGGCCACGTTAGATGTACCAGTTCACCCCTCAATCTGAAATAACATATAAATAACCACACACACACAAATCCAAATATCCCGATTTATTTTGAAACTGGCTGCTACCTTTGCAGTTTCGAAGGTGAGCAGTGGGGTGTTCAGATATTCTTTGAATAGTAAGAGGAATTTTTGAGTATCAGTCTTTGTCTTTTTTAGTGTCACTCACTAAAAAGCCAACACATATACAGTGTTGATTTTCTTTAAGAAAACATGGACTTCTGCATACGTCACCTTTAAAGGGAATGACAAAGCAGTGTGCTTAGTATGTGGACAAGAGATCACTGTTTAAAATTCTATTGTTCCTTTGTTCTAGAATAGTGCTACACATGGTAGCAGCTTGTTGGAGCAGCTCTGTAATTTTACTAGCTATTTTTTAAATCTTTTTTCAGTATTTCTTCCTTTTCTTTTTGTAAACATTACTCTGAATTTATTTCTATTATGATTTGGGTGAGGTATTAATTGAAAGATTTTTGTTTATTTTTGCTACTTATGATATACATAATCATAGCAAGGATAGACAATCTTACAAGAAAAAGCAGCTAATGGACATTTTTAAGGTTCAAATGATACTAAATTGAGACTGCAAATCCTTGATGAGTTTAAAAGAGGATGTGGATATAGAGCAGAAGCAAAGTGAAGAAAGAGAGATGAAGTTTAAGCCTTCTCTTCCTTCAATCATACTGACGAATGTGGGATCTCGTTAATAAGAATTTGAAACACTGTTGAAGGCCGAGCCAGAATGCGTTTCACTGAGACGTGGATAAACAGGAAGCTGAAGAACATTTGGAAGTATGTTTTGAATCTACAGATTGGGATGGTTCTCTGAAGAAAAACTGGGTCCCTTTCAGTGATTAATACAGTATGTTTGAATTTGAATAAACATTGCAACTTGTAATGCATTTATTTATTTTATTTTAAATATGTTTCTTGTTGGAAAAAAAACAACAAATTTCTACTTTATGGAGGTGAACACTAAAAGATTTCAGGAATTTGGCTTTTAAAACCAATGTGTTTTTTGTTGTTTGGGGATATTTTTGTTCAAATATTGTATATATTGGATGATTTTAAATAAGAACCTCTGCTGATCTTGGGGGAGTCAGTCACTGTCTTAAAAATCACCATCTGTGACAAAAGTAGGACACAAAGATGGTTTAATGAAGAAATAGGACACACACAGTGTCAGTCTTGTACAATTAATGCTTAATAATAAATTTGACTGAAACATCTTTCTGTGTTTTTGACATGTATTGTGATCCACAGTTTAATCTTTTCCTATTGAATGTTAGATGCATTTTATTTATACATTATTCAAAATTATTTTTGTGTGAGTGCTAACAGATTATGTGTTGTGACAGGTGCGTCTGCTCATGGTTAGTCGAATGGCCAAACCGGAGGAAGTCCTGGTGGTGGAGAACGACCAAGGGGAGGTTGTCCGAGAGTTCATGAAGGACACAGATTCCATCAATCTTTACAAGAATATGAGAGAAACCCTTGGTAAGACTGAATAAGAAGTGGTAGGAGACTGTGATTAGTTATTTTATAGAATACATATTAATTTTACTTGTTGGTATTAATTAAAGGGAGTTCCCCTTTTTGAACCTAGAATTTATAATGAGTTTTGCCCTTGACATGGTTGGGCGTCCAGAACAATGTGATCCTCAAACCAGAAAGCGGAACATGTTCAAGAATTTAAAAACAAAGTCAGTTTGTGATCAGTTCAAGTAGCAGATTAAATGAAAGGCTGGATTGTAATATTTATTAATAAAATGATGAAGGACATTTAATGTCTGTTAAACACTAGCTGGTGCATTTGGCCTTTGATGGTTTGGTCAGTGTTACTTACCTTTAGGATCGTCAGTGGTTTTATGGCTAGATTGTTTCACTTTTTTTTCCCCTTTCTCTCTGTTCTGTGTGCGTTCTCAATTGTGTGTTTTATTTATTTACTGATCATATGAATCACTTTTCCCGTTATGCAGTGTACCTTACACACTTGGACTATGCAGACACAGAACGCATAATGACAGAGAAGCTGCACAACCAGGTGAATGGTACTGAGTGGTCCTGGAAAAATCTCAATACACTGTGCTGGGCCATTGGATCTATCAGCGGCGCCATGCACGAGGAGGACGAGAAGAGGTTCCTTGTCACTGTCATTAAGGTATTAAAAAAGTTGTTCATATACAGAAGGAAATACAGAAGTCAGTGGAATCATTAAAACACCCCGCTTTTTATATCAAAGAATTTATTTTTCTCTTCTATTAACCAGAACTCTTCAGTATAAAAATAAGTCTGTTAATGTTTGTAGCTGAATGATCATGTTTGTGTTTGATTTGAAGGATCTTCTGGGTCTGTGTGAGCAGAAGAGAGGAAAGGACAACAAGGCCATCATTGCATCAAACATAATGTACATTGTTGGCCAGTATCCACGTTTTCTCAGAGCCCACTGGAAGTTTCTCAAAACCGTGGTCAACAAGCTCTTTGAATTTATGCACGGTAATTATTTTATATTGAACTGATCAGCTGGAAAACACAAGTGGGTTGATTAGAAAAGTAGTGTTTTTATATTTAATATTTTTATATTACTTCACCAGAAACACATGATGGAGTTCAGGATATGGCATGTGACACCTTCATTAAAATAGCTCAAAAGTGCAGACGCCATTTCATCCAGGTGCAGGTGGGAGAAGTGATGCCCTTCATTGATGAGATATTAAACAACATCAACACCATCATCTGTGATCTGCAGCCACAACAGGTTAGCTTCTTATTAGCATTTAAAATAGATTAATAATGTGTGAGAACAACAAGAAGCTCGGGTTTCCTCTCCTAATTTTGTTTATTGATGTTTATGTGCAGGTTCATACATTCTATGAGGCAGTTGGTTATATGATTGGGGCCCAGACAGATCAGGCTGTTCAGGAGCACCTAATAGAGAAATATATGCTGCTGCCTAATCAAGTGTGGGACAGCATCATCCAGCAGGCCACCAAGGTGAGAGAACAATATTATTCCTTATATTTTGTAATTCAAACAACCAAATACAGTGTGGTAAGTGTTTGTTCTTGTTGCCTCAGAACGTTGACATCTTGAAGGACCCAGAAACTGTAAAACAGCTGGGCAGCATCCTGAAGACCAACGTCAGAGCCTGCAAGGCTGTGGGACACCCGTTTGTTATTCAGCTGGGACGGATTTACCTGGACATGCTCAACGTCTACAAGTGCCTGAGCGAGAACATTTCTGCTGCCATTCAAACAAACGGTAAGAGCTTCAGGTTGTTTTTTATATTGTTACCTTTGTGCGTGCGTCCTTTAGTGGTTCCATATCAGTAATATGAGTACATAAAAATGGTGTGTTAAATAGATGAAGTTGTTTTTTTTTATATTTTTGATTTCTTTTAGTTTCTCAAAGACATAGTCTGTTGTAAAAAGCAGCTCTATGTTTGATGCAATCACATTTTCTTTTAATCTTTTTTAGACTTTTAATTGCCATTCGGTGCCTTTCTTCATTTTGCACATTTTTAAAACATAAATAGCATCTCAGACCCCAAGTTGAGATGCACTGTACTGAGAAATAATTTGAGAAACCATAATGGTGCATTCACACCGGCCACTTTGTCAACGTCAAGCAACGCTGATAACGCTCCAAATTTGACGTTTGAAGTTGAAGCTCATAATGCCTGCCAGTCAGAGCGCATAGGCGTTAAAGCTCGTAAAGCTTGACCGAAAAAGAGCGCGAAGGCGGGGCTTCCTTTGTTATCAGATGTTCGGAGCTATGGCGGATCATATTGAGACAGTGGCTTGGATTTATTTACTTCATAGATCTAGACAACGTCGACGTCGGGTGCATCAGCGCCGTTTGTGGATACACCCCATTCTTCAGATGCGTTCTGAGTTTGGTGAGTTTAACCATTTGCTCCAGGAGCTACGTTTTGATGAGGTTCATTTATCTTCCATTTTGGCTGATCCCGCTTCTTTCCGGCTGCGTGCTGTGACGTCTTACGTCCCTACGATGAGACGCTCTGATTGGTTGACATGCCGCTTCAAGAGCGTTATGAACGTCAAAAGTTCAGCTGAACTTTGAGCTTTTCTAGCTTTTCAAGCGTCAACGCCTGAAACGCTTTAAAAGTTGCTGCTCATAACGCTCACAAAGCGCCGCAGAGCCGTTGATGTCTGTCTGACGCCCGTCCACCATAGACTTTACATGTAAACTTGCCGCTTATGAAGTTGATGGTTGGGCCGGTGTGAATGCACCATAATGATACTATCAAAAAGTGGATACTGCCAGAATGCACTTCATTTTGGACAGATTGATCTAATGACTGTACAAACGTACTGACAGACTTTTTCACAGATCACCTCTCAAACACTCTCTCCTAATCTGTCTGTCTTTTTTTTGTCACAGGTGAGATGGTGACAAAACAGCCACTAATTCGGAGTATGAGAACAGTGAAACGAGAAACTCTGAAACTGATCTCAGGCTGGGTTAGCCGATCAAATGACCCACAGATGGTGAGATGTGGTTTTAATATGTGAAAATACGATATTAAGAAGAAAAAAGTCATTCATGAACTATATTTTTGGGGATAGAAATGACAGAAATTCGTTGATGAAGTACCTGTCCAGACTTGTTCTCTTGAGTGTCTTTGTTAAAGGTCTTCCATAGACATGTTCAGACAATGTGGAAGTTCAGGTAATCCTCTGTTTTCCAGGTTGGAGAGAACTTTGTTCCTCCTCTACTGGATGCCGTCCTCATAGACTACCAACGCAATGTCCCGGCAGCCCGAGAGCCTGAGGTCCTCAGCACCATGGCGACCATCGTCAACAAGCTGGGAGGTCACATCACTAGCGAGATCCCCCAGATCTTTAATGCTGTTTTTGAGTGCACCCTAAACATGATCAACAAGGTGAGGCACTATGCTAACAGGACTATAATCCAGCAGATTGTTTAAAAAGTATAGAGATCTTTGTTTAGGAAATCTGCCTAAATACACTCACCTAAAGGATTATTAGGAACACCTGTTCAATTTCTCCTTAATGTAATTATCTAAATAACCAGTCACATGGCAGTTGCTTGAATGCATTTAGGGGTGTGGTCCTGGTCAAGACAATCCCCTGAACTCCAAACTGAATGTCAGAATGGGAAAGAAATGTGATTTAAGCAATTTTGAGCATGTCATGGTTGTTGGTGCCAGACGGGTCGGTCTGAGTATTTCACAATCTGCTCAGTTACTGGGATTTTCACACACAACCATTTCTAGGGTTTATAAAGAATGGTGTGAAAAGGGAAAAACATCCAGCATGCGGCAGTTCTGTGGGCGAAAATGACTTGTTGATGCTAGAGGTCAGAGGAGAATGGGCCAACTGATTCAAGCTGATAGAAGAGCAACTTTGACTGAAATAACCACTCGTTACAACCGAGGAACGCAGCAAAGCATTTGTGAAGCCACAACACGCACAACCTTGAGGCGGATGGCCTACAACAGCAGAAGACCCCACCGGGTGCCACTCATCTCCACTACAAATAGAAAAAAGAGGCTACAGTTTGCACGAGCTCACCAAATTTGGACAGTTGAAGACTGTAAAAATGTTTCCTGGTCTGATGAGTCTCGATTTCTGTTGAGACATTCAAATGGTAGAGTCAGAATTTGGTGTAAACAGAGTGAGAACATGGATCCATCATGCCTTGTTACCACTGTGCAGGCTGGTGGTGGTGTAATGGTGTGGGGGATGTTTTCTTGGCACACTTTAGGCCCCTTAGTGCCAATTGGGCATCGTTTAAATGCCACGGGCTACCTGAGCATTGTTTCTGACCATGTCCATCCCTTCATGACCACCATGTACCCATCCTCTGATGGCTACTTCCAGCAGGATAATGCACCATGTCATAAAAGAATCATTTCAAATTGGTTTCTTGAACGTGACAATGAGTTCACTGTACTACAATGGCCCCCACAGTCACCAGATCTCAACCCGATAGAGCATCTTTGGGATGTGGTGGAACGGGAGCTTTGTGCCCTGGATGTGCATCCCACAAATCTCCATCAACTGCAAGATGCTATCCTGTTAATATGGGCCAACATTTCTAAAGAATACTTTCAGCACCTTGTTGAATCAATGCCACATAGAATTAAGGCAGTTCTGAAGGTCAAACACGTATTAGTATGGTGTTCCTAATGATCCTTTAGGTGAATGTATGTAGCAGAGAATATTTTCTTAGTGTTTCTGTTTGTTTACCTAAAAAAGATCTTAGAACTATTTTAAGATCACAGCTGCTACACCCATCTTCAGAACTCATTCCTGGGCAGAGGCGTAACAGTTGCTGTAAATCTTTATAGAAAGAAAACTGATCAGGATTGTCTGGGGTTTGAAATCACTGTTTTAAGTCCTGCTTTATCCGATCAGGGAGAATCTGATGATTATTTTAAAAATCCTAAAGCAACTAAATGGAACAAACTCTTGCACAAAACTTAGAAGTAACAAACTAAACATCATATTTTTTGACTAGAACTTTGAGGAATATCCGGAGCACAGGACTCACTTCTTCTACTTGTTGCAAGCTGTAAACTCCCACTGCTTCCCTGCATTCCTTGTTATCCCCCCAGCCCAGTTTAAACTGGTGCTGGACTCCATCATCTGGGCCTTCAAACACACCATGAGGAACGTGGCTGATACTGGTATGATGGCTTGAACACTCCCACACATATTGTTATCATTTAACAGATACAAATCTAACTTTGCTAGAAGCTCAGACTCATAAATGTGCATGAAGCTGAAGTCTGATTTTTGTTTGTGCTTATTCACCCAGGTCTGCAGATTTTATACACAATGCTGCAGAATGTTGCCCAGGAAGAAGCAGCAGCTCAGAGTTTTTACCAGACGTATTTTTGCGATATTTTGCAGCACATCTTTTCTGTGGTCACTGACACGTCACACACTGCCGGTGAGTTTGGGGAATGTTTCAACTTTAAATTACAGAACCTGCTTGTAATATGTGTCTGCAGAAAACTTCAACAAAATAAGCCAAGGCAGTTAATGTTAAATGACTTCACATGTCCTCAGAATGAGTCCAATTCAAATGGGACAAATATTACAGAAATGTTATGTGTTGTGACAACAATTTTGGTGTGTGCCCTGCAGGTCTCACTATGCATGCATCCATTTTGGCCTACATGTTTAACCTTGTAGAGGAAGGGAAGATCACAACAGCACTGAATCCTGCCAACCCCGCCAACAACCAGGTGTTCATCCAGGAATACGTGGCCAACTTGCTCAAGACTGCCTTCCCACACTTACAGGAGTGAGTGGACCTAGTACACACAAACTGTGCTTCAGTGAGACAGGATTGTGACACATGAATGTGTGTGCTTCTTTCTGTCAGTGCCCAGGTGAAGGTGTTTGTAACGGGGCTGTTCAGTTTAAACCAGGACATTCCTGCTTTTAAGGAGCACCTCAGGGATTTCCTTGTGCAGATAAAGGTGAGCTTTTTAAATGTACAAGACTTTAAACATCTTCATCTGCAGCAGCTATCATGGGGCAAGGGACTAAAGCAAATGGGTCCAGTTCAATCAAAACAATCACTCAAATTAACACGGAGTTCTTTTGAATTTAATTATTATCCAGTAACTATTATAAGAGTGAATTTGATTGGACTGAGTCACCGTCTGAAGCCATGAGCAGATCAGCAGTATCTTTCACCAGCTTTACATCCTGACTGAAACTTACTGTTTAGAATATTTGCTACAATTCTTTAATAACATCTAAAGCACAGACACATTGTAGATTTGTTGTCTTTTTCTTCTGCTGCCTTCTGCCTGCCTCTGAGACACTAAACAGGTTTAATAGTCCTACAATCAAAATGTGTTTTATGGTACTTTCATTTAGAAACATTTGAGCTAAAACCAACTCGAAATATTTGAACTTTGCAGCATTTTTTCCCTTTTCTTCAGCCATGAATCTGATGAGTCGAGAGCTTGTTGTGATAAATTCATCTGTTTTGGGTTTGTTTATCTCCTGATTCATTAAATCAAGGGATTTTTCCAGGAGTAAGAATACTGCTATAGAACACCCCGTTTTACTGAATATCCTGAGTGAATCCAGAACTGTTGTGGATGGAAAAAGTCTTTTCCTCCTCCATGAGAGAAGTGATCATCTGCTCAGTTACTGACTTGTCCTGAATTTGGGATATCAGAGATAAAATAGTGATTTATATGAAGTTACGTCATAAGAATTGACAGACTTTAAGATAGAAGATATATTTTCTTTTTTTTATTATGAAGAAATACAAAAGATAAGATGCAGGTTATTGATTGTTTTTTTACAGAATTAATAAACTTATTTATGAGCTCTAGTTGTAAACTTGTTGATTACTAGTATCTCTGAGTGGAAGTTCATTCCCAGTCTTTCCAACAATGTGGCAAAATAAACATTAAAGGCATCACAGTTGTCACTGGATTGTTTTTTGACCTTGTTGTGTTACATATTGTAGGAGTTTGCAGGTGAAGACACCTCAGACCTGTTCCTGGAGGAGAGGGAATCTGCACTCCGTCAGGCGCAAGAGGAGAAACATAAGATTCAGATGTCAGTGCCAGGCATCCTCAATCCTCATGAGATCCCAGAGGAGATGTGTGATTGAGCTGCACACATGTACAGTATGAAACAAACACGCCCTCATCAAAACAAAACCCAGGAGAGGAACTGGAGTAAGACGGGAAGCAGCTGGTTCTCTGCAGAGCTGGCGTCCCGTTTGATGTTTGTTGACCAGAATCAAAATACCATGTAAATGATTACAGTCTCACTCTGTGACCCTTTTTACATAATCTATGTTTTGTATGGAGAATTTTTGTGTATTAATTCTTTGCAGCTGTTAATCAGCAGTAATATTTTGTTGGGTCTCTGGTCCATTACAGATCTGCATGATGCTGGTAAAGGTTCTCAGTCGTCCAGGGCCTGGTACTCCTCATAGGTTTCAAAGGCTCAATGGAATTTTTCTTGGTTCTTGAAGATTTTTGACTATTAATCTGAAGAATTCTCTCTATTCAAACAGAAAAGTGAGGCGTTCTAACCTTTTACTACAGTTTGAGAGATTAGGACATCTACTGGAATGAGAAGTAAACCTTCTTCAAGAACCAAGAAAAGGTCCAGTTGTCTTTCTCAAACCTACTAGAATTACCTGCATGTTAAAGTAAAATATTTGGACAAGTCAACCATTTTGATTTGGTTCTGTTTCCTTCACCTCCTTCATCCTGTTTGAGTTGCTTTTCTTGTATGTTTGTATATAATGTTTTATATACAAACGACCCGCGTGTCTGATGACACAAACCTTCTAGGCCAGTGTTGTGAAAAATGGGACATGATGTTTCTGAGGAATACACACACTGTTTGCTTGGTGCCCCACTGCCTTGTGGGAGAATGTGAATCTAATGGAAAATGAATGAAGGCCGAGAGAAGCAGACTGGACTGCTTTTGGCTTTTTTTTTCTTTTCTTTTTTTTTTGTAACAGAGAGCAAAACTGAATATGTGCATATCATCCCAACTGTATAGCATCTTAAACACCATGGGAACACTTTTTCTTATATTCTACGGTTTCTTTTTGTTGTGGGTTGTGCGAGTGTGTGCTGTTGCTTAGTCAAATGAGCGTTTTGGTTTCCTCTAAGAGGNATTGTTGCTCATTTGTGAGCCTCCATTAATGATCCAATTAATTTTACAGAAGTGGTATTTATGGGTTCTTGGTTGGTTGCATCTTTTTAACTCCTGTTTAACTCAGAAGGCTTTCAGGATTTTGAACTGTATTTAGATTGTTTACCATGCAGTAGTGCTTTAAGACACTACCCAATAGAGCAAATTAAAAAATAATTTTGGGTGTACATTAAATTTTGTATTTTTGCATTTTTTATTTGTACTGTTTTGAGTTCTGTCCAAATAAACAAGACTTTTTGTCTAGAGTACAAAGAAATTGCCAACAAGTTTAGTTAAGAATGTAAAAATGCAGATAGGTACCTAATCTCTGCCTAATTTTCCTGCTCAAGGTGTTACTTTGTTGTGAAATTTTTAAATCGATTAAAGTTGAGAATTTTTTAATCACATCTAAGCTCAGATTCTGTAATTACAGTTTTTATTCATGTTTACTGGCACAGAGAGTTTTAGACTCGATCCCTCTGTCATATGCAGAGTGTCTTTGTTCCATCTTCATGACCAGCTCTAACTGGACGTGTTTCCTGGCTCGGGATCCTCAGCTTTCCTTTGTACCTTTTCATAATAAACTCAAAAATATAATAATTATATCAGGCAAGAAAACTCCAGTTTTCTAAATGATCTCCAGAAACGTTGGAGCTCATTGAAATACATATTGATAAATTTCAGTCGAGCTTTATTGTGTTTTTCTGTCAGTAATGGAGCTTCTTGGATCTTCTGATGTCTCCTGGAGCTCATTATGGTTCAGAAGTAACAGATGTTGAACTTTAAGTTCCATGGCTCATTTTTACCATCCTCTCTCTCCATCTGATCAACCTGGGGTTCCTCTTGAGTCCATGTCCTGGGAGGTCGGCTACCGTCTCATCAACATTATACTGTTAAATAATAACGTTAGCTGTGGTCACAGGAACAAGAAGCTGCTTGGAGACGGTCTAGTATCCTCTACCTTTAACATGGAGATCTAAAATATCTGAGCTCCTGAAACAGTTCTGGTCTTTTCTGTTTCATGTTCATTGTTGCATACAATGAGGCCAAAATACCCAAAATTCTGTTAGCTCCCTTTAAACAGGCTGAACGGCTGATGAAACGCTTGAAAGCACCCAGGTTGAAATGATTAGAACTAATTGCCTCTATCAGGGAACCAACAAATAAGTCCATATTATTCTAGCATATTTCTGTAAAATAAACAACCCAATATTTATTTTAATAATTTATTCTGTTACACACTAAAACATACAGGTAACATTAGACACTTGATGTTAACTAAATCCCTTTCTGGGATAAATGAAAGTTTATTTCCACGAGCTGTGGGGGATCAGCACATTTGGGCACATCTGTAATACATATTTCTTACACACATTTAAACTCCAGTGTTTCAGTCATTTCATGGTCACTGGTGTATAAAAACAAACTTCCAGATTTGAGACTGCATCAAGAATGTGGTTCTATGAGATGAGGCCTGCTGTGTAATAAGTCCAGTTATGATTAAATACTCCAGAGTCAACTGTTAGTGATGTTCTAACAAAGTGGAAAAAAACAGCAACTCACTCATAAAGTTGAAGGTTATGTAAACTGACGGAGCAGGTTAGAACATGCTGAGGTGCACAGAACTCAACATGGAACTCCATGAAGACCTGGATGAGACATTTGATCTGGAGGAACTTGAACAAAGTCCTGACCTCAACTCTAGAACACCTTCAGGATGAATTAGAGAAGAAACTACGAGTCAGACCTTCTTATTCCAATATCAGTGTCTGACCTTAGAAAAATGCTTCTAGAAGAACAAACACGCCTAAAACTTGTGGAACGAATTCACAGAACAACTGAAGCTCTAATTGCTGCAAACGGTCGAACTCTATGTTCCCGTGTGTGACGTGTGCAAGTACATACAAACATGTTCATGCAGATAGTCGATCCTCCTCCAGGAGTTCAACAGACCGCCACATTGTTTTACTCCACATGAGAACATTCACACTAAGAACTAGAACCTCTATTCATGTTGTCACCATCAGGGTCAGAGTTGGCTGACATGTTGGATAAAGAACATACATGACACTTTACAACTAACCGTTTCTAAACAGTTCTGAAAATATAGAATCTTTCTGTATTTTAAAACAAAAAAATCTCACACGAAACCATCTCATGCAAAACAATTCCACACAGAACCCTCTGACATGAAACTATTACACGGAACTGTATCATACAGAACCATCTCACACAAAACCGTAACACAGAACCATCTAATGAGAAACAATCCCACAAAAAACAATCTCATAGGAAACCATCTTGCATAAAACCAACTCCAGTGAAACACAAAGAACAATCCAAATAGAACCATCTCCCACGGAACCATCTCACATAGAACCATCTCACATAGAACCATCTCACGTGGAACCATCTCACATAGAACCATCTCACGTGGAACCATCTCACATAGAACCATCTCACGTGGAACCATCTCACATAGGACCATCTCACGTGGAACCATCTCACATAGAACCATCTCACATAGAACCATCTCACATAGAACCATCTCACGTGGAACCATCTCACATAGGACCATCTCAGATGGAACCATCTCACATAGAACCATCTCAGATGGAACCATCTCACATAGAACCATCTCAGATGGAACCATCTCACATAGAACCATCTCACGTGGAACCATCTCACATGGAACCATCTCACGTGGAACAATCTCACTTGGAACCATCTCACGTGGAACCATCTCACATAGAACCATCTCACATGGAACCATCTCACAAGGAACCATCTCACATAGAACCATCTCACGTGGAACCATCTCACGTGGAACCATCTCACATAGAACCATCTCACGTGGAACCATCTCACATGGGACCATCTCACGTAGAACCATCTCACATAGAACCCTCTCATGTGGAACCATCTCACATGGGACCATCTCACGTAGAACCATCTCACATAGAACCATCTCACGTGGAACCATCTCACATAGAACCATCTCACGTGGAACCATCTCACGTAGAACCATCTCACATAGAACCCTCTCATGTGGAACCATCTCACATGGGACCATCTCACGTAGAACCATCTCACATAGAACCATCTCACGTGGAACCATCTCACATAGAACCATCTCACGTGGAACCATCTCACGTAGAACCATCTCACATAGAACCCTCTCATGTGGAACCATCTCACATGGGACCATCTCACGTAGAACCATCTCACATAGAACCATCTCACGTGGAACCATCTCACATAGAACCATCTCACGTGGAACCATCTCACGTAGAACCATCTCACATAGAACCCTCTCATGTGGAACCATCTCACATGGGACCATCTCACGTAGAACCATCTCACATAGAACCATCTCACGTGGAACCATCTCACATAGAACCATCTCACGTGGAACCATCTCACGTAGAACCATCTCACATAGAACCCTCTCATGTGGAACCATCTCACATGGGACCATCTCACGTAGAACCATCTCACATAGAACCATCTCACGTGGAACCATCTCACATAGAACCATCTCACGTGGAACCATCTCACGTAGAACCATCTCACATAGAACCCTCTCATGTGGAACCATCTCACATGGGACCATCTCACGTAGAACCATCTCACATAGAACCATCTCACGTGGAACCATCTCACATAGAACCATCTCACGTGGAACCATCTCACATAGAACCATCTCACGTGGAACCATCTCACATAGAACCATCTGACATAGGACCATCTCACATAGAACCATCTCACGTGGAACCATCTCACGTAGAACCATCTCACATAGAACCATCTCACGTGGAACCATCTCACATAGAACCATCTCACGTGGAACCATCTCACATAGAACCACACCAGCTCTTTGAAGCTGCAGCGAACAAAACGTGACATCTTGTTAAAAAGGCTCATGAAGTTCCGTGACGTTAACATTGTTGTTGTTTCATCCAACACAACAGAAAGGAATGATGGGTAATATATCTGTAAACGGAGAACATTCAGTGAGGGATGGATTTCATCAGGTTTTATTTTAGGTTCTAACGTTCTGAGATCAAACCAGCAGAACTGCTGTGTAAAGAGAACCAGAACAAACAAGAACGTTCCTTCCTTCCGTTTACTTCCACTTGCCACTGATGGTTTACTTTCACAGTAGAGCTGTTGCCTTGCAGAGAGAAGGTCCTGGGTTTGAATCCAGGCTGGGGTCTTTCTGCATGCGTGGGTTTTCTCCAGGGACTCTGATTTCATTCCACAGTCCAAAAACATGCAAGAGGTTAATTGGTGACTCTAAATTGTCCCTAGATATGAGTGTGTGTTCGTCTATGTGTGACCCTGTAATGGACTAGTGACCTGTCCAGGGTGTCCCCCACCTCTCGCCCAAAGACCACTGGAGATAGACACCAGCTCCCTGCAACCCTGAGAAGGAAGAAGCAGGTTCAGAGGATGGATGGATGGATGGATGGATGGATGGATGGATGCATGGATGGATGGATGGATGGATGCATGGATGGATGGATATTTCAGGATTTCCATGTGAATTGGACTTGTTGACTTGTTGCTGTGATATTTTGAACAAACATTTCTCCTCTTCTCCTGGGCTGAGTGTGTAAAGACACACACCAACATGGCTGTGCAAATATACAGGAAGAAGCTGATGAACTATAATAAAGATCCATACGTCCAAGTTTAGAGGAATGGGGGGGGGGGTCTGATGAGGAGCAAGTCCACCGCTGAGCTGGAAGCAGGACGGAACATACTTCATGTTGTTCTGATCTGAGCGTAGCGTATCTTAGATCTGCAGAACCAGAGACAGTTACTCGGTTTTTCAGTGTAACTTTAACTCAATGAGGCATGTATGAAGTCACATGTGTACCTGGATGCCTTCTCCGTACTCGGCCTGGTCTGAGAGACGCTCTTAAAGTGAGTTTCCAGTCGGGCGTAGATTCCCCCTGCAGGCTACAACAGCAGAGACACACAAAGTTCAAACAAAATCCAACATCTGAAGTACAGCTTTCCATCGTCATATCAGATACAACAAAAACACAATTCTGATCAAATAATCCAGTCAGTATTTTACAGAATGTGGTTCATGATCAGTCGGAACCTCTTTGGTTTCCTTGGATTTACTCTGTTCATGGTCTCCAAACCTCATCTTGGTCAGGTGGCCAATGATCTCCACCATACGCCGCTGGTCTACTCATACAGACAAAATGAAGCAGAAGGAATAAAGATGTTGATATTTGAATGCTGCGTCTGATGTACAGTATTGTGCAAACGTTTTAGGCAGTGACATCCTGCTAAAGCAGAACTACAACATTATTTACATGTTTGTCTCATCAGAACAGCTGGACTCCAGAACATCCCGTACTTTCCCGTACTGATGTTCAAAACACATATTGATGTGATTCATGTTCCAAATGGATACAATTAAACACAATTTATACTTGTGAAATCATCTTATTATGCAGCATTTTGTCACACCTGCCTAAAACTTTTGCACAGTAATGTATTTAAAAGATATATTTTTGCTGAAAACTGAGTCCCTGCTGTACCTTCTTCTCTCTGAGCATCCTGGTTGTAGCGCATGGAGCGAGAGCTGTCCCACTTGTTCTTCTGAACACTTACTCTATTAAAACATGTGGAGGAACGATTACAGCAGGAAAACGACTTGATGTGTGAACACCTGTATGCATGATCAGGTAAACTCACATGAAAGGTGTGCTGTCCCTGGTCTGTGACTGAGAGAAGGTGAAAAGAAGTAAAGCTTCAGTTTGTGTAACATAATATAGGAAATGAAACTCTTGGAAAAGTAAAGAGACGTCAACGTGCTGTGGAGAAAATCTTGATGAAATCAGTCACTTACCTTCTCAGATTTGTCTTTGCGTTGCAGGTTTGGAGAAGACAGTTTCTTCAGAGGTCTGTGAGCCTTTTTGGCTTTCTTAGCAGCTAGAAACAGAAAAACAGCGTGAGAAGAACTTTGAGGACATCAGGCGCCATCTGCTGGCTGGAAAGACAAACTTCCTTCTTGATTTTATGAGGAGAGTCAATGTAAGAAAAAAAAAGACATGACACACCAAGAATTTTTTTAGTTATTAACTGGAAATTAAGAATATTGTTTGTAAAAATCTAAACCAGTTTTAGAAGCTGATTTAAAATAATCTGAGTTTCATTTTTGATGAATGTAGGAGGGAAGGTGTGAAACGATATTCAGATCTTCAGTCTGTTTTAATGTTGTTTTAAACATGCCTTCGGTTGTTCCTGTAGCTTATACATGATCACTTTCAGATAAGTGTATTTTATTTGTGCTTATTCAGCCGTAAAGTGTTAATTCTGACCAATTAGACACAGACAACTTGAGGGTGAACCAGGCTCGAGCGGAGAAGTTGACCTACGTGAGTTTTTTTAAAGGCCAATGGCCGAATTGTAACATAGATTTTTTTTTCATCCAATGTTTTATTTTCAATCAGGAAAAAAAAATTACTTAATTAAAGATGTATTTAAAAACATTAAGGAGAACGAGGCAGCAGAAAAAACACATTTTTCATTTTATTTTAAAGTAAAAAAAAAAAAGTTAAAATCAGGAACAAGAATTGGAAATATGTGAGTGACCTGTTTATACTTTTGGTAAATTATCCTAAAAATAAAAAGAAGATACCTGTAGGTTAATTAAGTTGTCTGCATCTCTTCAGTTTCAGAGTTTTATAATAAACAAATCCATTAATTTTATTGATTTTGTAGCTTATCAAACTAATTTCCATCATCTTAACAACACCGTGTAAAACCAGAAACTGAAGCTGTAAATGTCCCTTTTTCAGTACCGAACAACAAAAACTCTACCTTGTTTTTTAGACTGCTCTTCTTCATCTCCAACTTCATCCTCAGTGACCTCTGACCCCGTGGTGTACTCCTCATCCTCTGACACAAGAGACTGCTGCCTCTGGAAGACCAAACGTCACTGAGTTTATGCAAAATATATCCTCCAATAACTAACCCACAGTTTCACTGAAACCACCTGGTTTCTTTCATCATGCTGATAACAACCATCAGCAGAATCTGAGCAGATTTATTGTATAAAACTGAGGAGAAGTCCTACCAGTTGAAGACTCCAGTTTTTCAAAAGGGAAAACTGGTTAAAAAGATAAAGAATTAGTGAGAATCAGAATAAAGGCTACAGGAATTCTACAGAGAAACGGAGGCTCTGAGACTTACAGTGCTGCCGTCCCCTCTCAAAGGTCCAAGACGTGTTGGTTCCAAGAGAACATCCCAGTCCTGGACCTTTTCAGTACTGTACATAACTTCCTCACTACTGACAAACAAACACACACATGCTTTAGCAACAAAGCTTGTAGAATGTTGTAGAAGTTGCAGAAAAGACACATTAAAATGCAAAAATAAATGTTCAAAGCGCTCTGACCAACACTCACCTCTCTACAGGAAGAGTGTTGGACAAACACACAACATCTCTGTGCAGCTGCAGGTCATTCAGGACTCTGGTCTGGGGTGATGTCACTTTGTCACAGTTCTCCTCATTGGGTAAGATCACAACGTGGTCTCGCATCTTACAGCCCTGAACACACAAACACGCTCAACTGAATCAGGATTCCGGACACAGATGTTGAAACATAGATCAAAATAAAAGGAGGAAAAGTGCTTGTGAATCAAATGTGTGCACACATTCACAGTGCAACATCGTTTTCGATTTTTGTGTTTTGGTGTCAGGATAAAGTGTAAGCTGTTTTTATTTATTCTCAGCTGCCACAGAATCAGTTTAAAATTGTAGTAAATGATTTTCTGCACTTGTTTACAAGCTATAAAGAAAGAGCAAACTGAAAGTTTAATGCAGAGTTGACGAGAAACATTCCTCTTGTCAACTACCAGTAGCATCAACTACCAGTAGTATCGACTACAAGCTGCATCAACTAACAGCTGCATTAACTACCAGCTCCATTAACTACTAGTAACATCAACTACCAGTAGTATCGACTACAAGCTGCATCAACTAACAGCTGTATCAACTACCAGCTCCATTAACTACCAGTAGCATCAACTACCAGGAGTATCAACTACCAGGAGCATCAACTACCAGTAGTATCGACTACCAGCTGCATCAACTAACAGCTGCATCAACTACCAGCTCCATTAACTACCAGGAGCATCAACTAACAGTAGCATTGACTACCAGCTGCATTAACTAACAGCTGCATCAACTACCAGCTCCATTAACTACCAGTAGCATCAACTACCAGGAGTATCAACTACCAGGAGTATCAACTACCAGGAGCATCAACTACCAGCTCCATTAACTACCAGTAGCATCAACTACCAGTAGCATCAACTACCAGGAGTATCAACTACCAGGAGCATCAACTACCAGTAGTATCGACTACCAGCTGCATCAACTAACAGCTGCATCAACTACCAGCTCCATTAACTACCAGGAGTATCAACTACCAGGATTATCAACTACCAGGAGCATCAACTACCAGCAGCATCAACTACCAGGAGTATCAACTACCAGTAGCATCAACTACCAGGAGTATCAACTACCAGTAGCATCAACTACCAGTAGCATCAACTACCAGTAGCATCAACTACCAGTAGCATCAACTACCAGGAGTATCAACTACCAGTAGCATCAACTACCAGGAGTATCAACTACCAGGAGCATCAACTACCAGTAGTATCGACTACCAGCTGCATCAACTACCAGGAATATCAACTACAAGGAGCATTATAATATTATTGAACATTTTCATGTAATGGTGCTTTGTAGAAAAGGCAACATCTGGTGATTAGTTTGGATTCCTTTGACCCCCGGAACAATAAAAAAACAGGATTACATTAATTTACAATCTTTACCTGAAATCCACTCAAAGATGTTTCAATGGCCTTCTGTAAAGTTATTAGATACCTGCTGATGTCATGCAAAACTACAGAATGAGTATAAACTAGTTCCAGCTGATACTTATATGCCGGCAGCAGGAGGCTTTTCACCTCACCGTTTCAATAATTCATCAAGTTGCTTATGTAACAACTTCCTGTAGGAAACAGCGTTCACCTCCACTAATGTTTACAAACCCCAGATTTTGAACGAAATGGGAGATTCATATGTTTATACGGGTCATTGTGATGAGACTTAAGTGTAACTTGCAAATGTTTTCAGCTTGATGTTTCTGATTCCAAATAATCTAAATTTTCTGATGAGATATCAGCTGTGAAGTCAAACACATGCATGTGCAGCTACCTTTGGTATTGCAGTGGGATCAAAGCGGAGAACCCTCTGGTTGCAGCATGGATATATTCCTGCACCGTACCAGCCTTTCTGTGAGCCCACACCAGGGTACAGCACACTGTCTGGATGGTATCTACACTGAGTCAGCTCCGCACATATAAACACCTGCACATTCACATACATGAACTTCAGGTTTACACACAAATTCAAGGAATCAGTTTACTATTTCTACGTTATACTTGAACAGAGGAACAAATAAAGTCACACTTCTTTTTCTGATTTGATCTTTTGGGCTGTTCCAACTGTCGTGTACACACCTGCTGGCACCTGGCACAGGTCAGGTAGTTGATGGTTCCCCAAATTCTCCAGTAAACCAGAACCCAGGATTTGAGTTCCTCGTAAAGGTCTGTGATGTATTCATGGACGTCCCAGCTTTTCTGTCTGCAAATGCAGAAATAAACAAATCCAGGAGCTTCACAAACAAACAGTTAAGATGTCTTCAAGATGCCTGTTCAATGTCTGAATTGTGGAGGAGAGTTCTTATTAACAGAAATGTTTTACTATGTTATCTTATGTGATCTTACAATAGTAATTTTCTTTTCATTACTATATTTTTGACTTGGATTAAAGATTGTACTTTTAAGTACAATCTCTAAGAGGTGTAAACTTAATAGCTATGTAGATCATGCAAGCTCTTTGTTAACCATTTTCTTTCAGGTTGTTATTATACTAGATGTTCAGTGGAAAATTACTGACATTAGTTAAGTTTCACTTTCCTTAAGTTTCACTTTGACACGCCTCCCTGGCATCTAATAAAACCGACAGTACAGGGAAGGCAGATCAGATCTCTCCAGTGCCCAGCGATGTATGTGTATGATCTCCAGAATGCATTCTGTACTTTGAGAGAATTGTTTAATAAAGCTGTGTTTCGAGAGCCAGTTTGTCTCTTCTCTGATCCTGAACTCGGGGAAGTCTTTTGGTACTTGACTTCAACAGAAGCCACTAAGAGTTTAGAAAATGTAAGATTTAATAAACCTGCCACTTTGTTGTTGTCCACATAAATTTGAAAATTTCTCATTTAAGGTGCAGTTTGACATATCGAATGACAAATCTTGTTCCCTCTGAACTAATTTTCAGGAATATTCACCATTAATTTGGTCCAAGATAGTTGTATCCTCATGAAGGTTTAAGGTACAGGGTGGATTATGTGTTCCTCCTCTTAGACACTGTGGTTCTAAAGTGTTTTACCTGCTGCTGCATAAACAGCAGCATGTAAAACCAGACAGTATTCACTCACGCTGCTGCTCACAAAGTAAACAGGAGCATCAACAACAATTACACAAATATTTGACACATATCATGTATTAAATGTTTTTTAAATTTAGCATATGAGAGACTCAAGTGTAGTTTACAGCATGTGAGTCATGTAATGGTGGGAACATTGACAGTGTGTCTGACGAACTTGTTGAGATGTTTGAAGCAGTTATGGTTCTGGGTTAGAAAGTGTTTTTGAGTCCCAGAGGGTAGCAGGTCAAACAGGTGATGTGCAGTCTGTGGACCACAGTGAGATGTTTGGCTCAGACTTGATCAAGCAGCGATAAGACGACAACAGCAGTTTTTCAACTAAGTTGTTTTTCTTGAGAACCTTCAGAAAGTTCAGTCTCTGCTGGACCTGTTCAGCAGTGTGGTGCTGTTTGTAGTCAGGTTCTCCTCCATGTGTGCCCAAGAACCTGAAGTCTGTGACTCCCTGTTCGTGTTGATGGTAAAGGGCTGAAGGTTGGTTATGTGCCTCCTGAAGTCTACATTCAGCTCTTTGGTTTTGGAGGTGATGAGAAGACGGTTTGTTCTCTAAACACAATGAAATTTTCACCCTGTATCTACCCCATCACATCAGACCTACTCTACCTCTGTGGGAGCGACCGGTCAGGAAGTCCTTAATCCAGCTGCAGGTGGGTAGACAGGAGAGACGCACAATAACAGATTTTTACAACCAATAACTTCTTGTTCCTATCGATAACAAAATAGCAACTCTGCATGATGAATTAGTTTTCCAAATCCCGGGTCTTTGGTTATAGAAAAAAACCCTATATATTCAATCATTTTCTTCGGCCCTCCAGTCGTCTTTACCAAACATTTTGACTTTAATCAGCATCCGCTAGCCCAGACGTCTTCTAGACAGAGATCCAGATCTTGCAGTTTGGTCACCAGTCTGCTTAGAACGATTGTAAGAAGAACTGAAGAAGAGCAGCTTCAAGTGAGTTCCTGTTCCATGTGCATCAGCATGGCGTGGATGGCATCCACCTGTACGCAGGTGAGTGGAAGGTTTGAGGCTACCACCTTCTCAAAGCGCTTCATGTTTACTGGTGTGACTTCAGGCAGGCTGGGATCCTTGCACTGGGGGAGGGACTTGTAGAGGATCATGATTAAGACCCCCACTAGCTTGTCTGGATGGTCTCTCAGTACTCTTCAGTCACTCCAACCAGTTCATCAGCTCATAATGAGCTTCAGTTGGTAAAACAAACTGCAGATTCACTGAAATTTTCTGTGAAGTGCCTTGAAATGACTTTGTCATGAACTGGCGCTTTATAAATAAATAAACTTGAAACTTGAACTTGAAATAAATCTTTAACATCTGATTGTTTCAGATCACCTCACATTAAGGGTTTATAGAGCTGTTGCATGTTTTTATTGAGATTCTGGATTTCCGTGCACGCTCAGTGCCCTGGTTGACACTGAGAAGATAATTAATGCATTTAGACAGAATTACTTCTAAAATATATTTGGCTGAGATCTCGCGGTAAGACGTATTGTGTCACTTCCTGTTTGTCTCGGTTGCACTGTTTGGCTGCTGATTTGTCTGTTCTATTGGCATTTTTTCGGATTTCCACTGATTTACTGTCATTTTTTGCCTTAGTAGTTCATAAGCACTACTCTCTTAGCTGTTCTGCATTCCTGTCTTAAGGGAATCTTTGGTTCTAACTTCTCTTAGCTCTTATTTTTATAATACTGTTCGTTAGCTAGCCCAGCTTAGCTTAGCATGACTTCTCTTTCACCGTCTCCTGCCTTGACCTGTTCTGTGTGTCAGATGTTTAGTTATTCCTCTGCCTCCTTTACTGATAATGGTACGTGTAACAAATGTAGTTTATTTGTAGCTTTGGAGGCGAGGCTGTCTGTTTTGGAATAGCGGCTCCGTGCTTTTGAGACTCCAGCAGTTAGTCAGGTTCCTTTAGCTAGCACAGAGCCACTGAGACTAGCTCCCCTTAGCCGTCCTCCGGCAAATCCCGAGCAGCCGGGAGCCCAGGCCAGCTGGGTGACGGTCAGAAGGAAGCATAGTCCTAAGCAGCCCCTGGTTCACCATCGCCCCGTCTACGTTTCAAACCGTTTTTCCCCACTCAGCGACACACCCGCTGAGAAACAGACTCTGGTTATTAGCAGCTCCGTAGTCCGAAACGTGGCATTAGAGACACCAGCGACCATAGTCAAATGCCTTCCGGGGGCCAGAGCGGGCGACATAGAAGGCTACCTGAAACTGCTGGCTAAGGATAAGCGTAAATACAGTAAGATTGTTATTCACGTCGGCAGTAACGACTCCCAGTTACGCCAATCGGAGGTCACTAAAGTTAATGTTGCTTCGGTGTGTAACTTTGCAAAAACTTCTTCTAAACCATCTACATGTATGTTGGATCCTGTTCCAACCAGACTTTTTAAAGATGTCTACCCATTGATAAACACATGGATATTGGACATGATCAATTTGTCTTTAATGAATGGATATGTGCCCAAGGCCTTTAAGGTTGCTGTTATTAAACCTTTACTTAAGAAACCTGATCTTGATCCAGGATCTCCAGGTAATTATCGACCTATATCCAATTTACCCTTCATCTCAAAAACTATCGAAAAGATAGTTGCAAACCAGTTATGTGATCATTTACACAGTAATAATCTTTTTGAAGAGTTCCAGTCAGGATTTAGAGCTCATCATAGCACTGAAACAGCACTGGTGAAAGTTTCTAATGATATTCTCATGGCCTCAGACAGTGGACTTGTGTCTGTACTTGTCCTGTTAGATCTCAGTGCTGCGTTTGATACTATAGATCATAAGATCCTATTGAAGAGGCTTGAATATGATATTGGGATTCAGGGAACTGCATTAAACTGGTTTGAATCATATTTAACGGAAAGATTCCAGGTTGTTCATGTAAATAATGAATCTTCTTCATATACCAGAGTCAGTCATGGGGTTCCTCAGGGTTCAGTGCTTGGACCAATCCTCTTTACTACACTATATTACCAAAAGTATTCGCTCACCTGCCTTTACTCATACTATGAACTGAAGTGCCATCCCATTCCTAACCCATAGAGTTCAATATGATGTCGGTCCACCTTTTGCTGCTATTACAGCTTCAACTCTTCTGGGAAGGCTGTCCACAAGGTTGAGGAGAGTGTTTATAGGAATTTTTGACCATTCTTCCAAAAGTGCATTGGTGAGGTCACACACTGATGTTGGTCGAGAAGGCCTGGCTCTCAGTCTCCGCTCCAATTCATCCCAAAGGTGTTCTATCGGGTTCAGGTCAGGACTCTGTGCAGGCCAGTCAAGTTCATCCACACCAGACCCTGTCATCCATGTCTTTATGGACCTTGCTTTGTGCACTGGTGCACAGTCATGTTGGAAGAGGAAGGGGCCCACTCCAAACTGTTCCCACAAGGTTGGGAGCATGGTATTGTCCAAAATGCTTTGGTATCCTGAAGCATTCAAAGTTACTTTCACTGGAACTCAGGGGCCAAGCCCAGCTCCTGAAAAACAACCCCACACCATAATTCCTCCTCCACCAAATTTCACAGTCGGCACAATGCAGTCTGAAATGTACCGTTCTCCTGGCAACCTCCAAACCCAGACTCGTCCATCAGCTTGCCAAATGGAAAAGCGTGATTCATCACTCCAGAGAACGCGTCTCCACTGCTCTAGAGGCCAGTGGCGGCGTGCTTTACACCATTGCATCCGACGCTTTGCATTGCACTTGGTGGTGATGTGTGACTTGGCTGCAGCTGCTCGGCTATGGAAATCCATTCCATGAAGCTCTCTGCGTACTGTACTTGGGCTAATCTGAAGGTCACATGAAGTTTGTAGCTCTGTAGCAATTGACTGTGCAGAAATACTTTTGGTAATATAGTGTATATATATGTTACCGCTTGGTAAAATTATTAGACAACATGGTATAAAATTCCATTTTTATGCTGATGATACTCAGTTATATTTATCAATGAAGCCTGATGAGAGAGATTACAAGAGATTACAAGCTTGTCTTAATGATGTAAAATCTTGGATGACGCTTAATTTTTTGCTTTTAAATTCAGACAAGACAGAAGTTGTGACTTTTGGGCCTGAGAATCTTAGGAACAAGTTGTGTAGTCAGTCATCAACGTTGGATGGCATTAATTTGGCCTCCAACAAGAAGGTAAAGAACCTGGGTGTTATCTTTGACCAGGACATGTCCTTTAGTTCTCATATAAAGCATGTTACCAGGACGGCCTACTTCCACCTGCGTAATGTTGCTAAAATTAGGAGCATTTTGAATCAAAGAGATGCAGAAACATTAGTTCATGCATTTATTACTTCTAGACTTGATTACTGTAATTCATTATTATCAGGGTGTTCTAATAGTGCTGTTAAAGGCCTCCAGCTGATCCAAAATACTGCTGCCAGAGTTCTGATGAGAGTTAGAAGGAGAGACCATATTTCTCCTGTTTTAGCATCACTTCATTGGCTCCCTGTAAGGTCTAGAATAAAGTTTAAGGTTTTACTTTTGACGTATAAGGCCTTGAACGACCAAGCTCCAGCTTATATTAAAGATCTTATTGTTCCATATGCTCCTAACAGAGCACTTCGCTCTCAGACTGCAGGTCTGCTTGTAGTTCCTAGAATTTCTAAAAGTAGAATGGGAGGAAGAGCTTTTAGTTATCAGGCTCCTCTCCTGTGGAACCAGCTTCCACTTTTTATCCGTGAGGCAGACACCTTGTGTAGCTTTAAGAATAGACTTAAAACTTTCCTTTTTACACAATCCTATAGTCAGGGTTAGCTTGGGTTCTCCTGAGCTTTCCCTTTAGTTATGCTGCTATAGGTTTAGACTGCCGGAGGACATACTGACCACATTTCTTCACTCTGCTGTCTTTCTTTACTCTGGCTGCCTCTGAGGAGGATGTATCTCACATAAACAAACAATGAAATATTCCCACTAGAGCCATCAAATTGTTATTGCTTTTGATTGTTACTGCTGCCATTAACTGTTTCTCTGTTTATCTTTCTATAGACATGACGACTGGCCCAAATCCATCGGTGTTTGTCTGTGTCTCTTTCCTGTCAGCTCAGACCCCAGTCAGCTAAGGCAGAAGGCCGCCCATCCTGAGCTGGGTTCTGCTAGAGGTTTCTTTCTGTTAAAAGGGAGTCGTTCCTTTCCACTGTCGCCAATCGTGCTGCTCAGGATGGGGGATTGTGCTGAAATAACAATTCAGCCCAATCGGCTGGTTCCTCAGATAGAAAATGTTTTATTATTAATTGGTTGATTTTTCTGTGAAGTGCCTTGAAATGACTTTGTCATGAACTGGCGCTTTATAAATAAATAAACTTGAACTTGAAACTTGGACGAATTCACCATTAGAGGTGAGATGTTGCAAGAACCCACATTTAATCCCATGTAAACACTGGGAAGTTGTGGCTAAATGCTGTGACATTTACATTTCCTGGATCAACAACCCAGAACTTAATAAACAGGAGACTCTGACACAGGTCGGTGGATGTTTAGAATTATTTCCATGCAGGCTTTGTGCAACAGGGGGGATATTTTGGGCCATCAAAGAACTCGATTATCTGGTGAATGAATCATGATTGTGCTTTAATGAGTGGGAAGCAGAGATGACACAGCAGGTGCTCGTGACGTCACGCTGACAAGGGTTTATTATTCTGAAACATGAGTTTGTTACGTCAACACTGCAGCTTCAGGTGATTCTGAACGAGGAGTTTTATCCCCATGACTGGTTTCAAACCTGGAATATTTGCTTGTGTTTTAGAATAAAACATAATTAATGTCATTTGATCAAGACGTCGCAGATATTTTAGAAAACCCAGAGAACTTGTTTGTAAAAAAGCTCATTATGTCTGATTTAAATGGCAAATCCCATTTTAAATTCATTGATTTTTTGCAGTTAAATAAATTAATGCTTGACGTGACTTGGCGAGAGCTGAACATGTTTTACCTGGTGTGTGTATAGATGATTTCTCCTTCAGCATCGATGGTGATTTTTCCAGGAACACAGGCGAGCCTCTTCTCCGTGTCTTTGGTCAGCAGCTTAAAGCACAAGCCGCACCTGCGTTGTTACAAATAACAACACAAAGAAACAAAAATAAAAACTCAACATTGAAGAACTTTCTAACATGTAAGTAGGCGATAAAAAAAAATTGGTAAAGTGTCGATGAAAGAACTAACCTGTAGAGCGAGGAGGCATTTCCTGGTGAATCTTTGTTCTGGCGGTTCGGATCTAATAGATGCTCAATCTTCTTTTTAAACAGTTTGCTTTGAGGAAGAAAAACCATGAAAGGGGAAAAATTAAACACCTATTGAAATGTAATTATATATTATTAGCTGTGAACACGAGATGGAGTGGGAACAAGCCGTGTTGTGTTTAGGAACCAGAGTCGAGATACATGTGGGTTTAAGTCCCGCCCACTGACCTGCACATAATAACATTGTTATTTACTGAAGTCATGACAGGTGTGTGACTACTTATTTTGACATGTCACTTATTTTTAGATGTAAAATGCTTCAGCTGAACTGATATTTTTTCAAAGTTGTGACCCAGACTTATTTTTGTGCTACACAAATTTTGTTTCCATGGTGATATAAAATGGATATCGAGTGAATCAGGTCAGGAAACTGTTTTCCTCTTTAATGGAGAAGGAAAGATTTGTATTTATAAGCCAGATCAGATTTTAAAATCATTATCCCTGTGTCCACTGGAGATCGGCACCAGCTACCTGCAACCCTCAACAGGAAGAAGTAGCTTCAGACGATCATCATTAGCAGAAATTTTATTTTAAAAAACATCTTCAGCCGAAGAATAAAAGACTAAACTTTAACACCAGCATGTACAACAGAATGGACTCAATATTTCTGCCAAATCATGTTTCTATTTTTTGGGCAGACTGAACTCTTTAATGCTTTATTATTATTATTTATTTTATTTTTTATTTTTTTTACTTTTTATCTTTAAGTACGAGACATAAGACGAGGTTTCTGTTTAATTGTTCTTTATTTTGAGAAAGAATAGTCTATGAAGGATTTATGGAAAAATCCAACACAAAAACTGGATCAATCTTTAATAAACAGGAAGTGCTGAGAGATCATCAGAAAGGATGATTTCAATCTAGAATCTTTTTTATTTCTTTTTCAATAACAAAAAAAATAATTTAGTTTTATTTTTTTTAGGAGTGAGGCTGAGAGATTGTTGTGGGCGTTTTTTTACAGAAACAATCAAAATGCTTTAATACACAAAAATAATTGATTAGAAGTCAAGCTAAATATTTCACTATCTAGACTTTACACATATAGAGCAAATTATTTTATACCAGGCTGTGTGTTTATAGAATAAAAGAATTGAAGATAAATAAATAATCCTTGTATGCAACAAAAACTGATGGACTTTTAGATTATAACAGTATCACTTGCAGGATTCACTCTCTACAACAAGCAGATGCATAATTACTCAAACTAAATGCAAACTGCAGATCGGACTCGACCCAGCTGCAGCACTGGGACAGCAACACTTGATGTTTGTTCAAGTTCCTTCTTCTTACCTCTTAAATTTATCCTTTTTGTCGCGTATGTCATCTGCCTCATTGTGGTTGAAGAGTTCAGCAATCTGTGCAGCCAGGTTGTTGTTGATGCAGTTCATGTTACAGGGAGTCGACACGATGGCACTCATGTGTTTGTGACAGTACTGGATGCATTCTTCCACCTGGTCATAGATATAAAACATCTTTATCCTGGAAAGACTTTAGAAGTAAATCTCAGTGTTTCATACAGGATCTCATCAGTGCTATACTTCTAGATATAAACAGAATAATAAACCATATGAATAAGAGCATCTGCATCTATGCAGCAGTAACATCCCAGACACATCTGAAAACTCAGCATAAAAAGTCTCAACACTTACTAACGTTTCCATCTTCAAGAACTCGGAGGAGATCAGGATTGAGATCACGTTACTGGGTTCTGTAAAAAAAAAAACATCCCACGTCCAACCAGGAGAACACACAGCCATCAAAACTCCATCCCACTCTGTGATTAATCAACCCAAACATTTACCTAGACGGGGTTTGTCCTTGTTCCCCTCCCCCGCCGTGTTCCTTCTGACGTAGTTCATGAGCCAGTCAAAGATTTGAACATCACAGTGAACAGAGATGTCCACCTCTTCCCACCGCTGCTGCTCTGATGACAGATATTCAGCAAAATAGCGCATCTCTTTGACTAAAAGATCTCTGGGACACGTGAAATCCTGCTTCAGGTTCTTTGTCTCGTCGCACACGTGGATCACAACATTAGGACTGCAGAATGAGGTCATCACAGTAATGTTAGATTAACGATACTGTTCAGATAATTTATAAATATTTGTTTCCTTTGAGTTGGTTTAATTCTCATAACTTACTCTCGGGGTTTAGAAGGTTTGTCATCTTCTTCTGCTGGGAGTTGTTTTTCTTTCTTCTCTATAGAACCAGCTTTTCCCAAGAGGATGGATTTAAAGCCTGCATACATCCATGGAAGAGACATTTTCTCATCACTCAATAAATTTAATTTGTAAAAATCCACAAAGTCACTTTAATCCTTCAAATGAAGATAAAACAATTTATACAACAAGTTGCCACTTATAGTTAAAGTATGAAGTTCCACTTGTATGTTTATAAAAACAAACAAACATCAGATTGTTGTTCCTGCTGCAGGAGATAAACACCAGCCTCCACCAGGATCCTCCAGGAACAAACTGGATGGATGTAGTTTGATCAGTTATTACTTAAATATTCACAAAATGAAACAAGTTTCGCTTTTTTAAGTGTTTCAGGTCTTTTATCAGTTTGTTTCTGTTATATAAAGAATCTGTTTAATACAACAGTCTCATGTTTTTATGCCTTTAAAACATTTCAATAGATTTTTAAAACTAGATGCTGTTTTGAATGTAATGTGTCTGAAGTCTGATGTAACATGTTGGTTTGTTTTGGATCAGGAGAATCAGACTGCAGATCAGAAAGATTCAGAAACACAAAGTTCTGACTGATCGCTGCATTTTACAGAGATTTCAGTCAGTCATGTTCAGTTCTGGTTCTAGAATCAGTTCACACACGCAGAACGTAATATTAGAGTCATTCAAACATGATCCAGCTCCTGCTACTCAGGTTCATGTTGATTTGGGTCAAAGTTATAAGGAGCCACATGAGGCCCCGGAGCCGCAGGTTGCAGAACCCTGTTATAGAACGATACTACTTACGTTCTATCTTTAGCTTTTATTCATACCCAATATTTTCAACAAGAACAGCAGCTGTGTAACACATTCTTCAGGATCAGTTGAATACCGAGCTACTGACCACCAGTTTTACTGCAGCTCTGGCAGCTTCCTTCTCTCATCACCGCGTTTCCAGGGTCCAGCGGTTTGGATGAACTATCTGGCACTGAGGTGCTTTCTTCTGTCAGGATGTTGTAGTCCACACGGGGAAACCCCCCCATTCTATGCAGCTCTTCAAATCTACTGGCACACTGTAAAACACATACAAGTCATTTCACTTTGTCTCTATAGATAACCATCATTCAACTGTGTTAAATCAGGCAGCATCTGGTTACCCAGCTGTGCAGTTACCTCCTTCGGGGTGAATCCTGGTAACAGATGTGCTATTACATCCCAGTTTATGGGCTGCGGCACCCCCCACAGAGAACCCAACACCATGTCCAGAACTAACATGTTGTTGTCAGAGGAAAAGTTGTTGTTTTCCAAACAGAAGTGACTCATCTCTACGCAGAAGAGAAAAACAATCAAGAGAGGTAACGAGGAATGTTTAATCCGGGAAAAACAGCTGCAATAAATAAATAGTTTTGTAATTATTTAATCTAGTGTTGTTCTTTGACTTTTAATCAGTACTTTGTCTAATTATGTGTAAATATGTAATACAAGTTCAGTTTCACTGATCGAGTCTCTCTGTCCTGCATCCTGTTACATGAATATCAGACAGCTGTTTTGTTTCTGCCATGTGGATGATGCAGATGTTTCCACCAGCTGATTGGCTGATACAAAGCAGCATGGAACTAATTCACGAAATGCATGAAATGTGATAAAGGCCTCAAGGATTAATACCACTCTCAAATATCACTACTTATTATTATTAATAATAATAACCTAGTTATTCAGACACCAACATCTGGATTGTCGGTGGGTTTAGATACAGAATCACAATGTGCTAAATAACGTCAATCAGCTGTAATAAAATAAAAAGTCTGTTAGAAGTGAAAGTAGCTTTTAGAATTTATTTTATAGATTTTTTTGACCCGATTTTAAGAGGAAACAGAACCGACGCAGTTCGGATTTCACATCAGATTAAACTCTAACCAGTAAAAACTCGTTGGATTATTTACTGTCTGTAACGCGGGATTCTCTCCGATGTCGAACTGCAGTGCCCTTCTGCGGATTAGAGACCGGAAAGTTGTTTAAGATTAACAGACATCTGCATCTTCAAGAGAGAGTCAGCAGCAGCATCAGGAGCTTCTTCTTCTTCTGCAGATTATAACACCAGCTGATGGCGCCATACCGCCACCTACCGCACCAGAACATGAACAGCAGCGACTGTCAGCTTGTTTATTGGTGTCTTGATCATGAGTGATGGTAAGATGGACCTTTTATTTTTTGGAACACTGTAGGTCCTGGAGAGAAGGAAGGTTACAGCCAGTCAACCTCCTCAGCAGAGCGGGCGATACGCTGCAGTCTTTCCATGTTTTTGGCTGAAGCTGCAGTGAACCAGGTGGTGATGGAGGAACTGTGGATGGACTCGATGATGGAGGTGTAGAAATGCACCAGCATCAGAGTTGGGAGGTTGAACTTTCTCAGTTGTCACAGGAAGTACGTCCTCTGGTGAGGGAGCTGATGTTCATCTCCCACTCAAGGTCCTGAGTGATGATGGTGCCCAGGAAGACGATGGACTCCACTATGTCCACTGTCCACATCCAGTGCTGATGATTCGGGGGTCTGAAACCATTTTTACCAGCCTCACGTGCTGCTTCCTGTTGGTGAGGAAGTCTGTGATCCACCTGCAGGTGGAGTTAGACAAAGCTGGGAGAGCTTGTCCTGCAGAAGATCCAGGATGATTGTGTTGAATTCAGTCCACAAACAGGATCCTTCTGCAGGATCTTGGGGTGTCCAGATGCTGGAGGATGACGTGCACATCTATGTTCACAGCGTCATATACATATGTACAGATGGGCTACATACATCTGTAGGATATACAGTGGGGCAAAAAAGTATTTAGTCAGCCACCAATTGTGTAAGTTCTCCCACTTAAAAAGATCAGAGAGGCCTGTAATTTTCATCATAGGTATACCTCAACTATGAGAGACAAAATGAGGAAAAAAAATCCAGAAAATCACATTGTCTGATTTTTAAAGAATTTATTTGCAAATTATGGTGGAAAATAAGTATTTGGTCAATAACAAAAGTTAATCTCAATACTTTGTTATATAGCCTTTGTTGGCAATGACAGAGGTCAAACGTTTTCTGTAAGTCTTCACAAGGTTTTCACACACTGTTGCTGGTATTTTGGCCCATTCCTCCATGCAGATCTCCTCTAGAGCAGTGATGTTTTGGGGCTGACGCTGGGCAACACGGACTTTCAACTCCCTCCAGAGATTTTCTATGGGGTTGAGATCTGGAGACTGGCTAGGCCACTCCAGGACCTTGAAATGCTTCTTACGAAGCCACTCCTTCGTTGCCCGGGCGGTGTGTTTGGGATCATTGTCATGCTGAAAGACCCAGCCACGTCTCATTTTCAATGCCCTTGCTGATGGAAGGAGGTTTTCACTCAAAATCTTACGATACATGGCCCCATTCATTCTTTCCTTTACACGGATCAGTCATCCTGGTCCCCTTGCAGAAAAACAGCCCCAAAGCATGATGTTTCCACCCCCATGCTTTACAGTAGGTATGGTGTTCTTTGGATCCAACTCAGCATTCTTTCCCCTCCAAACACGACAAGTTGAGTTTCTACCAAAAAGTTCTATTTTGGTTTCATCTGACCATATGATGTTCTCCCAATCCTCTTCTGGATCATCCAAATGCTCTCTAGCAAACTGCAGACGGGCCTGGACGTGTCCTGGCTTCAGCAGGGGGACACGTCTGGCACTGCAGGATTTGAGTCCCTGGCGGCGTCGTGTGTTACTGATGGTAGCCTTTGTTACTTTGGTCCCAGCTCTCTGCAGGTCATTCACTAGGTCCCTCCGTGTGGTTCTGGGATTTTTGCTCACCGTTCTTGTGATCATTTTGACCCCACGGGGTGAGATCTTGCGTGGAGCCCCAGATCGAGGGAGATTATCAGTGGTCTTGTATGTCTTCCATTTTCTAATAATTGCTCCCACAGTTGATTTCTTCACACCAAGCTGCTTACCTATTGCAGATTCAGTCTTCCCAGCCTGGTGAAGGTCTACAATTTTGTTTCTGGTGTCCTTTGACAGCTCTTTGGTCTTGGCCATAGTGGAGTTTGAAGCGTGACTGTTTGAGGTTGTGGACAGGTGTCTTTTATACTGATAACGAGTTCACACAGGTGCCATTAATACAGGTAACGAGTGGAGGACCGAGGAGCCTCTTAAAGAAGTTACAGGTCTGTGAAAGCCAGAAATCTTACTTGTTTGTAGGTGACCAAATACTTATTTTCCACCATAATTTGCAAATAAATTCTTTAAAAATCAGACAATGTGATTTTCTGGATTTTTTTTCCTCATTTTGTCTCTCATAGTTGAGGTATACCTATGATGAAAATTACAGGCCTCTCTGATCTTTTTAAGTGGGAGAACTTACACAATTGGTGGCTGACTAAAATTTTTTTGCCCCACTGTATATCTACATTAACGTATCATAGTATTTTAAGATTGCTGTAATTAATCCTTTACTAAGGAAACCACAGACAAGCTGATCCATCCCTTTAGTTATGCTACTATAGTTAGACTGCTGGAGGTCATGCTGACCACATTTCTTCACGCTGCTGTCTTTAATCTCCATGTTTGTATTAATAGTTTATACCATTAATTTTGACTCAGTTTCTTTTAAATAGAAATGACGACTGTCCCAAATACGTCTGATTGTGTCTGTCCTCTCAGACTCCAGCTGGTCGAGTTAGTTACACTATCGAGATGCTCATGTGGAAGCTGATCAATTTGTAACAGAACAGACCTTCACTTTTTGGCAGAACACCCAAAATCCAGAGTTTGTGACATAATCAGTAATCCCTCATCAACTGCAGCAGCTGTGAAAATCTGGTTAATAATGATTATTTTTATACTTTTTTAGCTCTTATAAACACATTTTATGCAGCAAAACACATTGATGCTGAATATAATGCTGCTCTCCCTCACTGAGCCAATCAGCATCCAGGATACGTAACCACATGCTTCTCCGCCACCTGCCAGTAACATCACGAATATGAAATCAGACTGAAGGATGAACTGAAAATAAAAAAAAATGTTGTCCATGATATACACTCACCGGCCACTTTATTAGGTACACCATGCTAGTAACGGGTTGGACCCCCTTTTGCCTTCAGAACTGCCTCAATTCTTCGTGGCATAGATTCAACAAGGTGCTGGAAGCATTCCTCAGAGAGTTTGGTCCATATTGACATGATGGCATCACACAGTTGGCACAGAGTTGTCGGCTGCACATCCATGATGCGAATCTCCTGTTCCACCACATCCCAAAGACGCTCTATTGGATTGAGATCTGGTGACTGTGGAGGCCATTTGAGTACAGTGAACTCATTGTCATGTTCAAGAAACCAGTCCGAGATGATTCCAGCTTTATGACATGGCGCATTATCCTGCTGAAAGTAGCCATCAGAAGTTGGGTACATTGTGGTCATAAAGGGATGGACATGGTCAGCAACAATACTCAGGTAGGCTGTGGCGTTGTAACGATGCTCAATTGGTACCAAGGGGCCCAAAGAGTGCCAAGAAAATATTCCCCACACCATTACACCACCACCAGCAGCCTGAACCGTTGATACAAGGCAGGATGGATCCATGCTTTCATGTTGTTGACGCCAAATTCTGACCCTACCATCCGAATGTCGCAGCAGAAATCGAGACTCATCAGACCAGGCAACGTTTTTCCAATCTTCTATTGTCCAATTTTGATGAGCTTGTGCAAATTGTAGCCTCAGTTTCCTGTTCTTAGCTGAAAGGAGTGGCACCCGGCGTGGTCTTCTGCTGCTGTAGCCCATCTGCCTCAAAGTTCGACGTACTGTGCATTCAGAGATGCTCTTCTGCCTACCTTGGTTGTAACGAGTGATTATTTGAGTCACTGTTGCCTTTCTATCAGCTCGAACCAGTCTGGCCATTCTCCTCTGACCTCTGGCATCAACAAGGCATTTCCGCCCACAGAACTGCCGCTCACTGGATATTTTTTCTTTTTCGGACCATTCTCTGTAAACCCTAGAGATGGTTGTGCGTGAAAATCCCAGTAGATCAGCAGTTTCTGAAATACTCAGACCAGCCATTCTGGCACCAACAACCATGCCACGTTCAAAGTCACTCAAATCACCTTTCTTCCCCATACTGATGCTCGGTTTGAACTGCAGGAGATTGTCTTGACCATGTGTACATGCCTAAATGCACTGAGTTGCCGCCATGTGATTGGCTGATTAGAAATTAAGTGTTAATGAGCAGTTGGACAGGTGTACCTAATAAAGTGGCCTGTGAGTGCATATTTAGACATGTGCATATAAATGCCACAATTTACTGAATCGAGGGATTACTGTACTACAGTACTTTGATTTGAAATAAAAGAAGTTAACTAATTTTGTGCCAATTAATTGAAACATTTTTGTAAAGAAAAGTTGTTTAGATGTTTTTCAGATTAACGATGACAACAAACAGAACATGGTTTTGAATGGTTTTCATTAGTCATGTTAAATACTTACAAAATTACTTTGTGTCTAATAATCTGATAAAACTGTGCAAAATTTTCAGTCTCTAGTTCTGCAGGATTACAGATGCTTCACACATGGATAACAGAAACATAAGCAACCTTCAAGAACCCAAACTCGACAACATGACATGATCCCCTCATCAAACATAATGTCTTTGTTCTAACGTTGTCCATATACAATGTACCTATTTACCTCATTAAATTACATTGAAAGAATGCACAAAACTTCCTCTGACAGAAGAGATGTAAATAAAACCTCAGCAAAAACACAGAATCTGTGATCCTGAAAAGAAGTTTTCACAAACACAATCATCACAGGTCAGTATTCTTAGGAATGTTCAGCACTGGATTAGGGATCATGCTAGAACTAGATGTTTCTAAACTGAAGGATGCTGGTGTTTCTTCATACACAGAATCCAGTAGTTGGTCTGCAGAGGCTGCAGCGAGGTCTGGGTTATAATCTTCCACAACAGACTGTGGCTGTGAGCTCGGGGGTGTTTCGGTCGCCTGTGAGTTCCCCTGCTGGACCTGAGCGAGCCTCTCCAGCTCCGCGTGCTTACGGCCTCTCCTTTTGCCGAGGACTTTGATGTAGTTGGCAGGAACCAGCCCTGTAGTCTGACCATCAACGCTGGCCATCAGCCAGCCTCGGACCCGGGGCTGTTGCTCTGAAACAAGGTAAATTAAAATGTTGAGTTTTAAACTATAAACACAATGAAAGTGGAACAACTTTTATCGACTCTTTGTACGATACAAAATAACTAAATTAGAAGAAATTTGTAGTTCAGCTTTACTTTTATAATGCAAAGTAACAGATGTTTTTGAAAAGCACATACCGTCTTGTGATCATTAGAACAGAAACATTGTGTCACAGACTTTCACCTTTGGGGGCGAGGTTAAGCATGTCTCCGGCTCGCAGAGAAATTTCCTCCTCAGAAGCAGCTGAGAAATCGTATTCTGCTCTGGCCACAACGTGGTCGTCCTCACCGCTGGCCCAGTTAGTGGCTAAACAAAAAGACATAACACATCTACTGAATCCAGCTAAAAACACGGGTCAACGTCAAAAACAAGTTTTCAATCTTAGCATCAATGATGAGAAAGTTCCATGTGAAGCTTACAATATTCTTCATTTCCAGGGCTGGAGCTAAGCAGCTTCCAGATTAGGTAGGGGCCACCCAGGATTACAGCAAAAAACAGGAAGACTGGCCAGGATTTAACGCTTTGATTCTCCGTTCCTGCTCCATCACTCGTGGATGAACCTGCAGCTAGAGCGTCGCTTGTGCTGTCAGCCCACAAGTCTTCAACATCTGCATCTGTCCTCCTTCTCAGAAGCCGCTGCAACCATCGGTAGAGGTAACGTAGAGTTCGCACAAAAGCAAACGCTGACAAAACTCTGGTGAGATCAGCACGCAGCCTTGATACGTGGTTGGCTACATCCAACACGGCACGAAAACTGTTATATACTGCTGAAAACGTAGCATCCAGCATCATGCTGACTGAAGCAAAGGCCTGGACGATGCTTTCAATGGACTGGAAGGCACCACGGCTGCTCTCCTCGGCCTGCTGCACAAATCGGCTGGGAACAACGTCTCCTGTGTGAGGAAAGTGTCTGTTCCCAACAAGACCATAGCCGCTGCCGTAGGAGTAGGGACTGTAGCCGGGATAGAAGGAGCTCCCATACGGATTATAGGATGACATGAATGAGCTGTAGGATGGACGGTAGGACTGCTGGACGGGACGAGGAGGAACTGGAGGAGCCATCCTGTTCAGGACTGGAGGACCTACAGATGTCAAGGGGGGCCCAGAAGCTGGCCCAAAACCTGTAGATCTGTTTGGTGAGAAAGACAAGATACAGGATCAGTCATCGCCGTGGTGACTAAATACTACAGCAACACAGTTTTAACTCAAGAAAGAACAGCAGACAATCTGCTCTGTTTGCTGAGTTCAGTTATATGGACTGTTGTAATACAGGAAATGACCAATTAGCTGCCCTGGTCAATGCCGTAATGTTTATATAGCAGTAACATTTTAATGAAAACATGTCTGGCTGTAATATGATGTCCAGTAAAAACTAACTGAACACAACTCATGTTGAACAAGAAGAAGTTTCACCAGATTAAAACGTCAGTGGTCTAAGTAAAAACTTTTAACTATTATCACATATTTAGCTGCTATTGCATGTTTTAACAACACTGTGCAGGCGAGCTTAGCCTCTTCGTCTCTAGTGCATATTCTTGTTTACAGGTCAAACAACACTGAATCTTTGAAGCACATGAAGAGCAAAACCTGGTGAGTCTCTTTCAATAAGACAGGTCACATGACCAATGCAGCATCATGTGGATGTGAGGTGCATAGTTGTGCTTATCAGAAAGCAACAACCTCTGATTCATTTGTGTTTTTGGGTGATTTTGGTTATATTCAAATAATCTGCTGGTTAAACCGGATCATTCATGTCTCATTTAATCCCCACATGCAAAAATTAATTAAGTTAATTCAGTTTCTCTCCAATTTTATTCTATGTTGCCTGAAATTGTTTTCTAAATCCACCAGATCTCACTATTAGGCAACATGGTGTCAACACAAATGCAGTGTGTCGAACTATATATCCTGGTTCCTTAAAGACAACATAGCAGGACCCGGATACCAAGGATTCACTTTTCAAAAGAAGACGTGGACCCTGGTCAATGATCTAGATCAGAGGACTTCAACCTGTAGCTCTGTAAGACTTTCGTTACTTCATGACAGATTTCTCAGTGGATTTTGATCGATTTTCTCTCCTTCTTCTGCTCTGATTCAGCTGTTTATTCATAAAGTTTGTTTACATCCCAGATGACACTGAGACTGATTGTGTTTGAGCTGCAGTCAGAACTTGAAGTCTGTGGAACCCATTTCAGCCCAAACATATCCGGCTGTGAACATCAAAACCGTTTTTATTTACATCGTCTCTCCTCAGTCGATTTCTCATACAAGAGGAGAGAAACCCTCAGAAACAACAGATTCTTGATCTGATGTTTCTGATGAGACTTTATTACTGGAAATCTGAAAATTCTGGTTTATGTGGAAAAGTGTCCACAGGGCACAAATGTAATACTGATTGATATGAAGTAGTAAAATAACATACAATTAGCATTCCGGAATAGCGCTACAACTGGTGGCAGCTTGTTGGAGTAGCTCTGTGACTTAGCTAGCATTTGCTAGCTTTTTTTTGTTCTTTTTGAGTATTTCTTGCTAGTTTTTTCTTCTGGAAATATTTTCTAAATACTTTTCTTCTGATTTGGGTGCTGTGCTGATTGAGTTTTTTGCTTGATTTATCACTTTTTTGCCACTCGTTATGATGCGTAACCATAGCAACAAGAGACTTGTTTACAAGTAATCCTCAAATTGAAACTCTGCATCCCTGATGAGCTCAACAGAAGAAGAGGTGGATGCAGAGCAGGAGCAGAGTGAAGAGAGAGAGAGAGAGGAAGTTTAAACCTTCACTTCCATCAGTCATATTGACAAATGTGAGATCTCTTTGCTAACAAAATGGATGAACTTGAAACTCTGAATGCAGCATCATGTGTTTTACCGAGACATGGCTGAAGGAACATATCTCGGACTCCAGCGTGTCTCTGCCTGGCTTTCAAACAATACGGGCAGACAGAGATTTGAAGAGGAATTGCAAAAGAAAAGTAGTTTGTCAGCTGATTACATCTGCAGTCACCTGTTGGGGAGAAGCATCAGAGCACTTGACATGAAGAGGATAAGGAGGACTGATTCTGTCCTGGAGACTGAACTGGAGTCTATTGAGTTGATTGTCCAAAGGAGGATGAAGAACATGATGAAAAACCCTCATCACCCTCTTCAGAACACAGTAAATTAACAACAGAGTGTCTTCAGTCAGAAGATTCTTCATAATCCGCTGCAGCACAGACCGCTACAGGAGATGCTTCCTGTCCACAGCTAGAACCTTCTACAATGGCTCACTGAAGAACAACACTTAATTTAATTAATAAAGTATTTTTAATTTGATTTGATGTCAAAGACACTTAAAGCAAATCGAGGATTGACAATTTGCTTCCAAACTTTTTAACAGGAAAATTTCGCTCGTCTTGATAATGAATAATTATATTCGTGTTGAATTGCTCAGACACCTACGAAGCTGCCTCAGATTCTCAGGTCGCCATTTAACATAAGCGCAGATTCAACCGTAAC
>SSNP01000044.1:1528335-1583698 GCA_006937955.1 Pachypanchax playfairii
CCCCCCCCCCCCCCCCCCCCCCCCAAAAAAAAAAAAACTTCCATAAATAACAAGAAGTTCTGCGTCATATAACAGAAATGTGTAAGCTTAAAAAAAGTCAAAGTTTGTGTAAATGTTTTGTTTGTGACATTCAAACGCACGTGCAGGAGTAAAATCATACTGTGACGAAAAACAAACAACAAATCACTTGTTAGCTACCAACATAAACAGATTACATACGATAAAATTAATGTCGTTAACAACTCATTCATCATGTTGAAACCTAGTTAACAAGTAGTTTTATCACTGTTAATCTTATGTTATCCCCGCTGTTTATGCAACAACTTTAGCTAACTTTGCCAAAAACATCGGCCTGGCGGTTAACAAGCGGATAATTATTTACCTGTAATTCATAGATGGATTCACAGCCCCCGGAATCCGCCCCTGCCATGGTTTCGGTGGACTCTGTGAATTCATTGCAAATTAAATGTCCACCAGGTAAAAAAAAATATTATCCAAATTTTGTTAGAAAATCTGTCCGCAGTGTGGCGCTACGCAATTAACCGGAAACACGTGACCTTCTTCTACTTGAGGGGTTTAATGGTGGTTCGCAAACAACTTCGAAGTGCCTTACCGCCGCCTGCTGGTACGAATCAGAACAAACAAGCCCAAAAATAAACAAACAAACCTTTATTATTTTTATTAGCACAGTTGGTACCAAATAACAAAATGTTAAAGTTTACGTATTTAAAACGCATCTTAAAAATTGTCTAGGAGGTTAAATTTATCCTTTTTCCTTCACATTTAATTAAATCAGTTCTTTCTGTGGGATATTTCTTACACTGGACAAATACATCTAAACATATAACAGATTTTAATGGTTTGTGTCTTCAACCCACTGAACTGCAAACAACATACAACACTGTAAACTGATAATCCTTCATTTATTCTTTTCTTCCCTTGAAAACTGAATTCTGAAACTGTGGCTGAAACTCCTGATGAGTTTTGCGAGTTCTGTTTTTTATTATAACAATCCATATAAGCCTGAACTGAATTACAAATTAACTTCCTGTATCTATGTTTTCTTTCTTCAGTTGCTTTCTGTGTTATTGTTCATCAGATTGCTGTCCTCTTCCCAGTAGGGTTTGTAGTCTGTGTAAGGTGGTCTTGACTTGAAGGTGGTCTTGACCTTGTACCTTGACCTTGTAAATGTACCCAGTACATGTGACCTTCTTCTTCTGTCACCCTTTTACTGGTGGTTAGGTAACAATTAAATTTCTGCCACCACATGACATGGAGTCTTTATTTTGTACAAGCACCTGCCTTTTCTTTTTTATTTGCATTTACTTCTCCATGTAAACAATATCTTTGTCTAACCAAATGTAACAACTTTATCTGCAAAACTGTTTTCAGAAGCTGCTACTGACGTCTTGAGTTTTGTTTTCTTTTTTAAGCCAATATGTGCAGTCAGTCCTCTTGTTTCAACTGCTTACAGTGTTTGTTATATTTCTATAAAAATGTCTCTTCTGTTTTATGAGTAAATATTTTTTAATGATAATTAATGATGAAATAGAATCAAATAGAACAAAAATATATTTTATTTATTATTATATTTTCTCATGAGAAAATCCAGTAGCCAGAACATGCAATCCCCCCCTCAGCCTAGAAACATTAGAATTTTTAAAAGATACTTAAATTATTTCAAAGTAAAATAAATGAATAGATATTATGTAGCTGTTATTTACCTCCAGGTTTTGTTTTATGAACTGAAAACAAAACCAACAGTCAGAACAGTTCTCATTTTTACTTGAAAATGACTGAGAACAGTTTTGAAATTGTTTGATTTTCTTTCACATTTAGAATGATACAAAACTAAGAAAATCACTAGCAAACAGAAACATAAAACAACCTGTTCCCTAAAGCTAAAGTTCCAAATATCCAATTGGCACTGAATATTTTGACTGATCTTCTAAAATTTAGGAAACTGTATGAGATAATGGCATTTCATATAGTTACTACAATTCTCTGCAAAAATACATTGAATATTTTTTGTCACTTTTTAAGAGCGTCAAACAACAGAAGAATAAAATCTGCCATGACACGGCCTGCGCCTCCTTTCTACCGTAAAACATGCTGCGCAGCTAAAATCTGGATTTCAAGTGTTGGCTGGCTTGTCTATAAATAAGTAAATAAATAAATAAGTTTCTATGAATTCCGGATGACCGCCAGAGGGTGGTGTTTAGCACCTGTTTAAAATAATTTTCTTAGTAAGTTTATTTTGATTGAATTTATTGGCTTTTACTTTGTTTTATCGTTATGGTTTTTTCTAATATGTTCTACATATATAGGCTGCTCTTTTGTAAGAAGATCACTGTTGTATGCCTGCAAGCTTTTTGATAACAATATATATATATATATATATATATAATTTTGATTGGTTTAACTACCGAGTTTAAACTTGGCCTTAGATTTTAAACAGGAATGTATGATTATTGTTCAAGCTCCACCCACTCAGCACTCCCTTACACAGAAATCAAACATACCTGGAAGTCTCACGTTATGGTGAAATTAAATTGTTATGATATTTTTGTAGTTTTCTATAGGTATCTTTAACACAAAAACGAAGAGTATAAACATAACAACCTGATGTATTGATTAAGATGATCTCTAATTTGTTGCAGTAATAAAAAACCCAAATTAGAATTAGACCTGCTTTGAAAAACTGAAAATTCCAAACTGAACCTGAAGTCATCGGGACATGGGAGGAGACAAAGGATGGAGGAGGGCCTTTCCTAAAAACAAGTGGTAAAACAGGTTTAGCAAACCTTTTCCTGATATGAACAGACTGCAGGGAGCATTTGTATCAGACACTAGACAAACACCGCCTGAGAGTCTACATTGTTGAAACCTTCTACCAGAGCAGCTCATTAAAGAAGGGAAGTGAGTGTAATGAAATCATGACATTCTAAACTTAGCACAAAAACTAAGATAATTTGAGTTGGTTGAAAAGTTTTTCTTGCTTTATGAGAATAAATCTAAAAATGTTGCAAAGCCTACTTGTTTCTCTTAAAGACTCCCTTCCATTAAAAAGTTTTTTTCTGAGGTTTCTGTTGAATATTTTAGCTCCACAGGTGTTCTTACCTTCATACTGGGTGTGAAAACAGGTCAACAACTTTTCTCTCAAACTACGCAGGTGGCGATAAAACCCGAGTTCGAACGGCCTGTGCTTGTTTCATCACAACTCCTTTGTTCGTTAGTATTCATCAGCTCCCGCAGTTGAAACCACGCCTAGCATGCTGCTGGCTAAAAGCTGTTAGCATAAGATGAAAGAGACTACGTGTGCTGTTGCCATGCGCAAACAGTATACCTTGCTAGTTTGTTAGCCAATCTGAGTCCAGCAAATCCGAATAATGAATATGAACGAGCTGCTGCACGAAGCCTGACGGAACGAGCCGGAACCAGACGAATTTTGACGCAGACAGATGAAAAGGTCTTTTAATCAGTGTTTCCTAATGTTTTTTAGATATAAAATGTTTCATATTACAGTTAAATACTTAAGGAATAACCACAGAGTCCTGAAAACTGTATGAAATGGCATCTTTAACTGATTCCAGATTTGTAAGAAAACACGTTTGTGGGTTGAGCTCCAAAAACTGATACCGTGTCGATGCAGCAACCAGCCCATTCTCCACACCTTAACCCTACAATTCAACTTCTGTAGTCAGAATCTGAACTCCTGTTGTACGTAACGCTCATCCACATGTTCAGGTTCCAGCTGATACAAGTGTAAAGGGGCCTGATTATAAAGGGCAGTCATTGGGAGTTTGATTGTGTGGTCTGTTCCAGATAATCTGAATAGAAAGGAGTCAGACATATTTCCTGTAAACATTGACTGTGAATCTGACCACAATCTCTGTATGATTCACTAGTGTTACCATATGTTCTTTTTGTGGTGCAGTTTTCTCAGGAGGCTCATTTTAAGACCCGTCTATCATCCGTCAATGTATGAAAATTGGAACGGAACTAAGGCTCACTGGACATAATGCTACAGCTTGGTTTTGTGGAACACCAGCTTGATGTTGCGTTATAACATGAACGTTCACAAGGCTGAGTATCTATCTATCTATCTATCTATCTATCTATCTATCTATCTATCTATCTATCTATCTATCTATCTATCTATCTATCTATCTATCTATCTATCTATCTATCTATCTATCTATCTATCTATCTATCTATCTATCGTCTTTCTCAGTTTTTCTCAGTTGCTTTGGTGCATTTCTCTCAACAGAATATTAAACTTTCCACCACTGCTAAGGCATTTCTCAAAACAATTAGTGCAAACTGCAAAACATGGTGGATAACCTGCAAAAGTGAGTCACTTTCTCAAAATGGATCATTTGTTCTTCAAAAGTAAGTATTTATGTCCATGAAAGTGTCAGTGTGGTCAAAATGACAAGTTATAACACCAGCATCTTTGAGTCAAAAGTCAGATGGTGTGAACATGTTTTCATTGTGACAGAAAATTCTGGAAGTTCTTCCCAATGTCATGTAAAGTCAAGACAGCATGTTGAAAACTAGAAGTAAATAAAATAAAGACACTAAATATGCACTTTACTGTATAGTTGCAACTGTTCACATCATTGTGCAACTGACAAAAAACTTTAACAACAAAAATATTAATTCCCTTTGGCTCAGTCTGTCAAGCTCCTGATGTTTGCAGATGACACCCCTCTCATTGGTCTCATCTCTGAAGGTGATGAGACCACCTACAGCTGGGAGATTGACTGTCTGGTGTCCTGGTGTGAGCTCAACAATATGGAACTCAATGCAGCTAAGACAATGGAGATGGTTGTCGACTTTAGGAGCAACTCATCCCCGTCCCTAAGGGACACCCTTAGTGAGTCCCCAATGGACATAGTGGAGTCCTTCCGCTTCCTGGGTACCATCATCTCTCTGGACCTCAAGTGGGAGATGAACATCAGCTACCTCACCAAAAGCTCTGGTGCTCCAGGACCAGAGGATGGACTTCCTGTGACAACTGAGGAAGTTCAACCTACCTACACAGATGATGGAGGATTTCTACACCTCCATCATGGAGTCCATCCTCACCTCCATCACCATCTGGTCCACAGCAGCTTCAACCAAGGACAAGGGCCAACTGCAGCGTATCATCTGCTCTACTGAGAAGGTGATTGGCTGCAAAAACCCCCATCCCCCCCACCCCAACCTTGAACTGGAATCTGAAAATACTGTGAAACTGACCGTGCTGCAACTCAATTATGAACAACTAGATGCTCCCGTCTGTCTGGCCACATATTTTCATCTCCATCACAGTAAATATCAACTCTCTAAATGCACCAAGGAAAGTATCTTCTTGAGTCTCAAATCCATCCTCTGCAGGACTCTGATTGTACAGAGCACCATGTCAATCTCATGTCAATCCTGTCTCCTGGTTTATATACTTGTAAAGTTTGGGTTCATGTGATTCATCAGTGAAGAAGAGGCTTGTTATTGGTTTCAATTAATAATTCACTCTCATAATTCACTCTCATCTTTTCATCAGTGTAAGATAAGATTCACCCAAGAAAAATTATTTATGGACATTTTCATGAAAACACGATTAAAATATTTTAAAACCGAATGTACAAAATGTTTGACAACATGTTCAACAGTTTGGTGAGCAATGACACAATGAATGAAATAAAGATTATTAGTTGTATGAACAATGACTATTTAGCCTGTACAAGTATAGTGCATTTTGATAGACATGATGAAAAGCAGGTCAAAAGTGATCATTTTGCTGGTTTTTGTACTTACTCAATTGCTTCATGTCCGAAAGCATCGACAATTGGATGAAATGAACATGAAACTGCCACTAGGTTGCACCCAAATGACTACATGTGGTGGAGGTTGCACTAACTGTTGTGAAAACTTTAATTATGTTGTGAGAAATGCACCAAAGCAACGGAGAAAAACTGTAAAGAAAATGTTTGTGTCATTCTGATGATCATATACGGACTGTAGATATAAACATCTGCAGTTAGTCTGCTGAGGTGAGGAAGGAGTAAAGCTGAAAGTGAAACTTTGGATTTGCCAATCGATATCCGCTCCCTGTGGCCACGAGCTTCAGATAGAGAGCAGATGAACAGAACAAGAAGAAAGAAATACGTTTTTTTTCTACAAAAGATGAAATGTGTACTCAACTTGAAGCTTACAAAAAACGATTGACTGAACTTCCTGTTGAATGAAACGGTTGCATATGGTGGGACAGGATTGATCTGAGGTGGTTCTTAGTGAATGTTGTTGGTGTTTGCCTTGATGCATTTTCTTCCAGCCAAATATTTCTGCAGATTTTCTGAATTTCTGGAAAGTACTGGGCAATTTGTAACCTGTGTGCAGTCGGCAATACAGATTTTATTTTTACAGATCTTCTTCTCCATTCGGCTGCTCCCTTCAAGAGTCGCCACAGCAAGTCATCTGTCTCCATCTGTCCTCTGCATCTTCTTCTCTCACACCAACCAACCTCATGTCGTTTGTTGGAGATTTTAAGGTTTTATGATGTTGGTAAAAGGTCACAGGTCATGCTGCAGGAGTCAGGGAACTGAAAGAGACCTGGCCTAAATCAACACTTTTGTGTTAATCTTGGAAACCAGTTGGTTTACGACCTGTGACTGTTGTCCATCCAACTGTGTTTGTTTACTACACTCCGACTTCATTATCTGACCCACACTTGTTCCCCTACCTTGCTCCATCCAGATGGGAGGTGTCTTTGTGAATAAAAAGGCAATGCAAAGGTGAACACATCAGAATCGTCTCAACACCTTGGTTGGGGGTTCTCCTTTGCAAAGCTCATTGAAACCATGGGCGGATCTACAGGGGGGCAAGGGGGGGCAACTGCCCCCCTGGTTTATAGCCTTGCCCCCCCATCTGCCCCCCCAACCTTTATGTGTTTAATATAATATTTTTCAAACCAAATTGCTTGGATGTCTAAAAGCACATTTTTGCACTGAAAAAAAGAGAATATTTGACCAAAAAATACATAATTTAAAATAAACTCTTGGGTACCTGAAAAGCTTAATTACGGCCCTGTGTCAGAAACAGTTTGCCTCCCGTCGCGCGACAGTACGCTGTGCTGCGTCATGCCTCATTAATAGGACCGGCTTCAGTCTGGAAGGGTGGAGTCACTGAGCCAGGTAAAGCTACTTTTTCCCCATGTGATGCTCTAAGGCACAAAGTTTAAGTAAAATTAAACTTGGAATGAATGTCTTCTAAAAAAGACATATGATCGTGGCTCAGTACGCTCATTAATTGCTTGCTAGCAGCACTCACACTCGTGTTTTGGATTGTTGGAGCGCATTTCCCTTATTAGTTTAGCTAACAGTTGACACAAAAGTAGTTTCTCCATCATTCAGAAATGTTTCGGGGTCGTTATTTTATGGGCTGAAGCTTGACTGGTGGCTCTGATGATTACAGCAAAAAGACCGCACAATGAAACCCCATTACTGTACATCCATCCATACTGTAATGCAGGGAACATAACAAATAGGCCACACAGAATACCAGATGTCTGAATATAACTTTGTGACTTGTGTAAATGTGATAACTCGCTTTATGCTGTTATAGGCTGTTTATATAAAGGAGTTAAAAAAAAAAATCTAATCATGATGCTTGAAATTCGCAGGCAACGATGAAAAGAAAATTTAAAAGTGGAGACATTTCCAATTTTTTGGGAAAAAAAGTGAGGGATGACCAGAAGGGAAAAGAGATGGAAGGAAGATGTGAGGAAGGAGAGATGACAGAGACACCAGGAGGGTCACAGATAAAGAAAGCAACAGCAACAGATGAAGAAATGACTGAGTGTGAAGAAAGTGATGTTAGTGATGAAGAGGAAAAGGCTTCAGAATCAGAGAGAGAGACAGAAGACAGTGGAGAAGAGGCTGATGTAGAGAAAAGAGAAAAGGAAGGCACAGTGTCAGTAAATCCACCCTTTATTCCAGCTGGACCACCTGGTATGTATCTATTCTCCATTTAGGTTAGTGCAGATTTTAGATGTTACAGTAAACATCTTTTCAGTAAAATCTACAGGTGTATTACAAAGCTAGGTCAGCTAGGCTTAACAATTGTCTTAGCAGTGATTATAGAAAAAAATTGAAGACAAATCAAATTCTATAATACTAAAATACAGTCAAACTGAAACAGATAACTGAGATATATTTATAAAAATATAATAACAGTTATCTGTTTCTTATATTCTTATAAAAATATGTATATATGTATGTATACATATGTATGTATGTATGCATATACAGTATATGTATGTATGTGTGTGAATGAGGACGTTGAGCATTGCCACCCTGCTTGGACCTCTTGCCTCTCCCTTGCCCCCCCATGTAATTTTTTCTAGATCCTCCACTGATTGAAACCATACCTCTGTGTCTGACTGATGGTCTTTTTGATAGTTATTTAATCAAATCAAATCAAATCAAATCAAATCAAATCAAATCAAATCAAATCAAATCAAATCAAATCAAATCAAATCAAATCAAATCAAATCAAATCAAATCAAAAATACTTTATTAATCCCCAAAGGGAAATTCAAGTGTTGTTGTAGCTCAGTTCTTTTTCAGGACTTTAACTTAGGGATATTAAAATATCCTGACATCCTCCTTCACTGCATCCATATATCTCCTCTGGCCTTCCTCTAGACCTCCTCAGCATCCTTTTCCCTATAAACCCAATATCCTTCTCTGTACATTTCCAAACCATCTCAGTTTTATCTCCAAAACATCATCATGTGTCGTCTCTCTGATGGACTCATTCCTGATCCTGTCCATCCTCGTCACTCCCAAAGAACCTCAACATGTCACAGTTTTTTCACTTTGCAACAAATTTCACAACCTTGTTGTCATTTTTCACAACTCTAGACACAAAATTCACAACCAATGATCAATATGCACATTTTTTAAAAAACTCTAACCCTTTTCTCAATTGCTTGGATACAATACACATAAAACTTGGATCATTTGTTCATTCTACAACAATCACCTGTTCAATTTGATACAACTTAACATCAAAGTACTACTGTTTCAAAATGCAATTCACACGTTACATTTCAAATGAGTGTCTATTCATTTGCTTTCAATTATCTGATTATCAATTGATACAACTGCTCAAAATGATAAATAACTGTTGCAAAATTATCCGTGCTGTATGGATTCAGACAAACAATCATTTTGCTGTCTAATTCTGCAAACTCGTTACTGATGATTGGGTGCACATTGTTGAGTATATGAAGAATTGATATGGATCCAGTCATAAGAGCATGGTGACGGAGCCAGCAGGTGATCCAGGTTACAGTGAAGGTCAAACAGTGGTGGGAGGACGAGGAAGAAGTTTTAGTCTTTTGTGTCTTACAGTGCGAACAAGCTGAGGAACACATCATTTAATGTTTTAAAGTGTCATATTTTCTTTTCTATTTACAATTACTGTAATTATTATTTCTTTGATTCAAATAAACCTATGTTGTCATCGCACTGTGATGTTTTTCATCAATATATTACAAAACTTGTTTATTGATTCCACTGTGTATTCTCTTTACTACAGCATTACTTTTCCAGAGATGTGTTGACTGTACATGTCGTACCATAAAGGTAATTTTGTTCTGAAAGGTAGAGTTGTAAGCTTGCGTTTCTGTTTCAATTTTTTGTTTCTACTTTTTTGTTTTGGCATCTACGGGCAGCAAAGTAAGAATATCATTGTGCAGGGAAACATTTTTCTTCTGTCACTGTGCATATGACAATAAAGACTTTGAATGTTTGAATAATGAAATCTGTATCAACTATTTTGTTATACAATATTTAATGATTGTACAAACAGTAACTTAATGAAACTATGGGTTGCTTGTGTGTAGGTGATCCAGAGTTTTGTTTAAATGGTATTTCACAGTAAATTTGTTTTTTGGAACCAATATTTATGCAAGTGCAAGATGTCTTTAAAAATGTGAATGCACAACGCAATGTTTTGAACACTGGATAGCCTTCTGTTACAAGTGAAGACCGTTTGAGTTTTGTATATAGAGTTGTGAAAAATGACAGAGGTTGTGAAAATTGTTGCAAAGTGATTGAAAACAACTGTAATTTGCTGCTCTCTCTAGCTGTGTCTCCTGTCTCTTCCTCAGTAGTACCATCTCCAAACCAGACAACTTGGCTGGTCTCACCAATGTCTTGTCCGTTTTTCCTTTCATTCTTTCTGAGACTCTTGTCCCACATCACTCCTGACACTGTCCTCCACCAGCTCCAGCCTGATTTCACATATTTCTTGACTTCTTTTCCAGACTATCTGTTGCTTTGGAGTGTTGTCTCTAAGTACCTGAAAGTTTCTTCTCTTCTCTTCCACACTCCATTACTCTGAACTGTTGATCTTGAATTCCTCCACCTTCTTTATCTCTGCTCCGTGTAGCCTCACTGTTTCACTTGTGAGTCGTGACCTTCTCATTCACACTCTGTCTTGCTGCAGCCAACCTTCATCCCTCTTCTTTCCAGAGCATACACCCACCTCTCCAGATGTTCCTCCACCTGCTCTCACAACAGATAACATCTTCAAACATTATAGTCCATGGAGATTCCTGTCTGACCTCATCTGTCAATCTGTCCATCACCATAGCAACAAGAAGGGGCTCAAGGCTGATCCTTGATTCAGTTCCACCTCCACGTTGAACTCCTCTGTCACACGTTTGGCACATCTCACCACCAATTTACAGCTATCGTACATGTCCTGTACCACTCTAACATACTTCTCTGCTACTTCTGACTTCCTCATATACCACAGTTCCTCTCTCAGTACCCTGTCATATTCTGTTCTTAAATCTACAAAGACACAATGAAGCTCCCTCTGGCTTCTCTGTACTTCTACATTAACATTCTCAAAGCAAATACTGTATCTGTAGTACTCTTTCTTGGCGTGAAGCCATACTGCTGCTCACAAATACAAAATTCTGCCTCAGTCTGGCTTATTAACGCCCACTGGAGGAACTGGTACAAGGATAATCTGGGCTTCTTTGTGTGTCGCCCTTGTGACCTGGATGAGAAGAAGGAGAACAACAGGTGTATGACATGTTAAAGCTACAGTGCGTAACTTCTGTCGCCCCCTAGCGGAATTTTGCGTTATTACAACAATGAAGCTGGTGCTTCCATATGACGTAAGAGGAAGAGGTAATTATTGTATTTTTTATTTATTTTCCACAGAAACGCAAATAGCTTATTACAAACGGGAGACAAGGTGCCTGCTAATTTGTAACTGACAGGTTAGTGAATGATCTCCTGCTACGAGACTCTCCGCTCGTCCTCCCCCTCCCTTCTTGTTGTGATGTAAAAGACGTAATTTCCTGCGCGCCAGCGCGGGAATGTCGCCGGTCGACATGCAAAGTAAAAATGATATATATTGAAAAATACCATGAGATGTTTGAGGAGCCGATCGGCTTAATCTGCATTGTGTCATCTCCTCTAATAGTGGCTTGGCTGAAACGGACATTCACGGACATGTAAAAGTTACGCACTATAGCTTTAAAGACACACCTCCTCGAGGAAAGAGTAAAATATGTGAGTACTGGGATGTTTTGGACATCCATCAGCTTGTTGTGTTTTGCTTTACTGTGTATTTTTAAAAATTTGGTTCTTTCTTTTTGCCGTGTTTTTTTAAAATTGGTATATAGCTGATTGACACAATGTCAAAGCAAAGAAAGTCAGAGAACCATATTAAAGGTGATATACCTGATTTCAAATTGCCTAGCTTAGAATTTTAACAAATGTAAACAAAGTCACAGAACTCTCGCCCCTCCCGTTGGGTAGAATTCCTAAGCCACGCCCCCCCCAGGTTTGAAAACATGCCCCAGAAGACGACCGAGTGCAAGACACTGGTCCACAGTTCATTCAAGTACCGTAACATGGTGGAATCACCGGTAAGTGAAAACAAAATAACAACGAACAACTGACATTAACTGTTACTTTGTCCTGAACCTGACGCGGAACCAGCCGGCGGCTGTTTCTCCTGCTGTGACATGGTAGAGCGGCGAACACTCCCAGCAGTGGTGTTCTGCCGTAATATGTCCCAGTTTTTTAGGAGCACAGAAGCCAAATAAATGTGGAAGTCCATATGGCTGGAGAGACTGTCCAATCATTCCTTTCGGGCCAAACCATTTGATTGGTTGATGTTTTTAGACAAATACGGGAGAACCACTTAATTATTTTTTTTAATTTTTTTTTTATCTTCACAACATATTTTTATCCATGCTATGTTAAAACGTTTTTAACGGGCATGAAAAAAAAACATGTTAAGCTAATTTGTTATGCAAATTAGGGATCGCAGCTTTAATGCAGATGTGGTGATGGTTCAAAAGTCAATTAGGTTTTGGGTCACACAAGTAATAAAACTGAAATTTAAATAATCAGTGCAGCAATAATCAGTGCAGCTTGTAATCAAACTCTAGGAGTAGTGAACCAAAACATGAAGGCATGTGGCTGCCAATAAGTGCAAAGAGGTGAAATCAGGGTTTACTGTGGTTCATCAAAGCATGACAGGAAGGAAGCTAAATACAGCATTTCTTCTCAGTCTCCCCGTACATGAGAAACAAAAATCTCCAGTGAAGCCTGGGTTCCTTGGTAATGACGCTTCATAGACCACAGATTGTAATTGCCAGAATTTTTTGAGAAATGACAAAAATGTTTAGCACTTATCTGTATTGTAATATTGTCCTAATAATATGAAAAACATTTAAAATATGAAATCAAATAATGTCTTTTAAGTGGATTTTGTTCTGTTTGACATTTCCCCAATTCTGTCTTGTGTAAAAGAATAATATTCACGTAGTATCCTAATTAAGGATGACATGGGTGTGCTCACTGCTTTTCAATTATCGCTTTGACACAAGGAGCATAAAAGCAGAACAGAAACCTGCAGTGTACGTTAGAGTTAAGAGTTTTCATTATTTTTGCAGATAAAGTGAGTAATCTTTGGGCTGCAGTGTAGAAACATCATAAATAACAACAGCAAGCCCATCTCCTCTTACTGGAATGTAATGGAAACTATGATAACCACTTGGATTCTAACCTGCCTGCTGCAGAAATAGTGGCAGAAGCTCAATTGTAGCATTTTTGACAACTCCTGATAACACTAGTTCAACATGAGGCAGTCCAATTGTCCATTATTTGGTTACATGTTTTTGGGGCTCACATGCAAGTGCCTGGTGGCCAGGCCTTTACCCATGGGGCCTGGCAGGGGTTAGCCCGAATGGTAAAATGGTAAATGTCCTGTATTTGTATAGCGCTTTTCTAGTCATTCAGACCACTCAAAGCCCTTTCACACTACAAGTTTTACATTCACACAACCCGATACATAAACCGGGGGAGAAGGTAGGGGCTAATACTCACACAACCCGATACGCAGATCGGGGGGCAACATGGGGTTCAGTGTCTTGCCCAAGGACACTTCGACATGTGGCGGTGGAAGCCGGGATCAATCCACCAACCTTCAAGTTGGAGGACGACCGCTCTAACCACTGAGCCACAGCCACCCCGAATGAACAATGTGCCCCCCCCCCCCTCCTGTGAACTCACCAACTGCAGAGGAATTCATAGGGGTAAGGTGCAGAGAGGACTGGGCAGTGGTTAGGGGTGGGTGACTCGATGGCCTCGATGACTGCTTCTGGCTGTTGGGACATGGGATGTCACCTCGCTGGTAGGGAAGGAGCTTGAAGGTCGAGAAGTAACAGATAGAGATAGTTGGGCTCACCTCCATCCATAGCTTGGGCTCTGGAACTCAACTCCTCGAGAGGGGTTGGATCCTCCAGTTTTCTGGAGTTGCCCTTGAGAAGAGGTGTTGAGCTGGTGTGGGCTTACTCATAGCCCCCTAACTCAGCTATCATTTGCTGAGTTCACACTGGTGAATGAGAGGGCCCCTACGCCTTCAAGTCGGGGAAAGGACTCTCACTGTTGTTGTGGCCTACAGACCCAATGGCATTACAGAGTACCCGGTCTTCTTGGGGTCCCTGAGAGGAGTACTAGATGGTGCTTCAACTGGGTACTCCATTGTTCTACCGGGGGACCATAGTGTGCAGTTATTTATTTTAGAAAGAAAACCTTTTGCCCTTGCATCGGAACCTGGGTGATCAGCTGCAGCAACTTCAGACGGACACAGTTTATTAACGTTCTGGCCTCAGCGGGTCTGTCCGACTGAGCAGAGCAGAGCGGCAGCAGCAGGCTGCGAGCGCTCCACTGCTAAGGGAACACAGTAACAACAATACATGTTCCACGTTAGTCTACGAAAGTATCCAATAACCCCATAAAAAGTAACGCGATTTGTCGCTAGTTGCTTTTTTGAAAAAGAGTCCAATAGAGGAGTCTAAACACGGTAAACCATTATGCACCATCAGATCACTCAGGTCTGCAGACCAGGGTCATTTAGTTTTACCTTTGATCTCATCCAAATCAGAAGAAGCTGCTTTCTGTGTTTGTGCACAGAAGAAATGATACATCCTTCCTCTAGATCTCAGAGAAGTAAACTCTAAATGTTTTAAATACAAGTTACAAACTTTTCTATTTGCTTTTAGATATTGTTAAGTTTTTAAAGTTTTAAATCTTCTATTTCTGGTTTTAATGCAGTTCTATAATTTATGTATTTGTCTGAATGTGCTTGTTGGATTGTGTATTTTAATCCATGTAATTGTTTTTATTGTCACTGCTTTTCTGGTATGTGTATTGCAGTGTTTGGAATAACACCATTTAAAGTAACAGTGTGTTTGGATTTTCAGTAACGGAATAATTTTAATTAATTACAATTTCCAATGTTACAACGCCATTATTGTTAGTGAACGTAAAATGCAGTGTGTCACTATAAATCAATAAAACAAGCTGCGTAATGTGACTAGGCACACAAAAACACATGGTTACATTGAGATGGGGTAGCTCAATTGATAAGATGGCCATTGCAGTCTAGCAGGAGTGCACTTGCCTCTTGTGTAGAGGATCTGGGTTCAATCCCTGGTCCAGATGGACCACCCGATGAAGAAAAATGTGTTTTGTTGCTAAGTTTTATTTGCATAATACAAGGAATTCGTTTTCTTTTAGTAACACAGTCAGTTATTTTACTAGAGTAATATATACAGTGGGGCAAAAAAGTATTTAGTCAGCCACCAATTGTGTAAGTTCTCCCACTTAAAAAGATCAGAGAGGCCTGTAATTTTCATCATAGGTATACCTCAACTATGAGAGACAAAACGAGGAAAAAAAATCCAGAAAATCACATTGTCTGATTTTTAAAGAATTTATTTGCAAATTATGGTGGAAAATAAGTATTTGGTCACCTACAAACAAGTAAGATTTCTGGCTTTCACAGACCTGTAACTTCTTTAAGAGGCTCCTCGGTCCTCCACTCGTTACCTGTATTAATGGCACCTGTGTGAACTCGTTATCAGTATAAAAGACACCTGTCCACAACCTCAAACAGTCATGCTCCAAACTCCACTATGGCCAAGACCAAAGAGCTGTCAAAGGACACCAGAAACAAAATTGTAGACCTTCACCAGGCTGGGAAGACTGAATCTGCAATAGGTAAGCAGCTTGGTGTGAAGAAATCAACTGTGGGAGCAATTATTAGAAAATGGAAGACATACAAGACCACTGATAATCTCCCTCGATCTGCGGCTCCACGCAAGATCTCACCCCGTGGGGTCAAAATGATCACAAGAACGGTGAGCAAAAATCCCAGAACCACACGGAGGGACCTAGTGAATGACCTGCAGAGAGCTGGGACCAAAGTAACAAAGGCTACCATCAGTAACACACTACGCCGCCAGGGACTCAAATCCTGCAGTGCCAGACGTGTCCCCCTGCTGAAGCCAGGACACGTCTGCGGTTTGCTAGAGAGCATTTGGATGATCCAGAAGAGGATTGGGAGAACATCATATGGTCAGATGAAACCAAAATAGAACTTTTTGGTAGAAACTCAACTTGTCGTGTTTGGAGGGGAAAGAATGCTGAGTTGGATCCAAAGAACACCATACCTACTGTAACTCATGGGGGTGGAAACATCATGCTTTGGGGCTGTTTTTCTGCAAGGGGACCAGGACGACTGATCCGTGTAAAGGAAAGAATGAATGGGGCTATGTATCGTAAGATTTTGAGTGAAAACCTCCTTCCATCAGCAAGGGCATTGAAAATGAGACGTGGCTGGGTCTTTCAGCATGACAATGATCCCAAACACACCGCCCGGGCAACGAAGGAGTGGCTTCGTAAGAAGCATTTCAAGGTCCTAGAGTGGCCTAGCCAGTCTCCAGATCTCAACCCCATAGAAAATCTCTGGAGGGAGTTGAAAGTCCGTGTTGCCCAGCGTCAGCCCCAAAACATCACTGCTCTAGAGGAGATCTGCATGGAGGAATGGGCCAAAATACCAGCAACAGTGTGTGAAAACATTGTGAAGACTTACAGAAAACGTTTGACCTCTGTCATTGCCAACAAAGGCTATATAACAAAGTATTGAGATTAACTTTTGTTATTGACCAAATACTTATTTTCCACCATAATTTGCAAATAAATTCTTTAAAAATCAGACAATGTGATTTTCTGGATTTTTTTTCCTCATTTTGTCTCTCATAGTTGAGGTATACCTATGATGAAAATTACAGGCCTCTCTGATCTTTTTAAGTGGGAGAACTTACACAGTTGGTGGCTGACTAAATACTTTTTTGCCCCACTGTATATACATATATTTCCAGGGTCACACACACAAAACAATCCATCCATTATCTGTTACCATACCTGTTTATTCCTATTCAAAGTTCCAGGGAGCTGGTGTTTATCTCCAGCAGTCACTGGGCGAGAGGCAGGGTCACACCATCACAGGTCACCAGTCCATCACAGGATCACATATTGACAAACATCCAGTTACACCTAGGGACAAGTTGCAAATTAACCTTAAACATATTTTTGGTCTGTAGGAGGAAGCTGGAGTCCCCAGATAAAACCCACACATGCACAGGGAGAACATTCAAACTCCATGCAGAACAGTCCCAGACAGATTTTGAACCCAGGACCTCCCCACTGCAAGGCATCAGCACTACCCACTGTGCCACTGTGCAGCCTTTATTTGTACAAAATGCATTATGCAGTAAAACGGTAAAAAATTCATGATAAATTTTATTGTGAAATGTGCTTTTTGATATGTTGTTGTTTGTTTTTGATGTATTTATTTATGAACACTTCAGCTCCAGGTTACCAAGACAAAACTCTGGTTTGTGTTAACTTGGTAGTAAACCTGATTCTGATTCACATACAGCACCAAACACATTATATAGTGATCAGTGTTGGATAGAACATGACACATTTCAAGAACAATGCCTCTGCATAGCATGAGATCATACGTATTGTTGGGTCAACTGTCTTTCATTATTACATCACATATTTTACATGAGATGTTTCCAAATTACTATGTTCATGCTACAAAATGTATTGATATGAGCAATAAATCTGCTGCAAGCTGATGCTGCTGGATATCACACTACCTATCAGAATAACACATATTCTTGCTATTTTCTAACAGCTACAAATCTCAGTGTTTCATAGAAATTGTAGGCAAATATACCAAAGGGTGATGTGAGAGTTAAAAAACTTTTTTCTTTTAATTTTTTCTACTAGCTGTCCCAACTTTCAGAAAAATCTCTCATTGAGTTTTGTTTGAGTGCCCATCCTGAACATTTAGCAGCTGAACAAATTAATATCATTTTCAATGAAATTAAAGTTGAAATTGGGATTTCCTGAAGTTATTTGGCTTCTTGAACCATATCTTTATTTGTGATGTTTTTGATACTGGCAGATAGTTTTATCGCTGCTGCTTTGTGACAGAATCTAAAACAATCAACAATTTATTCCACGATTAAGTCTTTAAATATTAAACTGTTTATCAATGTCATGCTATTCTCCAACAGTAAGTCTTGATTCTTTAGTTTTTTTATTATCTAATTAACATTCTTCAAAAAGGTAATAATCTTCACCATTATTTCTTTTATGACTGTTTATTTTTAACATTATTCTAGTTTTTGTTTTTCAACTTTACAAATTTGGGTTTATTTGTATTTATTTTTGAAAATAATAGTTTCTTCCTAGAATTGTAGAAAACCAAAAGAATTAATATTTTGGCATAACTTTATGAAAATGGGTTCCATATCAATCGCTTCATTCTCGGCTTTTTCTCTTTTTTACTTTGTTTTACTTATTTATTTACTTTACAGTCAAACTCACCTCATTCAAGCCCGTAAGCACGACTCCTGTTTGATAAATGATTCGGCTCTTTTGTATTAGTATTAGTATCACATTCTGGACAGCTGATTACACATAATTATCAACTTTTGAGCAAACTTGTATTTTTCTCAATTACTAAATTAATACAAAATAATTCCTATGGACAAAACATACAAATATCAATTTTATCTTATAAATAATTTTCAATTTTAAATTTTTAGGACAAAACTCAGATAGTCATTATATCTTATACATGAAAACTTTTTATTTAAGAAAAACAAGCTTTTGTAAGTACACAAGTAAGAAAAAATATAACAAATTACAAAGTTACTGTATCATCCGCACGCCATCGATCATCAATAAACTTTCAATACGAATTCTGAAAAACATCTCATTTAACAAATCAAATAAAGATATAAAATACACATCTGAATTTATAAAATATCTGTTACAAATGCTGTGAGAACTCTGGATAACATGTTATAACTGGTATGACATAGTCATTACACAGAAAAGACACCAGTTAATGTCCTTCCCCCACTTCCTCAATGGAAATTTCAGTACCTTGCCTGTTGTTGAGTGCTTCATCGCTACTCTCAACTGCGGCTAACATGTATGTACAGAGTCAACTTATTCAAATGCTCTGTTTTATATCTATATATACAGTCATAAGAAAAAGTAAGCACTCCCTTTACATCATTCTCTAATGTGTGTAGGTACTACAGTTAATAAAATCCTTAAAGGTGGGATATGGAATATTTTCATTAAAAGCTATATTTATAACAAAATAATGCCTCCACGGGGTGTTTAGAGGGTTGTAGAAAGAAAATACAGCATTTCCTTTAAAAATTATATTTTGAAGTAAAATATTATAAAATATTAATTTTGACGGGCACGATGTTGGCATTTTGTTTACATCTACCAGCCAACAGCTGGCAGAGCAGCGGGCACCATTTTGGGTTGCCTATTACCGTAAATAATCCAGTACAGTGAAGCTGGTACTGTGGAGTCTGCAGGTCAAGCAGCTGGAAGCACCAGGGACATGTGGTGATTATATACCTTATTTGCTTGCCATAAGGGGTTTCCCATGTGACGAGCAAGTTCTGTGTAAAAAGTTTTAATAGCAGCTATTAGCTGCTAAGCTAACACGTAGCTGCAGCATGTTGCTGAAGTGGATGAACACTTCGGGCCACTTTTTCGACTGGAAGACACACCACAGAGGGTTTTATTGCTTTGTTTTATTTTATTGGATAAGTGGGGCGTCCAGGATGGTGTGTGAGGAGGACAGAGGATCTCAAGAGGGACTGCAGGAAGTTTTTGAACCGCGGGGCAACTGTGACCCCTTTTTGCCACGGACTGAATCGATGACTGAGCTTCAAACAAGAAGGAGCTGCTTTTATCAGAATTATTGTGTAATCAGCGGGGTTGGAGAGCATCATTAGTGAGCTGAACTCATGATATTTTATTGTCCTGCTCGGATCGGGGATCAGAGTGGGTTTGGTGAGGAATATTGATCGACCTGAGAACTGGGGGGGGTTAACGAGCCTAGCACCCAGATGGCTGAAGGCTTTGTGCTGTATTATTCTGTTCCAAGTTCCATATACCACCTTTAAGGACACAAAAACACATAACAGATCCCACCATGTTGTTATTTATGAAACAAAAACAAGCCAAAATGGAAATGTAAAAAAGTGTAAAAAAGTAAGCACACCCTGTTGCTTCAAAGGATTTTAGTAGCAGCTATGTGCCGCTAATCAATTGCACTTGATTAACTGATCATCAGTAAATATGACCACCTCCATGGAAGCAGGAATTTTGGCATTATGCTGGCCTGGAGCATACAGGTGTATAACATTTGCTAACTGCTTGGTCCTCAACACAATACCAAGAACAAAAACACCAATAATGACCTTAGAGAACCAAGTATTGTTGTCCAACAATCTGGTAAGATTATAAGGTCATTTACAAACATCCTAGAGTCCATCATTCTACATTTAGAAAAATTATTCATAACTGAAAACATTTAAGACAGTTGGCAGTTACCCTCAGAAAGTTCATTCCAAAAACAGACCCTGCAATACTCAGAAAAATTATAAAAATCAGAGAGCTAAGTCCCAGATTATACAGACCACAGGTAACGTGTAAGGTATTTCAATTAATGACTGTACAATTAGAAATAAACTGCATAAGTATGCTTTTAAAAAATTTTTGCCTCCACAATTAGGTTTGCATAGTTGCATCTGAATGAGTCTTGGAAATCATCGACTCAACCATTAATTCCTGTCAACTATAGTATCAAAGCAATTCACTTCAGTTTCAATTCAGTTCATTTATATATCACCAGTTTGCAACAAAAGTATTCTCAAAGCACTATACTGAAGCAAAAAGTTCAATTTACACCAGCAGCTTGTTTAAAAAGAGCAATGTTCCTGATCACACCAGCAAATTTACAACAGAATGGCGGAAAAATAAAAGAATCACTAAATTACAACGGCCCAATCAAAACATCTGCTTGATTAAAATGGCAGGATTGAAGTGGCAGCTGCAAATTTTAATTGAACTGAAGCGATGTTGGAAAGAAGAAAGGGGCGAAGTTCTTTCATAACAAGAAACTTATAGTCACAAACAAGCAACTACTTTAAGTTATTGCTGTTATTAGGAAAAGCCAGCGTCAATCCCAAACTTTGCCAAGACAGTCAGCTTGTTTGATAAGTTACAGACAAGAAGTGTCTTCCCTAAAGTATAAACAAAAAAACACCCCAAAGTCTTACCTAAACAGTCAGTGATAAACCGTATCACATGTACATGATCTGACTACAGATACAGCTGACTGCCAAAAACTTCAGTCTTATGCCAAGTGCTGTAACAGCCCAAGCAAATGCCTACAGAGCCTCTTTGGTCTGGTATGGGTGACACAAAGTTTTAGGTTTTATAAAGTCCCCATGGAGTTGCTTTTGTTTATAACTTGAAACCAATTATTTTACTCTTAGTTGCTTTGTTGAGAACCTTTGGCCCAGTCAGCCAAATTTGCATAGTGGACTTGTGAGGACATGCCATTATTTGCAAAAGGACTTTGAAGATTTGTGAGAGACTGTGCGATACTATTACCATCTTGCCTCCTCAGATCTATTCCAGTATCAGTGCTCATAGGACGAGGTAGTAAGTTGGTATACGTATTTCCTTGGCTCTCTCTTGGGGACTGCATGAGAGAGGTGTTAGTCTCTTGTCCAATTGGGATCTGGGATTCCTGCTTCAACTGGAAGCTGGTCCCTTCGACCAAGCCCTTAAGAAAGTCACCCTCTTCCATTGCGTCTAGGAAGCGGAATGAGCCAATCCCGTGTGATCCCCCGCCACCACCTCCAGGAACTGATCCGTTAAAGTTGCTCTGGCCTGTATTCATGTTGCCATAACCTTGCCAAATAGTTTGACCTTGGTTCTGGCTGGTCATATGGATCTGGGCTTGAGGCTCACAGGTGAGATCCTCCCTTTGATGCTGGTGGAAGAGCTGCTGGGACTCTGACTGGCTCCCTACATGGCCCTGTGAACCTGTGCTCAAAAACTGTAAATCCCGCATGGAGAGCTCAGGAAGTGTGTTGTTTTCACAGTTACTGAGCTCCAGTCTGTGCTGGTAACCAGGTCTGCAGTTTGACTGCGGTTGCCTGCTGTTATTTGGACAATTGCTCATGGGTCCTGCTGGGTTTGTGGTAACTGTCTCCATTGAGACAGCTGGGTTAGGATTTACCCATGAGGTACTGATTTGTAACTTATGAGCCTGAGGTGTCATCATACTCGGAGTGGCTGTTTGGAAGGATGGGTTGAACATGGAGGGTTGTTGCTGCATTGCAGAAGGGGCCTGCCTCATGTACGAGTTACCTGGAATTAGCAAAAAAAAAAAACAAGAAAGATTTTAACGTGATAGCAGATCAGCATTAAGACCAGACCAACATTGATCTTTTATTTGGCTTCACATCTTATTAAATGCCATCTGAGGAAAACTAGTCACCTTTATGACTGCGAGACATGGTACTCTGTGGCACAGCATGTGGTCTACTCAGTGCTGGATTAATGAAAGGACCACCTAAAGGTAGACAGGAAGATGTTGTTAAATAAAAACACCTGAAGTGGAATTACTGCGTATGGGTTATGAGTTACATGGGTTACAGAGTATTACATCACATACCTGTCAAACCTGATATCTTCATCAAGTATTCTCTTTTGCGTTTTTTCTCATTGTAGCCATAAGGATCTATGGACAAAATGTTTTTATATATTAAATGAATGTAATAGTTCATACGCACAAGCATCAGACAGTACAACAGAGTTTGAATAAGAAGCCATGAATGAAAAGGGATCACTGCTCACCTTTGTCGTCAGGCAGATATCTGAAATCCATCGGCTCACTGACTTCCTGATCGGAGGGTCGCCGCAACTGCATTTGCACAGTGATGGACTCTGTGATAGAGGCATTATAGTACTGTGGAGTCTTAAACACAATCGCCACCTGCCGATGAACATCAGCCTGAGAAAAGGAGCCTCTGGACTCCCAGCCGTCCGAGGAGAAGAAACGGACCTCAATGTCGTCTGTAGTGAAGGAGACCGAGAGGAGCAGAAAATTAAAGATTGAACACGATGGCTGTACAAAAGTTGATTAGAAAATTTAAAACACAATAATAAAAGAAAAAACTATCAAATTAAACAAAACAATTTCCAAACACAATATAAAATGTGAGGAGCTGTTGTTCAAAATAAATAAATGTTGTACCTTTCTGTACTTTGTCACAGAGTAAGAAGATCTCGTCCCCTCCTTTAACACTTCCACTGTTCTTGTTGACCCGACAAATCCTCAGTTCTGCTGTGTTTGGAGCCCCTAGTTATGTAGAAATAAACATGAACATGAAGGCCTGTAAACCCCCCCAAAATTATCATTTTTACAAAAATCATACAGATCTGCTTTTACTTGGTAATGTTGAAAAGCTGTTAAAAAATCCAAAATGTAAATAAACAAAACATAGAAGTTTCAAAGTGGTTAAATGTGAGCCTCATGTTTGAGAAAAAAACCCACAGTGAGTTTACAGTTGAGGTATCAGCAAGTCACATGTCTGCTGTCAGAAGAGGAAGTACACCATGTCAACGGTGTTGTTTGAGGCTCAGAGCGCATAAAGAACTTCCTCTTTCAGCGTGTGAAACAGTGTTGACAGAATATGAAGTGGGCACACGCACAGACATCTTGCAATAAAAACTAATGCTGCAGCTTTTAGTACAAACTGCATGTTCCATTACTGCAAGATGTGCAACTTCTCTGTATTTGTATTGTATTATTACCTTCATCTGAGTTTAGATGAAAGAAGGAAACTGCTGGAACATTAAATGTGAATCTGAACTTCATTGATCATTATTAGCTCTTGGAACCATCAGCTGAAACCTGACATGTTGCTGCTGCACTCTTTGTTTCCTTCTAAGGTGATTCGATAACTCACGGTTGTCGTAGATGGGGTTTGTAACGATGGGGTTAAGTGCTCGAGTGTAGTGGCCGTTCATGTCCTGCAGGAAAACCTGGATGCACAAGCGGACCACGTTCAAGTCGTACTCCTCCGTCTGTAGCAGCTGCTCTCTGTTCACTAAAGGGGGACAAACATGTACAAGCTCTGGTCAGCCAAATATTACAACTACTGAAAGGGGAAGTGAAGCCAATAGGTCACTTCATGACAACACAAAGTTCAGCAGAGAATCGTTAAACCCTCTGTTCATCTCACTGGCACTAATTCAACTAGTTAAAAACTAGCTGAACAAGATCATGTTAATGGCAAATAGTAAACATTCTGGACCGAGGTACCAAACATCTGAAACAAACTGTCAGTTCAGATTTATCAGTAAGAGAACTAATTTACTAATATTACTAGACTACAGCATTATTGAAAGAGTACCTTAATATATTGAGATAAACTGAATTGCTTTCATGTTTCATGTAAATTTGCAACAGATATTACAGATGCAACAATACCACTTCTTTTAAACCGATACAATCCCGATACTTGGATCTGAGTACCAATGCCGATACTTCTACCACAGAAAAATACAATTAACTGGAAGACAAGTTTATTTTCTTCTCTGCTTGTTACAACAAATGATGGTGAATTTGATTATAAAATAAAATATTAATAAAATTGATCACAAAACTAAAATTTCAAGTGAAAAATAAACATTTTCTGTGAAATCATTGCAGAGTTTCCACATTTTAAGTATCGGTCCCGATACTCGATACCAGTATTGGTCCATCTCTAACAGATATCATATAATATCTGAACTATATAGAGTTATAACTTCATAGATGCATTAAGTAGTTAAAGGTACAGTATGTAAGAATTAGACCTTGTTGTCAAATCCAAGTCCAGCAGTTCATTTAGAAAAAAAAAAAACATCTGTTCTCAGCCACTCACCCCCTCCCCTCCCTGATTTTTCTGTTGGGTTGCCAGTTCTGATGTTGATTTAGTTTCTCTTGTATTTGTTCAGTTATTGGGAATGTCTGAAGGTCTATTTGTTCAGCGTTGAGTTTTCCTAAGTGCGTTTGAACGCACCATCATGTGCAGCTTGGCTGTTCAGTTGGAAGGATGTCGTGGTTTCTTACTCTTTGCTGCTGGTCGTTGTGGAATTCCAGCTGCTTGTGTTGAAGACTTGGCAGCCTTGCAGACTCACATGTGATTGGTTACGGAACCAGGAAGTCTGGACGTGTAAATAATGATTCCGGTCCGGGCTAGCTTTTTTAAAATGACAGAAACTAGTGACCACTCAGCCAGCTGAGATCAACATCTGTTACAATGGGACTTTATTTTCGACATCATTAGACTGTTGTGTGAGTATTTCACTGTAAAATTCTTACATATTGCACCTTTAAGTAAATATGTTTAATTGGATTCAACTTCTGCAGCAACACCAGATAAATGGAGACTGTTTCATCAACAAGTTAATGAACAATCAGCCTTGAAATGATCTCTTCCTCACAAAAAAGTTTATATAACAGGCATTAACAGCAAATATTGTGAATCATGAATTATGTGCTGATCACTGTATTAAACACAGCATTAAGAGGTTGTTATAAATTGAAAGCACAAGCAGGTATCTGCATTGCTACACAACACAGATGTGTTACCACAGTTTGGTTAACTGCAACATCAGTTTGCCGTAACTCTGCATGTTTAGACACATTATCTTTAAAGTTATCCAGATAGATCAACTGTAGGTTGTAACCAAAACCTCACCTTTGGGTCGCATCTATTTACCTCACAGATACACATTTTTAAAGAACCTCATCAGCCTACATTCTGCGCTGCATACAGGCAGACACACATCTACAGCGTCACACGCCTCGCCTTCACAATCAGCACACAAAGATGCACACCTTGCAAGGATACCTCTGACTGAGAGACACCCACGCGCACACAGACACCAGGCTTTTCACATCTGCCTACACTCTCTTCCTCCATCTCTAACATTCTATCTCCTCCACTCACGTCAAGATCATCCCCGCCTACAATCTGTCACCACGGTGACGCTGTGCGACGTCACCCTAGAGTGGAAAAAAACTATCTGCGTGACACAGCCAGCAAACAATGAGACTCCCTGCATGAGTGACCACAGAGGCTGTTGACGTGTGTGAAAGTGGTGGGACACGCTTAAAACCGTATTTTGTTCTTTGAGTTTTTTTTTTCTTTTGAAACTGTAAATAGTGTATGTTATATATTAAACTATAATATGACGAAACACAAGCTAAAATAAAAACTGTTGTTACTCAGTAACATCTAAGGAGTTTCTGCTCAGATTAAAATAGAGTTAAATCTCCAAGCAGATTATATCTATTGTTTGTTTGATTTCATCATACTTAATAGATTCCAAAGTATGTACAGTCTTAAATACCAAATCAAATCAGATTTTTCTGGTTATAGATAAGTCCTCGCTGCAGCATGCAGTTCTACTCTAAGTTGGATTTGTTAGGTCATCAGTTCATCTATCGTAGGTGGCAGATACAAGCGGAGAAACTGAAGGAGGGAGACATTAAAAAAAAGATGGAACTAAGAGGAAGAGTAATGGCGGAATGTGTTCATCTGATTTCTTGCATGAATGTTGGTGGATTGTGTCCCTGATTGAAGCAGTTGCTGGACGGTTGGGTGTAATAAAGTGCATTGTAGGAGGCTGTTGTGGTGAATGTTTGTGCGTGAGGATAGTGAGGATGGGGCGTTAAGTGGGGGGAAGCTGTTAACATAACTGTGGGAGCAGAATGTGAGTGTGAGATAGATGAAGAGGCAAGTGCCAAGGCTCACCGCAAAAGTGTCTCCACTGCGTGACTCACAATTTCTTCACCTTGTAGGATATGCAACCTTGTGTTTGTGCATCTTTTTAAAGCTTAAGCAATTATTACAAAGTAATCTGCAACTCTTAATCAAAGTATCTTTCTGGTCTCTGAAGTTTTTGGTTGAGGCAAATGGTTTTATAAAGCACGTTTAAAAACAACCTAAAGTGTTTTACAGTTAAAACTTCATAGCAGCAATAAAACACAATACAAATAACATCAAATTAGGTAAAAGCTCGGATGAAATGTATCAAACATGACAATAATTAAAACAATCATTTTAAAGCACAGCAGCTCTGAAACTATCTGTTACCTGCAGAAACTAAAACCTTTGATTATTCCAACTTCAAAATATATCCAACACTAAACCATTTATGCACGAGTAAAGTAACAATGTCAATCATTTTAACAGCTAAAAAGATTAGATTTCCTCACTCTAGTTTCCTGTATGATGCCATGCTTCCTGCTCGTACACGCAGACCCAACAGACCAAACACAAGAGTATCTTTTGATAAAGTCTGTCTTATCTTTTCAGCAATGAGAACACAATTCTCACAGAGGCTTTAGATCGTCTAAATTAATATAATAATGAATCATTTACAACTCACATTTCCCAAAAGTTGTAAAAAGTAAATAAAATCAGAATGTAATGATTTATAAATCTTATTATACTTGTATTTTATTCCCAATAGAACGTAAACAACATGTTAAAACTGAGATATTTTATGATTTCATAGAAATGATTAGATAATGTTGAATTGGCAGCAACAGGCTAAAATAACAACCAGAGGAATGTTTAACAACTAATTAGTTTAACTGGTAACACGTCTGTTTCAGAGAGTCAGAGCAGGTCAGATGTTTCACCGAGAGGAAACATCTGGAGCGTCACAAAATTAAAAATGCAGCTAGAATCCTGAATTAGACCAGAATGGGACAACAATCCCAGATGTTACCATCACCCTGTTCCAACTTTTTTTGAGACATGCTGCAAAACTCAAACTCAAAACGAGGGAATATTTTCTATAAAATGGTAAAATATCTCAGTTTCAACATCTAATATGTTGTTTTGTAATATTGGGAATTAAATTGTTTAATGAGTTTTATAAATCTTTGCATTCTGTATTTATTTACATTTTATCCAGCATTCTAATTGTTACAGAATTGGGGTTGTACATAATATGATTAACTATTCAGAACAATGAATTGTGAACTAATTTTGTATCTTACAGTTCAGTAAAAGGTACTTTGCAATAAAGTAATGATGCAATAATAGTAGTTCTGATTTTACCAGTTTCAGTGACTAAGGCTGTTCCTTAATGTGACAGCTGTGCCTTTTCAGCTCATGAACAAACTCATTTTCCTCTATAAAACTTAAAAAATAATTATAAATACATATAATGTCCTAGAAGAAAATCACACTTTCCCAGGTGAGACAGCAACCCAAACTCCTGCGTGTGTTAGTTTCAGGAGTCGTGTGAGGTGGAGTGGGGGTGGAGTGGGGGTGGTGTGTGTGTGTGTGAAGGTGGTTAAGTGTTAGAGTTAAACATCTGGGGGAGTTTCTCTCCGCCAGACGTTTTGACGCGGGTCTAATTTCTTTGTATAGATGAATGTTTGAAGCGTGTGATGTTGCCATGGCAACATACAACCTGCGAACCTGTCTTAATGTGCTAGATCTTATCTGAAGATGGTCATTATCATTGTATATTTAAGTTATAGGTCAGGAGTGAGATTTTGAAACAACACTGAAGCGTATATGTCACAGTTTTTTGTTTTTTCTCTGGATGTTAAACAAAATCAGACATCAAGAAGGATAAATGTCCAATTCCACATGTAAACATCTGGATTTGTACATTAGACTCCAGATATCTGGTTGATGATGTGAATGCATCCTATTCATTTAGCAGTAAAACATATACATAGTTGTGTTTTAGAATTATGAGAAAATAAAATGCTTATGTGGCTACATTAAACTATAAGCTCATGAACAAACTTTCATTATCATCTCTGAAAGCTGGGGAAGCCCCGCACTCGAACCCTCCCTCCTTTAATGAATCCTGCATTCCCAGCTCTCACGTGGCCTCTTGCACAGATCTGAATTGAGCAACTGTGAACAAGAATGGGGAAGTAGCTCAACGCCTGTTTTTACGTGAGAAGTGCTCTCTGTCTGTTCGAGAGGACCGCAGAATGAAAGCGCATAAAAGGAAATGGCTGCACTGTAAATAGAACAGCGTCGAGGCAGAGGATTTTTTTATTTGATGTTAGAATTTATTTGATTGGCTGAGAGCTGGGTCAGCCACCACTGTAATCCAGTTCTTGTGAATTGTTTTGAACATGTTAACCAGTAACTACAGCAGAAAACCGGCAGCTACAACGAGTTATTATGTTTTATTTAATGGGAAGTAACTAAAGACAAGTGAGACTGTATATATCGTTGAAAAAATCTAACCTGAAACTGGTTTACATAGATACTCACAGTAATTAAGACATTCATATTTAAAACAGCTAAATTAGTCAATACAAAAGGTGCATAAAGACAATTTAATTAAATGTCTATCTGATTAATTTAACCCTTTAACCACTGGAGTTTTCACTGTCATTAACTCAGATTTTAATTATTTTTCTTACACTAATGTTTTAGGTTTGACTGAACATACGTAAATGTTGCACTCAAATCAGAGATATATATTACTGTCAACTGGTGGTGACAAGTAAAAATACCAGCAATACATTTAAAGGCCTGTTTATTTTAATTCAGAGGATGGAGCTGGTGCAGTTCTGCTACTTTGGCAGGTAAAGGATTCACCACTGGATGAATAGTAAATAAATAGTACAAGAAAGTACTTGAGAACAACTTCATGAAGTAACAATTATTTTTCTAATTAAGGTCACAAAAATAAAACTGTTAGCATTAGCGACATGGGATGGTAATTACTGGTCTGTTAGGGGTTTGAGTCATGTCTTTTACTTTGGAAGTTTGTTCACTAGTTTGAGTCTTTGCCTTATTTAAAAGGTTCTAGCTTGTTTGTGTTCTGTATCTGGTTCTTTTTTGGTGTTCATTCTGGAGTCACCTGGAGTCTTAAATTCTCGGTTTTGAGAAGCTACAGTAAAAGTAAACATTTTTGGATCATCTTTAAAGCCTTTTTTTGAGAAAATTAAAATCAATCATCTGGTCTGATTTCTTCCTTGTTCTGTTTGACTCAAACGTTGATTTAAACTGCAAACCAGGGTCTCCCGTTCAGCTCCAGAGAGGAGCGGATTTCAACACGCACAGAAGGAGAGTCCCTTATTTATTCATATCCAGTGTCTTTACAAAGCTGAGTTTCAAATTACGTGATGTAAGTCACTTTAAATTGGAGGATAATTTGATCTGTTACTGATTAAAAGTGTTAGTTCTGCAGTAACTATCTGAAAGACAAATTCAAATTCTCAAAAATGTGAGTTTACAAAGAAGTGAGTGATGAAAATGGTCATGAAAATCTATTATATACAGGTTTTAGTGAACAAACTGAACTGGAGTCACAACACTGCTGCTGGTCCAACCTGTTCAGGTGATGCACATCTGGAGCACATTAACAGCCAGTAAATAAGCTTATCGATCAGGCTGTTTCTATCCTTGAATGACCTCCATGACCCCATGAGGATGTTAGTCCAACCAGCATATTTACTGAAAAGCTTCTTCACTGATAAACCCCTACATCCCAGGTGCCACACGGAGCGTAACCACAGGTCTATACAACCAGTACAGCCAGTACTCAAAATATGCAAAATATCATGAGCTGTTTTTAAAACAAGCAACTGTTTTAACATCACAAATGTGCAACATTACAGTCAATATGTCTCATGTGCAGAAGTTGTTTCACATTATCTGGCGTCAGCAGGACGCGTCTCTATAACACAGAATCCTTTTATGTTCTTCAGTTTTACTGCTATAGTTATTATATGTGGTTTTCTTTTGTTTCTTTTTCATGCTTTTTTAATGTGAAATCTTTCTTTTCTTTGCTGTTGCAAATGAAAATTATTCTTATCTCTATGGTTTGAAAGATGTATTAGTTTGGATACGTACAGTGGGGCAAAAAAGTATTTAGTCAGCCACCAATTGTGTAAGTTCTCCCACTTAAAAAGATCAGAGAGGCCTGTAATTTTCATCATAGGTATACCTTAACTATGAGAGACAAAATGAGGAAAAAAAATCCAGAAAATCACATTGTCTGATTTTTAAAGAATTTATTTGCAAATTATGGTGGAAAATAAGTATTTGGTCAATAACAAAAGTTAATCTCAATACTTTGTTATATAGCCTTTGTTGGCAATGACAGAGGTCAAACGTTTTCTGTAAGTCTTCACAAGGTTTTCACACACTGTTGCTGGTATTTTGGCCCATTCCTCCATGCAGATCTCCTCTAGAGCAGTGATGTTTTGGGGCTGACGCTGGGCAACACGGACTTTCAGCTCCCTCCAGAGATTTTCTATGGGGTTGAGATCTGGAGACTGGCTAGGCCACTCCAGGACCTTGAAATGCTTCTTACGAAGCCACTCCTTCGTTGCCCGGGCGGTGTGTTTGGGATCATTGTCATGCTGAAAGACCCAGCCACGTCTCATTTTCAATGCCCTTGCTGATGGAAGGAGGTTTTCACTCAAAATCTTACCATACATGGCCCCATTCATTCTTTCCTTTACACGGATCAGTCGTCCTGGTCCCCTTGCAGAAAAACAGCCCCAAAGCATGATGTTTCCACCCCCATGCTTTACAGTAGGTATGGTGTTCTTTGGATCCAACTCAGCATTCAAACACGACAAGTTGAGTTTCTACCAAAAAGTTCTATTTTGGTTTCATCTGACCATATGATGTTCTCCCAATCCTCTTCTGGATCATCCAAATGCTCCCTAGCAAACCGCAGACGGGCCTGGACGTGTCCTGGCTTCAGCAGGGGGACACGTCTGGCACTGCAGGATTTGAGTCCCTGGCGGCGTAGTGTGTTACTGATGGTAGCCTTTGTTACTTTGGTCCCAGCTCTCTGCAGGTCATTCACTAGGTCCCTCCGTGTGGTTCTGGGATTTTTGCTCACCGTTCTTGTGATCATTTTGACCCCACGGGGTGAGATCTTGCGTGGAGCCCCAGATCGAGGGAGATTATCAGTGGTCTTGTATGTCTTCCATTTTCTAATAATTGCTCCCACAGTTGATTTCTTCACACCAAGCTGCTTACCTATTGCAGATTCAGTCTTCCCAGCCTGGTGAAGGTCTACAATTTTGTTTCTGGTGTCCTTTGACAGCTCTTTGGTCTTGGCCATAGTGGAGTTTGGAGCGTGACTGTTTGAGGTTGTGGACAGGTGTCTTTTATACTGATAATGAGTTCACACAGGTGCCATTAATACAGGTAACGAGTGGAGGACCGAGGAGCCTCTTAAAGAAGTTACAGGTCTGTGAAAGCCAGAAATCTTACTTGTTTGTAGGTGACCAAATACTTATTTTCCACCATAATTTGCAAATAAATTCTTTAAAAATCAGACAATGTGATTTTCTGGATTTTTTTTCCTCATTTTGTCTCTCATAGTTGAGGTATACCTATGATGAAAATTACAGGCCTCTCTGATCTTTTTAAGTGGGAGAACTTACACAATTGGTGGCTGACTAAATACTTCTTTGCCCCACTGTATGCAGCTTTCACAAAGGTAAAGATGTGTAAATGTTTTATATTGTTGTTTTAAACAATAAGTGCAGCTTATTGGATCTTTATTTGTATTTTTTTTTTCAAAAGCTTTATTTTAATGAAAAACCTGAGAATTAAAAAAACAAACGTGTGTGAGTGAAACAGCTGAAACCAATGCGCTGCATCCTTCCTGTACCAGAGAAGCAAACAAGCACCTTGTGGAAACATCATTGTGGGAGGACTCACCGTTAAAGGGGTTGATCCCTTTCGTGATCCTCTGAACGATCGCCTCTTTCACTTCTCTCCTCCTCACGCACTGAATGCCCAGATTCTGGAAACTGTGTCAAAAACAGTAGGAAAACTTGAGAGCGTGACACTGCAGCAACAACCTGTTTAAAACAAACTCAGTTCTGGAGGATCTAAAAGGAAACATTCTCCTCCATTTATTACAGACATGATTTATTTGAATCTCATGAGATCCAGTTATTAAAACAAGTAGATTTTATTTCTATATTTCTATATGAAGGTTTTTGAAATTGTACACACATAAAGCTAATGACTCATTCACACTCTTACGCACAGACTCCAGCACTCACACACAAACTTTGTTTTCTCTCTGTAAAGCATAGCAAATAAGAATGATGTCACTTGGGGAATTCCCATGTTGCCATCTTCATCACAGAATTGGTTCAACAAATATACTTTGGCATGATGAATGTTTGTAAATCCTGTAAAAGTTTCTTCAATAGCAGGTTATTAGTTTACAGTCTGTCCTTCCAAAACCATCAAGTGAAATGTGAAACACTGAGAGCAGCTCAGTTAGGTGAGGGTGCATTTACATGTTTACATTGTAGAGAAAGTGTTTATCCATGTTGACAGTATGCTGATAATGACTGTAAAAGAGGAGATAATTGCTCTGGAAGACAACTGAAATGTTGGTTACAGTTTGTTTGGACCAGAGTGAAGATGGAAGGAGGGAAACTTACGCGATCACTCTGCGATCTGGACCAAATTCGGCCTCGTAGAATCCGTCCTTGCAGTCCTTCCCCACCAGGTCGTGCGGATGCGGCCGATATGGTTCGTTCTTTGTTACCAAGTAAACACGAACTTTCCCCTTTCCGCAGTAATTCACGATCTGTGAAGAAAGTTTGGTCACCTTCGTTAAAAAGCTTTGACTTTTTCTCTCATGTTCACACATCAGAAATAAATGTTTACATATCCAGATAAATCTGTGAGGTTTAGGTTGTTTAAACTGACCTGCACACTGGGGTAAGTCCTGTTGTTGTCAGAGCTCTTCTCTCCAGGAATGCTCCCTGCAGAGCGACCTTCACATTTATACCTGAAGCGCATCCCTCTCTGTTTGGGTTGCTCAAAGATCTGGATGGCTGGCTCAGGCACTGAGAGGCAAAAAGAAAAGAATGAAGATCACGAAGCAGATTCATGGAGTAAAATGCAAAAGGATCGGAATCTTTTGTCTCCATGTTGGAGTTGACAAGATTAAAAAACTAAAACAATCCCAATTTTTGGCTCAACCTATAAGTCCAGTAAGGGTTCAGGGAATTACTGAGTAGAGTTTGATGAATTAAAATCTCATCACGTCACATCAGGAAAAACACATGTGTACATGATGAACTGGATCATGGCTGAATATGATTTAGCTGCTTCAGTTTCAGAGTTAGAGGAAGTTCCAAGAAGTGACAGCTGTACCTTTGATAATATGATATTTTGAGTAACTTTAAGTCTATGAAAGCAGAACAGAAAAACATGACCAGAAACCTCCTATATATGTATATCTATATATTTATATACCAGTTTTTAATTTTATTTTTAAATTCAGCACATCATATAAAGTTTATGTAGTTTATCATGATTTATTAACCTATTTTGTGGATAGTTTTAACTACATTTAACCATTTTTTAAAGGTAAACTGTAAAATCTGACTAATGAACCAAACACCCGTCTGTATTCACAAGAAAACATTTTTGACCCATTTGCATGAAACAAACCTAGCAGCACATGATGGCTGTGTGAGAGAGGAACTAAAACTAAAGCATTTCTGTTTTCAGTGAACAGGATTCTAACTTGTTTAACAGACGGACCACACAGTGTTTTCTCTGAGATGACAGCTCGGTCACAACTACATATTTCTTATATCATTAAGAGACAAGTAAAGTAACATTTCTGAAATATCATACAGAACATGTAGCTAAAATAAGCAATGCTTTCTCAGTTCTACACATACTTCACTAATGACGCTCCAACTGATACATCACTAAAACAAGTTTATGATCCAATATATCTACATAGTGTCAAGATTACAAATGCTTCACTGAGTTTGTTTAGAAAAGCAGAACTTACCAGTAAAACAAAGATATGACAAAGATTTTGTTTATATAAGTTACGCTTTGGTAAAAACAAGCAGCTAAATTCAATAACTTACTTAGATGTGGATCAGTGTCTAGCATGGAGGGCAAAAGACACATTTATATGCAAGTAGAGTCATAGTTACATCGTAACAATGCAATGTCACTCAAGGTGGGCTGCAGTTGTTTGTAAATATATGCTCAGCAATATATAAATAAATCTGTTAATCACTGCAACAAGGTGGAAGTTCACTGTATAACATAGATTATATAGTTAAATCTTGTTAAACACTATAACATGATTAGAAAATAATTTAAAACTAGTTGTTATAGTGCAATTTCACTCTGAGATTTGAGATAAATCTATAAGTTATAGAGGTTTTGTTGAGAAACTCAGGTAAATTGATAATTAATATCTCTTTTAATCGCTCTTTTTCCTAGTTGCCCCAAACAATAAGTAAATATTATGCTACTCACCGTCCATGATACACACAACTGATACTTTTAGATATGTCTCAGTTTTCTGTCAGTCGGAGAGCCTCGAACTCAATGAGTAAAAAAGAGCAGAACAAGTTTTTTTGTCATGAGTCTGATGGGGAAATCCCCCTCCGTCATGCTCCCTTCGTCTAAACTGTCCAATGAGAAGCCCGCTGACTCAAAGCAAACAGCCAATGGGTGAGGAGGACTCTTGGCGGACTCTTGAGGAAAAGACGGCCTCGAGAGTCAGCTGTTCTTTAAATTAGATTATAAAATGAGACCCCTAATATATTTATGAGTCAATTAACATCTAATGTGATCTATAATGTGATACCACCCACGTGCTCCAAATACACAAAACAGTGGACACACAAATCGCACAGTTGCTACGTGTTACGTCACTGCGTCCGCCATATTGTGAGAGGCAATCCCGGGTTTTACGAATTACAAACACTTAAAGTTAAACCATAAATAATCCGTCTGCAAGTAAGAGTTGGAAAACACAAATTAGACATTTATTTTAACCTAAAACACAATTTAAGGGGCGTGAAAGCCTTAATCTTGTTTACCAGATGAAGGTGTTTTCTTGTTTTGCTGTTAATAAGGAAGTTAACCCTGGTTGTTAGGAAAAAAAGAATGAGGAAGAGCATCAAAAGTATTGTTTAATTAATTTAACTAAGAATTTTTCAATAATTTGTCCAGCCCATTGCAAGTAGTTTTAGTGTCTGTGTACTAATGATTATATTAACCTCTTGTCACTTCGAGATGTTAAAGCAGGTGTAAATGCATGTACCACAATTTATGATACCAATGGTTGAAAAACCTTTGGTGGAATTTGATTCATATTCCTGATAAAAACATAAACATTTGTTTGTATATCTCTGTATCTGTATGTCTATATGAATTATGAATTATTTAATTACCAAACAGGGTTGATAAAGTATGATTAATCCATTATCATTAAACTGAATTGATTAGATTCCCAGATTATATTTTGCTTTGTGAGTAGCAAAGTATAATATTACTCATCAAAGAACTCACTATCTCTTTTCTGTCAGCACTATCATTTTCTTGTATAAAGATGGGTGATGGTCTCTGTCTACTTCATTGTTTAACACTGAAGCCATGATACCATGTTTACAGGCACTGCCACATTTTCTTTTTAGAACCTGAGTCTGTAGACTTGGCATGGCGCTGAAGGTTTCACCTATTCTCTTACTCATAATCATCTTGTTTTCTGTAACTAAATGTATCTGAACAATTAAGATTTGGAATATTCAGCAGCAAGGTAAGAACAGTGTTGATTACCAGGAGTCAACTCCTTGAATAAAAGGATTTGCATGTATTTCTTTTTTTTTTAGATCCATTTATTTAGGAAGAGGAGATGTGACATAACTTTTACTGTGACTAGCCACAAAGCAGCTCTCATTTTATTCCAGATTCTACTTATGAAATACCTTCATGTTTATGGCAATGACACTGTGTGGAAAAAGTATTTGCTCATTTACAGAGTCAGAGAAAGAAACAAATTAGAACAAGTTAAATCAAAGTTAAGGTAAATTAAATTATGCTTTTATTTATTAAAGGAAAAAGACTATCAAAACAAATCTAAATGTATTTTTAATTAAAATAAATAAAATAAATAACTAAGTCCCAGGCTGAGCACATTATATTGTGTCACTTTCCGCCATATTGCTGAAAGTGTAAACAAGCTAAATAAACACTGAATAACACTGAGAAAGGTAAAAAACAAAGAGTATGTTAAATGTTTACATTTTTATTATTGCACTGATACATAATATTTGATTTGTGTGATACAATATATTTTAAATTAGTTAACTAAATGAAATTGTGCATTTTTTCCTGTATTTTCAAACATCACTTATTTGTGTATATTTTGAATTTGGATGGATTTTTAGTTTAGAACAAACTTCTCTAATATTTATAAATTGAATAAATGTGGTATCTCTTTCTGTTTTTCCAAAGTATCACCTGGAAGGTTAGATATACAACCCACTGATGTTTGTGTGGTTTATTACCTCTCACATCTGTTGGGCAGGATCAGTGTGCTTACATCTCTATTAATATGGTGTTGTTATGGTTACACACAACAAATGCCCAGTACTCAGATGAATCATTATTATTTGTTAACATGGGAAATGTTTTCATGTCAGTTTTTAATGATATTGAGCTTCTGTGATGCAACTAATCATTTATCAATCTACAGATGTTCTTTCAAAATAAGAGTTTTTGCTCTCAAAGAAACTTTCCATTAGAAAAGTTTTATTGTTGTTGTCCATTGTAGTGTGAAGTACATGAGTATACACAATACAAAGTGAAGTCCTTTAAAAGGAAATAAGAAATAAAATACATAAAAGTCTATGTAAACTGACTACGCTTATAAGATGAAAACATTTTAATATTTTGTATTTATTGAAAAATTCTCTTCTGTTCTGAACAGGGTTTGACAGATTTGGCCCTTGGTGTGTAAATCTGAGGTGGGGAATCAGAGGAGGTTTAACGTGTTCATGGCTGTGGAAGAAACAGCTTTTCGGTTCTGATTTTATAGACCTATGGCGCCTCCCAAAGGACAGCATGTCAAACAGGTGGGGTGTCCTGTCGATGCAGCAGTAGATGTGCAGGTTTATCAAGGAGGGGTCAGTTGGATTTTTTACAAATCTCTTCATTCACTCCAAATTGGTTTCATTGCAACTACAGATCTTAAAACACTGATGTACACTTATCAGCTGAGACTTTGTTGTCAGTGAACACGTGCTGGTAATATAAATGCAGTATGTTTTACTGTCTAAGCTCTGAGGGGGAGCTTTGGTTGTCCTGGAGATATTCCTCCTCAGCATGTTGCTGCACCCAGAAGAGTTTCAGCGACCATATGGGTTCATAATGAACTGAGTTCATCATTTTGCTTTGTCCTTTGTTGGTGTCTGTGCTCTTTCAGCTCTCTTCCGCTGATAAGTTGTCCACCAAGTCATGCTTTACAGTATGTCTGGCATTGCTATTTTAAATTGCTTGCTCAAACTTACACAAGCATCCATCCATCCATCCATCCATTTTCTAAACCTTCTTCCTGTTCAGGGTCGCAGGGTACTGCAGGGGGCAGCTTCGGGCTAGAGGTGGAGGACACCCTGGACAGGTCGCCAGTCCATCACAGGGCCACACATAGACAAACAACCATTCACACACTCACGCCTTGGGACAATTTAGAGTTGCTAATTAACCTCTTGTATATTTTTGGAAGCCTGAGTCCCTGGAGAAAACCCACACATGCACGGGGAGAACATGCAAACTCCATGCAGAAAGGCCCCAGTCAAGATTCGAACCCAGGACCTTCTCGCTGCTAGGCAACAGCTCTACCGACTGCACTGCACCACTGTGCAGCCCTCACACAAGCAAATGATCTTAACCCCTTCTGTTAAGCTGCTTTGTAGGTTTCTTTCAGGATTCCTCTGTTTAGCGCTCAAACACTCTTTTGCCACACTGCAGTCTGTTGTTGTTAAATGCCAGATGTTCCATTCTGTTGTTCCTGCTGGAGGTTTGTTCCATGGATCTGAATCACCACTGATACAGTGAGGTTGTTGCTTCTATTACCTTTAACTCTGTTCTTCTTTTCGTAGACATGACGACTGGTCCAGTCCATCTGAGTTTGTCTCTTTCCTGTCAGCTCAGATCCCAGTTGGTCGAGGCAGAAGCTCTTCCTGGTTCTGGTTCTGCTGGAGGTTTCTTCCTGGTTAAAGGGAGTCACTCTTTTACATTGTCTCCAGTTTGTGCTGCTCATGGTTCCTTAGAGAGGATTTTTAATTGAACTTGATATTTCTGTAAAGTGCCTTAAATGACCTTTAGTGCAGAGCAGAGAAGCTTGTAGCAGACAGGTGAGATCAGGCAACCCAGGGTGTCTGTAGAGACAAGAGATTAGAGAGTGTGTTGTGTGATAAACACAGTACCTCTTCTTTTCTTTGCAGACACGGAGGAGCAAAATGGAGTATCAACAACACAGGATGAGGTCACTCGTCAGTGAAGACTCGTGGAGGAAGTAACCAGAGTATTTTGTTTTGATGCAGGACACGAGGTTCAGTGTATTTTAACATTTATTGTGGGCTTAACAATAATAGAATATTCTTATAATAGTTTTAGATGTATGGTTGGTATTTTGCAAAACACACAATACAATATGACAGAGAAGCAGAAAGTCTTACTCAGCTTTTTAAATAAATGGTTAATATATACATAAATAATTCAAAAAGCATAATTCATATAGATAATATAATTAATAGCAATATACATGTCTGATGTGATCTGATGTCCTCTAGTGGGCCCTGTCCTCACTGCCTGGTACTCAGTGGAGAACATGAGAACTGGCAGGTCCAGTACTGGTGTTCTGGTGTTTTTACAGATGAGATCAGGTTCAACCTGAGCTCATATGACAGACATGAAGCGGTCTGGAGAAGCTGTGGTGAACATCATGCTGCTGCAGCATTGTTCAGCATGATTGGTTTAGTGGACGGTCAGTGTTGGTCTGTCGAGGATAAGTAATAACACATTGAATACCATCTTGTCTTACACTGAAATCCTTACACCCTTTGTTACTGGCTTCATTGGTGCAGTGGGTTCTGGGTTCCTCCTGGTACATGACAATACCTGGTCTCATGTGGTAAGACTATGAAGGCAGTTCTTAGGATGAAGGAACTGGACCGGCTCGTCTGACATAAATTCATTAGAACATCTCTGGGACATCACATAGGTCCATCTGATGCTGACAGGTTGCACCTCAGACTGTCAAGAGCTCAGTGAGTCCTGGACAGGATCTGGGAGGAGATACTCAAGGATACCATCCTCTCATAAGGAAAACCCAATATAGTTCGGCCCCCGTGTGCATGCGAGCACACGAGGGCCGAACAAAGTACTGAGAGGCATTCAGAGTTTCTGCTGTGATGTTTCAGCAGATTGGATCAGCTGCTGCATCAGTTTTCAGTTATTGGTGACTTTGAATTTAGCCTGTAGGTTGATCATGTTCAAATGAACCAAAGTTTGTTACATTTAAAATATTATTTCACATTTAAAACATTTAACTGCAGTTAATAAAGTTTTAAACTAAGTATTAAATTAAAGACAACGTAAGCCAGCCTAACCTTAAACCAAAGCTTTATCTTATTTCAACTAAATCTAGCAGAGTATGTATTTATATCGTCATCTGTGCATGTTTGTATGTATATGTATACTTATACAGTGGGGCAAAAAAGTATTTAGTCAGCCACCAATTGTGTAAGTTCTCCCACTTAAAAAGATCAGAGAGGCCTGTAATTTTCATCATAGGTATACCTCAACTATGAGAGACAAAATGAGGAAAAAAAAATCCAGAAAATCACATTGTCTGATTTTTAAAGAATTTATTTGCAAATTATGGTGGAAAATAAGTATTTGGTCACCTACAAACAAGTAAGATTTCTGGCTTTCACAGACCTGTAATTTCTTTAAGAGGCTCCTCGGTCCTCCACTCGTTACCTGTATTAATGGCACCTGTGTGAACTCGTTATCAGTATAAAAGACACCTGTCCACAACCTCAAACAGTCACGCTCCAAACTCCACTATGGCCAAGACCAAAGAGCTGTCAAAGGACACCAGAAACAAAATTGTAGACCTTCACCAGGCTGGGAAGACTGAATCTGCAATAGGTAAGCAGCTTGGTGTGAAGAAATCAACTGTGGGAGCAATTATTAGAAAATGGAAGACATACAAGACCACTGATAATCTCCCTCGATCTGGGGGTCCACGCAAGATCTCACCCCGTGGGGTCAAAATGATCACAAGAACGGTGAGCAAAAATCCCAGAACCACACGGAGGGACCTAGTGAATGACCTGCAGAGAGCTGGGACCAAAGTAACAAAGGCTACCATCAGTAACACACTACGCCGCCAGGGACTCAAATCCTGCAGTGCCAGACGTGTCCCCCTGCTGAAGCCAGGACACGTCCAGGCCCGTCTGCGGTTTGCTAGAGAGCATTTGGATGATCCAGAAGAGGATTGGGAGAACATCATATGGTCAGATGAAACCAAAATAGAACTTTTTGGTAGAAACTCAACTTGTCGTGTTTGGAGGGGAAAGAATGCTGAGTTGGATCCAAAGAACACCATACCTACTGTAAAGCATGGGGGTGGAAACATCATGCTTTGGGGCTGTTTTTCTGCAAGGGGACCAGGACGACTGATCCGTGTAAAGGAAAGAATGAATGGGGCCATGTATCGTAAGATTTTGAGTGAAAACCTCCTTCCATCAGCAAGGGCATTGAAAATGAGACGTGGCTGGGTCTTTCAGCATGACAATGATCCCAAACACACCGCCCGGGCAACGAAGGAGTGGCTTCGTAAGAAGCATTTCAAGGTCCTGGAGTGGCCTAGCCAGTCTCCAGATCTCAACCCCATAGAAAATCTCTGGAGGGAGTTGAAAGTCCGTGTTGCCCAGCGTCAGCCCCAAAACATCACTGCTCTAGAGGAGATCTGCATGGAGGAATGGGCCAAAATACCAGCAACAGTGTGTGAAAACCTTGTGAAGACTTACAGAAAACGTTTGACCTCTGTCATTGCCAACAAAGGCTATATAACAAAGTATTGAGATTAACTTTTGTTATTGACCAAATACTTATTTTCCACCATAATTTGCAAATAAATTCTTTAAAAATCAGACAATGTGATTTTCTGGATTTTTTTTCCTCATTTTGTCTCTCATAGTTGAGGTATACCTATGATGAAAATTACAGGCCTCTCTGATCTTTTTAAGTGGGAGAACTTACACAATTGGTGGCTGACTAAATACTTTTTTGCCCCACTGTATATGCATGTGTGTGTATGAGTGAGACACCGTGTACCTATCAGTACTGTGGCCACACACACACACACTTGTTTGTTTTGTTATCCTTATGGGGACTGTCCATTGACTTCCATTGATTTTAGTAACTAGATTTATACCTAACCCAAACCCTTTTCCTAACCTTAACCATTACTGATCTATAACTAACCCTAAGACTAACTAAAACTCTATTCACACCATACCTATAAACCTAACCCCTAACCCTAAAAAGGGGAGTCCCCCTTATGGGGACAAGGCTTCGGTCCCCACAAGAACCCTCTGTCTCCAGAAAGATAGTAAATGTCTGGAAACTGGTCCTCAGGAGGTCAGAAAAACAAGCCCCCCCCCCACACGGAAGTGAAGGATGGCTGCCTGCCACAGTAGTTACATCATCACTCTTCCTGTAAATTAAAGCAGAAGTGCACCATGAAAAATGCCACACTGTGCAACAGAGACTTTAAATTTAGTTTCAGTTGCAAAACATTTGGATCAACCAAAAAAGCCCAAAACATAGAGCCTGCAACCAGCCTTTATAGACTTACATTTAAAACATTTAACTGCACTTAGTAAAGTTTTAAACTAAGTATTAAACTAAAGATAACGTAAGCCAGTCTAACCTTAAACAAAAAGGTTTATTTATGCCTGAAGTTTGAAGTAAATTATCATTTAATGCAACAAAAGTTCAGAACATTTCAGTTTAACAGTGCTTTTTCCAAACATGCATGACACATATTACATTTGAGGTTGTTTAATTGCTCTTTATGATTATAAATAACGGCATGTAGCTCGTCCTCCTAAACCCTCATGAAGATGTTTTACTAGCTGATCTGACACTTTACCAGGGTAGCAAACATCATGTGTAGGTTATTAAACACACCAAGCAAACAAAATAAACCCTCACACCACTTGTTTTTAGGGGTTTAATGAATGTATGGATTCAATTAAAGGAAGTGATACACATACAAAAATACCCTTTCAATACATTTTAGAAACGAACAACTAAATGTTTCTGAAAAGTAAAGTGAGTAAATCTGAAACAGTGATGCAGATTTTATTCAAAAAAAAAAAAAAAAAAACTTCACTGCTATGAATGCTATTAAAACAAAAGACCACATGGTACAAATATGTAAATATAAATGAAGTGATAAGAAAACCCCCAATAATGAGAAAATGCCTTTTGGAAAAATGCCCTCCGTACATCTTGTTTGGAAAACTGATTCTGGAACAAAAGCCTCAACATCACCGACAGATACACGCAGCTCAACACACATACACGCTCTGAAATCAAGTGCGAAGATGCTCACATGGAGGGGAAGGACAAGGACGTTTCTCCAGACCCCACCACCTCCACCGGTAACTTGTGGGCCCAGAAGATGCCTTTTAAGAACCTCCACAGGAGGCACAGAGGGTTAACACCCACAACATTCTCTCAGACACGATAACCTGTTAAAGATTGCACACGATCAACCATGCACACACACAAGCAGAACTTTTCAAAAATGTTCAAACTATTTTGCTCACAAGACACAAAAAACTTCCTGATGGTTTTAAGATATGCTGACCAAAGGGGCGTGGCCTACATGGAACAAACCAACTGAGGGCATATGTACGGTAGCGGTGGGGGTATCAAGCAGTATTTTTTTCCTTTCTATTTAATTTTTTTTATTATTATTTGCATCCTGTAGGTTTTTTGTTCAGCTTTTGTGATGAACTACAGGTCACACGTACATGTGCTAAACTAATGTTAAATTTCCTAGAACTGTCAAAACCATTTAGTGCTCAAATTGCTGCAAATTGTTACAACACGTGACACGCAAGTAGAAACTCAGAGCCGAAAGAGCAACAAGCAGAACTGACGCTCGAATGAAGAGAGGCATTATTGAACAGAAAGTTCTTGTGTGGTTCTTATGTGACATGCTGAAGAAAAAGGAAACATTTTTAAAAAGCACCAATCTAAGAAAATGCACAACCATCCTTCAGGTTCTTACCAGCACCGAACCCGAGGCCAGTCTGCAGCCATCTTCTGACATCTACACATGGCAAGTCCAATCTCAACCCGGAGTGCTCTTTGGATAGCTGAGCAGGTCAAAAGGGTAGCAGACATGTTTTCGGTCATTTCAAAGAAAAACCCTCAATAGTTGCTGCCTGCAACTGTCTCTAAACTTTTACAGTGTCAACAAAAAATATCTTGGGCTGGAGACATTTTCTTGTTGACAAGCAGTAGAAAATACAAAACACAAAAAAAAAACAAAAAAAGAAAAAAAAAAACTTTTTTTTAAACCTTTTTTCTCATTAGATAAAACTGCAATAGAATGGACAAAAGACTTTACAGTGATCCTCGTGTTTTCAAAGACAGAAGTTATGTACATCAACATTTACAGTAGAGACTTTTGTGAGGGAGAAAAATAAATGGTAAAAAAAATTGGCTCACTCCAAAAGTGTGGATATCAGGCTGAGATATTTTCAAAACATGGGGGATAAAAAAGGAAAATGACAAATAGCAGAACATCTTCCGTTTTAAACTTAGGAAGGGTGGAATTGTTAAAAAACTGCTGCTGTGGTAACTCATGCCCCATCGCTGTGACTACGAAGTTTAACACCCTCTGACTTCTGGTGCGACAGCACTGACCGAATCCCCCATCCACGGGAAAATCTGTTATCTCTGAATGATCTGAGGAGAGGTGTCTGTCCTGTTGTATCATGTTTCAAACCGACACACCGAAACACGCTTCCTGTCCCTGTGCGGAGTCTTCTTCTTGTTTGACTTGACTATAAAGCCCCACTTCAGTGTGGGAGTGGATCCAGTCTGTTGTGTCCTCAGGATATGTGGATTCTGTCTTTCTCTGTTTCTTTCAGCCTCTTTGCTTGTTCCTCCAGAGGAGGGGAGTGAGGTCTCTTTGAGTTTGCTCCATTAAGAGGGTCAGAAACTCTGCTCACTAACGTGGGGATCGAGCTGCCAACGGGGGGTACCACGTGTTTGGATACCACATGTTCTACAAGTAAAGAGAGGGATGAAAACAGTGATTACTACAGGAGATTTTGAGATATTACATGCTAGTAAGAACCTTCACATCCAGATCTGAGAAGTCTGAGTTCAGATACAAACATACTGCAGAAAGACTGAGGTAAAAAAAAAAAACACGAGTTTTTTAAAAGTCTAGACAGTTTAAAAGTTTGCATTTGTGACATCATCACATGAAGCTGGAGATTTCATGTTAAAATCTCAAGAAGCCTTAAAAAAGTGCCAGAAACCTAAAGTTGAACTTTCTACAGATTTTCCTTTGATGTATGTCCGAGTTATAGAGCTACAAAAAGGATGAATTTAATTTTTGTCAAATTACTACTGAGTATAACAAAACTGTTCACAGCTGTTTGCGAAATACATCAATGCATTTAATGTAAAATGTATAGCACACCACGCTGTAATAAAGCCACATGTTTTAAAGCAATTTGTGCATATTTTTTTTTTTCAAAAGATTTTGTCAGAGTGAATCATAAATGGAGACAAACACAGACAATAAATGGCTGAATGGCAGAATAAGCTGTACTTATAACTTGTAACCCGCAACACTGCTGCTCAACCCATCAATGTATTTTCCAACAAATATGGCACCATTTAAGGGAATTAACAGCATTTCCACCTGTGTTACATGTATTGATAAGAAACATTGTTAAAACAATAAAATAATCTGCCAAATAGAAATGCTCTTATTTTCTGTGCCAAGATTATTTTCATTTCTTATCTCCTCACCATGCTGAGATATGTTGGCGCTACTGAACCAGCAGGATCTCAGTGAAAGACTTATCTCATGTTGTGATGCTACAGAAAACATGGATTCATTTAATGACGTACTTCTAAAAGTGAAACAATTTGGAGCAACCCAAGTTGCTGAATAACTTCAGCTGCAGTTTGGTGTGTTGCTGCAATGCTGAGCAATAAAAGAACACATGAGTTGATAACCTTTCTGGAAATAACAAGTAAAAAGCGCCTTTTTTTTTTACTAAACATATGATGGTTAACTGCTTTAAACTACATATCAGAGATGTTAAAGATCACCTCGATGATATGTGAAAAACCAGATACTTACTAGAGCCAATAACAGGAATGGACATTCCCTTCTCTTCGCTGGCAGAAGGAGCCTCAGTGGTGACGGTACCATCAAACACTGGTGGTTTAGGAGGTGTATTGCTGCACAGATACATGAAATAAAGAGACAGACACACCAGATACATATTTTATTTCAATCAGCTGCAGTTTTAAAGGATCCAGCAGAGCTAATGATAAAAAGACACTCACTTGTTGCGATTGAGGGCCAGTTTGATGGAATTTTTAACAACGCGGCAGCTGTTGCTGGCTGGGAGAGGTGATGATGCATCTGGCAGCTCCATGCTGGGAAGTCTCTGAAGAATGAAACAACAACCAAATATAACCAGTTAAAGTTTCACTGACATGCTGAGGTCTCAATAAAACATTTAGAAGCTTTGGAGCTCTGTTTAACGGAACATGTGTTGTTTGATATTTTAAGGCAAATATGAATGTTTTTACAAGCTTTGGCGAGTCTCAATTTGAAACCAGAAGTGACCAAAAGATCTAACGTAGCTCTGTGTACAGAATGATGAAATCACTCATGAGGAAATTAACGACTTTACGAGGACCAAATGTTGATGTTCAGACTCAGTGGGTTGGAAAAAGAAAAAAGGAAGCAACATGCACAAAGAACAGTGCAGTAATCGTCTTTTCTGAATGTGACACTCAACATGCAGAGTTCTGAGCTGAGAAACATGTGAATGTTATAAATAAAATGGGACTGGAGTTTGAAATGAGCTGCAGGTTAAAAGGATCTTTTTGTGCATTCTGAAACAAGCTGTTGTCATGAGGATGCATTACTAATAGGGGTGTAAAGGTACACAAAAATCCCAGTTCGGTTCGGATTTTGGTTTGTTCTTTCTCTCCCGCTTTTGCTCTAATCTGGCTATTTATCTGTAACGTTAGTTTGTATCCATGAGGACACTGAGACTGACTGTGTTTGAGTGGCAGCACTTGAAGCCTGTGGAAACGATTTCAACTCAACCATTCGGTTGTGTGCATCAAAACTGGTTCTTTTGAACTAGTCTCTTCTCTTGATTCCTTGATTTCTCGTTCAGAAAGAAACAAACCCTCAGAAACATCAGATTCTTAATTTTCTGCCATAGTAATCACTTTGTTTCCATCTCCTGTTCCTGTGTTTTGTCACCTTCCTTGAAATTGTGCAGCAATACTCAATAAATATGCTCGTATCTTTATTACTGGAAATCTGTGCTTCCTGATTTAAGCGGAAAAGTGGCTAATGGACACAAATGTAATATCAAATCAAATCAAAAATACTTTATTAATCCCCGAAGGGAAATTCAAGTGTTGTTGTAACTCAGTTCTTTTCCAGGGAGCCATAGAGAGTTCTAGCTGTGGACAGGAAGGATCTCCTCTAGAGGGTTCTAGGTGTGGACAGGAAGGATCTCCTGTAGAGGGTTCTAGCTGTGGACAGGAAGGATCTCCTGTAGAGGGTTCTAGGTGTGGACAGGAAGGATCTCCTGTAATGGTCTGTGCTGCAGCGGATTATGAAGAATCTTCTGACTAAAGACACTCTGTTGTTGAGTTAAAAAAAATAAAATAAAATAAAAAAAAAAAAAATTTTGATACACTTGATGTATCAGCGTCGGAATTAAACTGGACTCCAAACAGTCCGCCTCCTTATATTTTTTCCTTCTCTTTGAATTCTTGCTTGTATGTTCTCTCAATGTAAGTCGCTTTGGATAAAAGCGTCTGCTAAATGACAGTAGTAGTAGTAGTAGTAGTTACTGTGTTCTGAAGAGGATGATGAGGGTTTTCCATCATGTTCTTCATCCTCCTTCGGACAATCAACTCAAGAGACTCCAGTTCAGTCTCCAGGACAGAATCAGTCCTCCTATATCCATCTGTTCAGCCTCTTCATGTCACTTGCTCTGATGCTGCTTCCCCAACAGGTGAATGCAGATGTGATCAGCTGACAAACTCCTCTTCTTTTGCAGCTCCTCTTCAAATCTCTGTCTGCTCGTATTGTTTGAAAGCCAGGCAGAGTCCAGGATATGTTCCTTTAGCCGTGTCTCAGTAAAACACGTGATGCTGCATTCCTGATACTCTGGCTGGGTCTTCAGCAGAGCTTCAAGTTCATCCATTTTGTTAGCAAATAGATCTCACATTTGTCAGTATGACTGATGGAAGTGAAGGTTTAAACTTCCTCTTTCTCTCTCTTCACTGTGCTCCTGCTCTGCATCCATGTCTTCTTCTTTTGAGCTCATCAGGGATCCAGAGTTTCAATTTGAGGATTATTTCAGCCTTAGAAATGTCAGTTAGCTGCTCTTTCTTGTAAACAAGTCTCTTGTTGCCATGGTTACGCATCATAACAAGTGGCAAGAAAGTGACAAATCAAGCAAAAAACTCAATCAGCACAGCACCCAAATCAGAAGAAAAGTATTTAGAAAATATTTCAAGAAGAAAAAACTAGCAAGAAATACTCAAAAAGAACAAAAAAATGCTAGCAAGTGGTAGCTAAGTCACAGAGCTACTCCAACAAGCTGCCACCAGTTGTAGCGCTATTCCGGAATAGTATGTAATATGTAATGTAATAAGATAAAAATCACATGTCAATCACATGGGCGGCTGTGGCTCAGTGGTTAGAGCGGTCGTCCTCCAATTTGAAGGTTGGTAAAGGTCGATCCCGACTTCCACTGTCACATGTCGAAGTGTCCTTGGGCAAGACACTAAACCCCATGTTGCCCCCCCGATCTGCGTATCGGGTTGTGTGAGTGTTAGCCCCCACCCTCTCCCCCCGGTTTACATATCGGGTTGTGTGAATGGGTAAATGCAAAACCTTGTAGTGTGAAAGCGCTTTGAGTGGTCTGAATGACTAGAAAAGCGCTATACAAATACAGGACATTTACCATTTACCAAATACACTTTAAAAATACTGTTTGATAACTGCTAAAACAACATCTATGTGCAATAAAAAGAGTAATTTACCTGTGTTCTTGAGGAATCAATTGTAGGAATGGGTTTTACTTTCTGTCCATACGGAGGGGGCTAGCAATGTGAGAAGAAGTCCGTTTTTTGAATGCCAAAGATTTTGAACTGAATTTACATAAACAGTTAACAGAACCAGAATAATTAGCCCTTACAGTACTGGGTGCTTCTCCGTGTAGATCGGAATCAGAAGATGGTGGGTATGGCTCCTTGAATGTTGTCTCATCATTCGATACCTCCTGCAGCATCAGACAGAACATTTGTTCTTTTTTCACATAACAAGCTGCCAATTCTACACAGCACAACAGGTTTACAAAACTGAAATGACTCGGATCTGCTCCTTCCTTACGTCTGTGTCTTTATGTCTCTTGGCCAGGTCTTCTTGTGTGGGGGAGTGTGGTCTCTTGAGAGGAGCTCCATTGATGGGCTCCTCGAGACCATTGGGCTCCTCTTTGGGGCTGCTGGTGGCACTGGGCTTCACATTCCCACTCGGGGCTGTGCTGATCAAGGTGCTGGTAGGTGGGAAAGGAGGCTTTGCCTTAACAGAAGGTTCTGCAGAAGCAGGGACAATATGAAGAAAATGCAATTTACATTTAATAATGAACTTGCATGTCATAACTTCAAGCCTGGATGGCTGAACAGTGCGGTTGACACGTTCTCTTTAAATATCAGTGCAGAAGTCAATCTTGTGATATTTTAACTCACTTGAGCCTATTACAGGTATAGACATGCCCTGTTCTATAGCAGCCGCCGTTGTGCTTGGTGCTGGGGAGTCCTCTACAAAGAGCCGCTTGGGAGGGATGACACTGTAAATCACAGCAGAAAAAGGACTCATGTAGTGAACTGGAGCTTAGTTTTATTTAAGGGGCATCATAAAAAAGAGATATGTATATTAAACCTGTCATTTGTATCTGCTGCAAGGGGTTTGTTAGTTGGGGAGCTGAAGGGAGTCCCTGAGTCGGTGTCTCTGGAGCTGTCCAGGTGACTGCTGTCCAGAGAGATCTGCTTTGAGCTCTCACTGTTTGAGCTACGGTTCAACTCTGCTATGCTCTGTAGAAAAAAACAAAGTAGTATAGAAAACAGACAACAAATAAACAAAAACCTAAACAAAAAATACTATACTGGTAAACTGAAAATCACACAGGAAAGTCTGACCCGTTTCTTTCTCTGCACCAGTTCAGGAGGAAGATACTGATGCAGCTGCTTCTTCTTTACGTGTGTTGCTTCAATCTTCATCCCGTCTTTCAGCATGCTAATGTTGCTGGCTTGTCTGTACACTGTAGAGAACAAGGTCTCGTTAGGACAAACTGAGTCATGTAAATAAACTTGTAGATCGTCAGAATTTTCAAAAGATTGACTTGTAATACTTCAGAAAACACAAATTCCTCTAAATGAAATTTTATTATGTAGTCCAAATTCTGACATGACATGACAGAAATGAGCCTCATGAGAGCAAAAACAAATGAACTCCATGTTAAAAACTATAAATAGTTTTAACAGTTTTAGCTTGAACCCTGTTAAGGATATGAAGCCAGTTAAAAAACGTAAATAGTAAAATGCAGAATGGGGTCATAGAGTGCAGAAACAGAATAATAAATGACATCTGAGCTTTCAGATCAGACTCTCAAAGAGTGACTGTACTTACTTCTAAACAACTATTTCTACATATAATGGTAGATTCCACATGTCTGATTGAGGAAAGATTAGGGACCTGGCTGGCCATAGGAGTCCAACACAGATCCAGATTCAAACCCTTTCACTAAACTATCAGACTCAGTCAATGCTGATTGGATAAATGGTGCAGGATGACACATGGTGCTGTAAATAATCTTACCGGTATATCTGCATCTGGAAGGCAGGTACAGATGTCATGGGGTTCACACAATGACAAACCTCTGACATGTGTAGGTGCCCTCATGGACTCACTGGTTAAAACATCAGGCCACTGTCATACATGCATGATATGCAAACCCACAATGGAAACCCTAACGTAACTAATGTATCTATGAGGCATCCTGGTGACTTTCCCTCACTGTTTTGACTGACTGTGGGGAAACTGTGGCGACTGCCTGTCACTTCAGTCATGATGCCATCTCTCTACTGCCCTCTAGTGCCAGCTCCAGACGTGTCAGCACCTTGCAAAAAACAATCCTTTACATGCTTTTTGCTGGTTTGGATTTATGCCAAATGAAGTCCAAATCAGGCCATTACTTCTGGGTGTTTGGGTTTTTGTTGGTGAGTGTATTTCCCCCAACAATAAATGTAATCACTTCCAGAATATGTCCAGTGATGCGAAGACTTACCGGTGTCAGTGAAGGACTGGATGTCAAACGTTAAGTCAATATTCACACTCTCTGCATTCTCCACCTTTTTAAAGATGATTCCAATAAACCACATGGAAACAAAGTAATTTCTGTTGCAGAGAAACAAACACAGCAAAGACAGATTCAAAAATATGGTAGATATAAATGTCATGTAGCTTTTTCTGTGTGGAGGAATATAAACTCACTCGAGGTTCTCCTTGAACCCAGGGAAGGACTGAGAGTTGACATGAGCTAATGTTATGTACTCATTCCTCTCAAGGTTTCCCACCAGAACACGGATCTTTGACTCTACAAGTCCAATCCTAAAAACAAAATTAATGGAAGGTAAACTTTTTTGTTATAGTTTACTGTCTACATAGTATATCAGCTGTGTGAAAAACCACACATATATTTGGAATAACCCCTACTGTGTCATACCTCTGCAAAAATCACAAGGGAGTGATTATGGGCGTTTAGTTAAACTCATAGGTGCATTTATTAATCAAGGTGCGGTTATAGCGCTGGATTGACTGTGTTCATATTTATTCTCAGGTGCACGCACACAGCACGGCGAGCAGTAAAACACGCCCCCTCAAGTTATCTATACACTTTCATTGGAAACATGCGCTCACTGCATGTTTAGTGGGTGGATTTGTAAGTTGAGGGCGGTAACTCTTCTGGTTGAGCCCATAGGCCAAATTTTCCTATGAAATGCAGTGAAACACGCCTCTTCAACATTTTACTACTTGCCATGCTGCATACATGCTGAGTACATGCATACAGTGAGCTTTACGCACACTTTAATTAATAAAAGTGCCTGTGAGTTTAATTATACACCCGCAATCAGAGCTTTGCACTCTCACGATTTTTGGCAGTGATATGACATCGTAAATGTACTTTATTCACACCAAAGTTAGACGTTTGTCCACGATGCATCCCGACACATATGAATGTAATAAAGGTGATATGGTAAAGGATGAAAACTGTGTTTCTTCCACATAGCTTCACACAGTAAATACATTTTAAAATCAGACAATAACTTGAGTAAATACCAAAACCTGTAAAGTAAGACTTAATCTGAATATTAGATGATACTTCTACGTTAATGACAATGAAATACATCAGGCAGTAAAGATTAAATTACTTATTTTTAGTCCGAAGTTTAAATGATAAAATAAAAAAAGAAAGAATTTCTTTTTCAAATGTAACTGTTTTTATAAAAATTTACACTCACCATTCTAAGTGGTTTTCTTCTGTGGATGCACTGGCAGTCAGAACAATGTAATGTCTGTGAGGGGAAAACAAAACATACATAACACACATTTTAAAAAGTCTAGTCTAACTATGGACTGACACTCATTTAGAAAAACTTAACATGTTTAAACAGGAACTGGTGGCATTTTGTAGACGTATCTAACTGGAAACAGTCTCATACCCACTTTATTAATGTGCTGGATAGAATGCTTTTACTGAAACCACATGATAATACTTAAAAAAAAAAAACCTTAACAATCAAACACAGTAAAAAGAACTTATAGTGAAAGCACAAAACTCAGCCGCAGTGCTTGAAATGTGTGGAACGAACTTTCATTGAAGACCACTAGCACTGTGCATCTCTGTTTTTGGCTGAATCTTGACACACCGCTAATGAACTGATATTTTAAAAATAAAAAAACTGTTGACACAATACACTTCACCCCTCTATCACAATACAAAGCAATTTAATGTGAGTCTTGAGTCAATACAATAAGCTTCAGTGCCGTAAACGCAAAATCAATGTGTGACTTAATTCATTAGTTCAAAGACAAATAATCCATCTTGAGGTCATTCCAAAACAGCGTCTCATTATGCTGTTGTCCTGTGCATGTGCCAGGGATCTCTCACTGGTTTAAAAGTTATTACCTACATAGGCTATTTTAAATGGTCAAACTTAATATGAAATGCGTAAAAAAATAAAATCTGACATAAAGGAAACAGAACTCAAATACTGTGTCATACAACCTAGGGATGAAACAGTTACCTGTTTTAAGATACCTTGGTAAAGTTTATGATTTGTGTTACTGTTTAAAAATGCATTTACCATTAAAACTAGCCTTTTAAAAACTAGGACTTGGTTTTGATCATCCAAAAGATTCAACATCCCAAAGAGATGGCAGTGAAATTTCTCCCTTCTAAGCAGAGCACACGTTTTAATGACACATCAGTTGTACATTTGTTTTACAACAAAGGTGTGTGAGTTACTGGGGGTTGGGACACTGAGCTAGTCAGACCTTCCACACAAAGAATACAACTCAGGTGAAGATCAGACTGACTGAATTCTACCTGTTCAAACCAGAAACCTCCAAATGCTTTGGACGGTGAAGCTGAAGAAAATGTGAGAAGGAGACTGATGTTCTTTATAACTAACTAGTACGAGTCTACAGTGCTACTCAGAAGTTTATATTCACTCGTCATGCTCAGGAATGTCATCAAACACAAGGATTGGGTTCTCAAGTTGAAATTTATTGCAGATTATTTAGTACATTTTACATACAGCCTCAAAAGTATACAGTCTGTTTGAATAAGGAGTGTTAATGGTTCTAGAACACCTTTGGCATGACCAAAACTAAGAAGTTACGACTGACTGCAGCTGATAGTTTTACTTTGCTGGCATAAAAATTGATTTGTTTGAAAACACTGACTACACTGACCACTAACAATGGGAAAGCCCAAAAAGCCTAGTGAAAATCTAAGGAAAGTTGTAGATCTATTGAAGTTTGAAAATCTTTTGAGTAGGGCTTGGTACCCTGTACCTTAGCAGGGTGAACGTTGACGGTAGTAACCAGATCGACATCCAACGTGATTTTCAGTGCTCTATTTCAGTACCTTGTCACTTTTTCTAACAACTTTTCAGACCCCTTAGCAACTTTTTTTCCTCAAAAAGCACCTAGTGATATTTCTGACCAGCCTGAGCTACATTATAGAGTCTTGTCACTGATATTTCTTGCAGAAATAAGCTGTTCAGAGTTACTCCCCCCCCCGAAATGTTCAGAAAGGGAATGATGAGCGCATGTGCATGCAGCATGATCACGTGACATCAGCTGACCAATCATAAATCTTTTAGTTACTCACCCATTCACAAAGAAATTGTTTTTTTTAATGAACTTTACTGAACAGAGTGCAAGTAACAAGATGCTGTATACTTTAGCCAGAACAGCCAGGTGGGTAAATCAGATAAATACATGCATAGATTTACCAATTTGGATTGTTTTGAGAGCCTTTTTGTTAGAGGAGTGTGATATTAACTTTATGTAACTCTACCTCTTTAAGGAAATGAGGAAAATATGGTGTTTTAAGATTGAATTTACATTTATGAACATAGAATTTTGCCAGAAGAATTAATACATTTATTATGAAGAAGACCATATCATGCTTATTAGCTAACTTAGACTTAGTAAACTTAGCAAAAGTATGATATAAAACCATTTCAACACCCATCCCAGCTGTTGAGGTTATTACTACACAACTGAAGACACAAAGATCCTCAGTTCAAACTGAATGTAAGAACAAGTTTTGTAAATGTTTTAACCAGACCCTAACTGTCACCCCCAGAATAAAATTATATTTGTTAGGATGTTCAGGAACCACCAAGGCTGAATCGTATCATGAATTGGATAATACTGCAACGCCACTATTGCTGCCCACAGTAAAGTAAATTTCCTATGTTGAAAATAGACTGTAGGGACATGTTACACTAAGATGGGACCTGTAACCAGCATCACAGATGACTTCAAGCAGCTTATCATCAATTTAGCCTGTTTAAAGGGAAAAAAACACCCTCTTGGCTAGTTTGTAATGAACATGTGCACCACACTGAGCTGCATGAGAAGATCAGAAGATTTTAGATATTCGTGTTAAAAGTAAAATACTACAAGACAAAGTACTAGACTCACAGTCCTGTAGTCAAGCTCCCAGGACATGTAACACCAGGTTGATTAGATGACTAGAGTAGTATTTTTTTTTCTTTCTGATCTCTTGGTGAGGCATTCTGCTCTGCTCCCACTATCCCCCCCCCCCCCCC
>SSNP01000044.1:1590290-1625266 GCA_006937955.1 Pachypanchax playfairii
GCCCCCCCAACAACAACGCGCAGAGAATGCTTTTGCAAGAAGGAAGAAAAACAAAACCAAGAAAATGTCTCAACAGGTGAGTATTGTTGTCATCTTTGTGCTCCTAAGGGTGGCGTTGCTAACAACGGCAAGGGCTTCATGCTTGTATTTATGTACGTGAGTGTGAGTGCCGTAAAGCAGGTTTGTTCTCGCGAGATTAGTCGGGTCCGATCCACTGAAAGTTGCAATTGCTGCTTTCAGGACACAGACCCCGGAGGGAGGGGAGGGACCCACAAATCACCCCGCCAAGTCCTTGTTTACCCCCACAGGGACTCTAGAAAACATTTATTGAGGTGAAAAAACTTACTTAGTTCTGCTTTAAGGGCCGGTGGGGCCGGGCTCCACCAGATGGCGCTGTGGAGCTCAATGAACTGTATGGGAAGGGGCTCGTTCTATGTAGAGTAGTATTGTCTAAAACTGATTCTGTTACCAAGAATATGCCGATACAAACATTTGTTTATAACTATTTAAGTTTTTATTACAATACTGACAAGCTCAGTAGGCTAAATCCGCTAGAAACAGCGTTCACATCTGTTTAAACAATGAGCGTCTAAAATCACAGAGCGCATGCGCATCGTGCGTTCAGTAGAGAGCCGTGGGCCAAACGCTCCGGCCCCAAGCTGAAATCCTCCAAATAAAATACAGAATAGTACACGTCATGTTTACGTTCTGTTAGAGAGAAGTGTGCAGTCATCCAGAGTCAGTTATTCTTGTTAGCTACCGAGACAAAATAAAATAAAAAGGAATGAAGTCGACGTCCTGCTGAAGACCAACTTTAGCACCCTGCTTCTTGAGCAGAAGGTGGATGACAGGAGGAGGCGGTGTCATTATAACGGAGGAAAAACACTGCTGTGATTATGAAGGAAGTCTGAGATAGTGTGGTGGCTCAGGTGGAGGAGAGATGTTGCAAGAGTGATCACTTTATAGTCAGGGGTGCACATAAGCAGTCCGCAGGTGCGCATACGCACTTAAGGCGCACAGATAAAATTTTGAAATGCGCATTTGTGTACTTAACATCGGTTTGGTTGAGCAGTATGAATTTTTACGTTAATCAGAGGCGGGGTTCATTATTAAATCAATGAAGAATCCCACTGACTTATTTTGTTTGTTTTATTTGACTGATATGTTTCCTTAGCTTAGCTGAAGATCCAGCTGTCAGTGATCAGCTGATCTCTCCCTTCGTGACGCAGCTGTCATGAAGATGCCGGTTTTCTCCCATAAACTCGGTGTTATTCTGCATTTCCACCGGGATAACAATATAGTTAAAGCACAGCTTGTGAACTGCACCCTTTTCAACAAGTTTAGCAAATAATTTCAAAGAGCTGAATTTGAATTTTAGTTGTTTTGTTGCATTTTATGTGGTTCATAAAAGTCAGATTATAATTAGTAGTGGCTATAATAGCTGTTGAGTTGTTGGGCCCCACCTAACTTATCATGCCAGAGACGCCACTGATTACAAACCCTAATCATCAAAAATACTTGTGTGAACGCACAATTAATCGAGTATCGAGTCAGTAACAAATATGTCTTATTATTACATGGAATAAAAGTCAGTAGCGTACCATTAAGGCTGCGGATACATCGAATGTCCAAGTTTTTTAGAATAGAGTCTCCTCTCAGGTCCAGGTTGTCTGGGATGGACTGAAGGGCCAATCTGGCAAAAAGCAAGTCAATCTGTGCAGAGACAAACAAGACAGCAGCAATGAAACATTCTGTGTACAGAGGCGTAATGCACAGATCTGAAAGAGGTCAACTGATTTATTTTTTATGTGGAACCCAAGTAGTTTGATAATTATTACAGAGTTTTCATTAGTTTCAATGTAATTATTTCAGAGAATGTAGTGTTTAGCACGTTGCAGTCGGCATAGCCTAGTGGGGCGGGAGATCGCCCCTTGTTCGGAAGACCAGGGTTTGATCTTGCTACGTGTCGAAGTATCCTTGGGCAAGATAATGAACCCGCAACTGCCCCCAGGCGCTGTACAAAATGGCTGCCCTCTGCTCCTCACCTCACAGTGAGGCTGGGTTAAATGCAGTGCTAAATTTCCCCAAGAGGGATTAATAAAGTATACATTGTTATTATTATTTAGTGAATGCATCATTGATAGCCAATGGTGATACTAAATTTGAGGTGGAAATGCTTCTGAAAAAACAAAAACAGAAACTCAAACCCAGAAAAGCAAGCAAACAGATTTATATAAATTGAGGCAGAGAAAAAGAGCAACTGAAGACTGACGCATGTGGCAGGAGAGAGCACAGGGCTATCCCTTGTGTCTTTTCCAGCTCAAATACGCTGCTGAACCGCTGTCACCTTATGAAGGAAATACACTAGAAAATGGGGGAAATAAGAAGGTGTTCTACTAAAAGTGAGACCTTCTGTGATGCCTGACTGCAGGACAGGTGTACAGCACTGCAACCACTGCTGCTCTAACCGGTCTTTCCCATCCACCTAGACGGCAGCTAGTCACATCTGTCAACAGAGACTTCTCTTCCATGGTGAAACCAGGTCTGGCATAACAAAATTAATCTGATAGTTAAAGTGGACCTCCACACTGCCTCAAGAGAAGTTGCCACTTTATCTGGTTCTTATCAAAGTAAAGTCTTTAACAAGACCTTTTAACATAAAAAAAGATTGTTATGATGCTTCTAATAGAAACCTGGTCACAAGTCCACCACATTTTTATAGCTTCTCCATCCAGACTGTTTTTTAATTATCCTTGGATACCATCTGATTTAAAAAGGTTTAGCTGCAAAGTTTTACTCTCTGAATCTCAACAGTTGTAAGCAGTAGACTTTTATTGTCAATCTCAACTTCCCAGTCTTTTCACACCAATTCACCATCCCCCAAAATTCAACAAGTATTTTTTCAGGAAAAGTTCTTTAAGAGAGACGTCAGACCTTTAGAAACCGTTTACATCAGCATGGTCTTCATTCTAGACAACCAGCAAAGGTACCTGATCACACTACCCGGGCACAGGTGTCATAGTCTTACATGGACCAGGGAGCATTTACAACTGGATGAGGGAGAAGTGGCTCTCAGTGCTGTTGATGAAAGTCGATTCATCAACTGTGTCAACCACTGTTGTGACGAGACGTACTTCTGGTTGTGGAGGTGTTACAGTGTGTATGTCTGTATGAATGCGAGTGTCAAGGTTTGGTGTAAATCAGCTCTGAAAGCTCATTCTACCAAAGAAAACTTTAAATATACAAATTAATCAACTTCTACAATTAAATATACTGGCTGTACAGATACTCAAATATCTGGACACACCTCATATTTGTCAAGCCTACAATTATTATCATTTAAATGAGTTTAGATAAACCCTTAGAGACATGGGTAGCTCACCTCAATTCCATCAAATTTGAATTTTATTACTGGTACAAAAGCATCCTCAACAGCCTAGAGGGAGAAAAGAAAAAATATATCATTCAAAATGTGCAAAACCTTTTTCTCTAACAGAAAAATCAAGAAATACTCTGTTTTTCTGTGACAAATGACTGGAATCCTTACCCGCAGATCTTTAATTTCTTCGTGTTGTTTCAATTTCTCAAAGAAAGACTGAAAAAAGTCACTTCTCTCTACATGGCGCGGAGCTACACACAATGCATCAATATCAGCTCCTGTTTAAAAAAGGAGAACATTTCAGTCAAAAAAACAAAAAAAAAACAGTCGTATTTGTATCATTTGTTTGTTATCAACAGATTTTTTATTCTAAATGAAATGATCTATACAAATACCCTGTTTAACATCTTGTTTAGAAAACCAGATAAAGAAAAAAAAGACAGAAGATCCACTGTAATACACTGATATCTCACAGATCATAGCAAAGACAAGATTTTGATATTGATTCAGTTTATTTATGTCTGGCCAACTCATGATTAAAGCCCTCTTAAAGCACTACAAAAACCAAATGTCCAATTCACATAAATAAAAGTCCAGATTCAAAGCGAATATTCAAACAGTTCAACTCAAAGTAATTTCAGAGATTTATAAAATGCCACTTTGTAAAAATCTTCGTTTCAACACAATCCCCCATCCTGAACATCACAATCATGCAAGAGTGGAACAGAATGACTCCCTTTTAACAAGAACTCCAGCAGAACCCGAACCAGGATGAGACCCTCTGCCCCCACCCACTGGGGTTTGAGCTGACACAAAAGAACCACAGACAAACAGATGGATTTGGACCAGTTGTCATGTCAATGGAAAGATAAACTGAGATAAAGTTCATCACAGCAACAATAATAAATACAAACATAGAGAGTAAGACAGAGTGAAGAAATGTGGTCAGTATGTCCTCCAGAAATTTAGGCCTATATCAGCATAACTAAAGGGATAGATCAGGATAACCTGGGCTAAAGTTTTAAGTCTGTTCTTAAAAGTACAGTGTCTGCCTCACAGATTAAAGGTGGAAGCTGAATCCACAGAAGAGCCTGATAACTGAAAGCTCTTCCTCCCATTCTTTGTTTACAAACTCTAGGGACTTTAGGCAAAGCTTTTAAGAATTGTTCTTTTGCAGTATCCCAAAAAAACTGTACCCATGTTTAGCTTCAATCAATCTAATATTACCAGATGTTTGTTCAGTACTTGCCTCCTCTGTGTTTGTATTCTTGAGATATTCAAGATGTTATGTGCTTAACACCAGGCTCCTCTAACTCTCTCTCATGCACAGACTGATCATTATTGCAGCACTATCAGCAAACGTTATAATATGATGATCATCAATCTCATGTTAATGGCGTGTTCTATACCGCCGTCTGGGGAGCCTGTGGAGATCACGATGGTAAAGGACAAGACACAATGGATCTTCACAGACTGTTGGCTACCAATCATAAAGTCTAAAACCTATAGGCACATACATTTTTAAATCTCGCAACAGGATTTTATTAACTCGTGTCTCCAAACTGGTGTTAATTTGCAGCTGTCTGAAACGAGTCCCCAGCTTCAAGGTGAGACAGCAGGTTGGGCGACATCTTACAATACATCAAACAAGCTGGTTTCATCCTGTATCCATAGATTTCTTGAATCACAGTGATGTCAACTGCATCCTTAATGTGGACAAAAACCAATTTACTTTAGACTTAGAGCCCTATACAATATTTATATAGTGTGTTGTGAATTCAGAACTGGTTCCAAAGCACACAAGCAGAAGAATATTACAATACCAGCTATACCAACCAACTAAACATAAGCAGAAATATTTACAGCTGTTAAGAGACGTGTGAGGCTGGGCTGGAGGTCAAGGTTGGTACACACGCAATTAAAAACTGTGTGGTTTGTCTATAACAGGTTTCTGCAACCTTCATGACTGAAAGACATTTTCTCACCACATATAAAACATTTAATTTGTAAAGAGCTACAAAGTAACTTTGACCCTTAAAATGTAAGAAAAAACTATTCAATAAGCTGCCTACGTGTAGGTTAAGTATGAAGTTCCACCTTTATGTTTATAAAAACAAACATCAGATTATTGTTCCTGCTGCTGAAGATAAACACCAGCCTTCACCAGGATCCTGCAGGAACAAGCTGTTATCAAACTGGTTGGATGGATGTAGTTTGATCATTTATTACTTAAATGTTCACAAAATGAAATAACTTTTACTTTGTTAAAGTGTCCCAGGTCTTTCATCAGAGGCAGGCCTTTTCTCTGTTATATGAAAAACTCAGTGTTTAATACAACAATGTTTTGATGCCTTACAATGTTGAACTGAAAAAATACCTGCTGCTTTTAATACTAAATTCCGTCACACACCCGCTTCAGTTAGAAAATATGATTCAATTTGATTCAATTTTTTTATTTAAGCATAGAATTGATATCTTAAATTAAATGTTTGTATTTAATGAGCACTGACTAAGTGTTTTTATAAAATACATGAGGAGCAAAGTCTTTTCATTTGCTTGTCTTTCTGCTGATCCGAAAACTGATCCGATCCGTGACTCAAAACCGTGATCCGATCTGAACCACGAGTTTTTTGATTTGTTGAACCACTAATACCTGCTTATTCGTGTTCAGGGTCGCAGGGAGCTGGTGTCTGTCTCCAGCTGTTACTGGGTGAGAGGCGGGGCTACACCTGGACAGGTCGCCAGTTCATCACAGATTTTACAGACATTTCAGTGAAACTCAAGCTGTTTTTGTTTAGTTCTGATTCTGGAATCAGTTCACACAGAACAACCTCTTTGTAATATTAGTTTAATTTTGCTGCAAAAATGTTATGTTTAAGCATCAAAAAAAATTTTGAAAAAGAAAAAACTGCTAAAATGATTAATTTCCTGTGCAATGCTCAGGATTATGTTGAGTTTGGTCAAAGTTACAAGGAACGACTTCAGAGAGGCTGAAGGCCACAGGTTGCAGATCCCTAGTCTAACGTTTAAAAGGGATTTTTTTTTTGGGGGGGGGGGGGTGTCAAATGTTATACATCAAAATATTAATACCACACCATAATAACCTTTTCTCAAGAAATGTTATCCAAGTACCAAGACAGAGCTAGTTTGCTGTAAAAATTTTAAATTAAGCATCAACATTAAGCATTTTCCATGTCTTCATCTACAACACCAGATTTTTTACTTGTTATAGATAATATGTTAGTTCTTTTAATTGCTCCTGCTAAAAGTGCCTCAATGATAATCCAAACAGAGATAAATACACTGGTCAAGTTCTTCAGTGACTAAACCCTGGGATTGAAATGGTATAATGAAACAGCATTTTATCTAATGATTGTTGTTAAGAAAATATTACAGGCATCAATATCGTCATAGTATTTGGAGATTTTTTTTCCCCAAAAAGTTACAAAAATTGTTCTTACAGCCTGAAATGACTGCAGTTTCCCTGTCATCAGAAAAACCTGCTGTTATTATTAACAATAATAAAAAATTCTATGTAATACTACTGTTGACATTCATCATTTTACTCTGTGAAATGCAACTTCAAGTTCAAAAAGTTTGGATGATGTTTAAAAGGAAAATTTCTGTGTAACTGAGACTGCCATTAGAAAACAGCACATGGTAATTTACATGGAAGGAGAAGTAATCTGCGATTGTTACCAGTAATCATCCATTGGAAAAATATTATGTAAAATAGTGTAGTAAAAGAAAAGGCAACAGGTTGAGTAACTATATTTTTACAGTTACAGACAAAACAGCCTTTAGTGTAAACACTCAGACCTTTATGTAAATACCCAATGTAAATGTAAAAGTGATGGGATTATAAAGATTTATTAAATAACTTTTACATTTACCACCTACATTTTTTGGAAAATGTTTTAAGGCGGCAGAAGTCTGTTTGTCTTTGACGCACATTGGGACGTTAACTAGAATCCTCAAAGAAAACATCTGATGTTCTTTTGCAGTTAAAGTTCTAACTACCATATATACTCACGTATAAGTTGGTTTTTTGAGGAGTAAATTTAAGGTCTGAAGAGGGGTTCAGACTTATACGCGAGATATCGGGAAGAAATAGTTCTTATTCAGAGGAAAATGTTGACAGCTTGGGAACTGGAGCATGTACTCGTACGAGCGAACGATGTTCCTTATCAGCATGGATTATCAAAGACATGTTATATTTTTTTATCAATAAACATGACAAACGATTGCCGAAAGTATCAATTTTCATTATTTTCTGCTCTCATTTTCACAAACACCCTTCATCACTGGGACTTCCTGACACAAACTGATTCTGACACACTTATACGAGGGTCAATGCTAAATTCCTCAATTTTTCTGCTGTGAAAGTGGTCCGACTTATACACGAATTGACTTACACACGAGTATATACGGTACTGATAACTCATCAGAAGTACCCTTAATGCCAGGACAACTGAAGCTTTTATAAAACTGGTGATTATTCACACCTACTTAAGACAGAAAGTCCTTTCTTTTCTCAGTGCCAGCCAGGGCTCCAGACTAACATTTTTTCCAAGGGGCACTGTAGATCATAACCAGAAATTTCTAGGGGCATTTTCCAAAATTTAAGGGCACACCCAGAGGCATCCGCGCGGCCCACCCCAACCCGAAAAAATCTACTGTCAGTTAGTGGCGCCCCTAGATACACTAAACTGACCAAATGCATACCTGTCATGACACGGTTTGTGTCGTATACTACCGTAGTGTTTTTACGAGGGTATCGTGCAGGTGCGGACTGAGACAATAATTCAGGCTGGGAATTTTGATATCCTTCCAGGCCACCACCACCCAATTATTGCAAAACACAAGAGATATCGGTTGGATGCCTATTGATGTAGGAGTGTAAGATAATAAAACAAAAAGCTACACATATATCCACACACAGCTTTAATTTATGTAGCTGATAGAACAAACTTATATTCATAATGGCTTTTTTTACAATCATATACCTTAAAATTATTTTATTAAAGATTGACTTATTTAAGGCTGTTAAAAAAGACAAATATCTATTTCTAATCCAAGAAATCTAGTATGAAAAACGTGAACAATTTTATTGACACTACACCTGTCCTAGATGAAGCAACTGAATATTTCTCTGTTACAGTGGGGCAAAAAAGTATTTAGTCAGCCACCAATTGTGTAAGTTCTCCCACTTAAAAAGATCAGAGAGGCCTGTAATTTTCATCATAGGTATACCTCAACTATGAGAGACAAAATGAGGAAAAAAAATCCAGAAAATCACATTGTCTGATTTTTAAAGAATTTATTTGCAAATTATGGTGGAAAATAAGTATTTGGTCACCTACAAACAAGTAAGATTTCTGGCTTTCACAGACCTGTAACTTCTTTAAGAGGCTCCTCGGTCCTCCACTCGTTACCTGTATTAATGGCACCTGTGTGAACTCGTTATCAGTATAAAAGACACCTGTCCACAACCTCAAACAGTCACGCTCCAAACTCCACTATGGCCAAGACCAAAGAGCTGTCAAAGGACACCAGAAACAAAATTGTAGACGTTCACCAGGCTGGGAAGACTGAATCTGCAATAGGTAAGCAGCTTGGTGTGAAGAAATCAACTGTGGGAGCAATTATTAGAAAATGGAAGACATACAAGACCACTGATAATCTCCCTCGATCTGGGGCTCCACGCAAGATCTCACCCCGTGGGGTCAAAATGATCACAAGAACGGTGAGCAAAAATCCCAGAACCACACGGAGGGACCTAGTGAATGACCTGCAGAGAGCTGGGACCAAAGTAACAAAGGCTACCATCAGTAACACACTACGCCGCCAGGGACTCAAATCCTGCAGTGCCAGACGTGTCCCCCTGCTGAAGCCAGGACACATCCAGGCCCGTCTGCGGTTTGCTAGAGAGCATTTGGATGATCCAGAAGAGGATTGGGAGAACATCATATGGTCAGATGAAACCAAAATAGAACTTTTTGGTAGAAACTCAACTTGTCGTGTTTGGAGGGGAAAGAATGCTGAGTTGGATCCAAAGATCACCATACCTACTGTAAAGCATGGGGGTGGAAACATCATGCTTTGGGGCTGTTTTTCTGCAAGGGGACCAGGACGACTGATCCGTGTAAAGGAAAGAATGAATGGGGCCATGTATCGTAAGATTTTGAGTGAAAACCTCCTTCCATCAGCAAGGGCATTGAAAATGAGACGTGGCTGGGTCTTTCAGCATGACAATGATCCCAAACACACCGCCCGGGCAACGAAGGAGTGGCTTCGTAAGAAGCATTTCAAGGTCCTGGAGTGGCCTAGCCAGTCTCCAGATCTCAACCCCATAGAAAATCTCTGGAGGGAGTTGAAAGTCCGTGTTGCCCAGCGTCAGCCCCAAAACATCACTGCTCTAGAGGAGATCTGCATGGAGGAATGGGCCAAAATACCAGCAACAGTGTGTGAAAACCTTGTGAAGACTTACAGAAATGTTTGACCTCTGTCATTGCCAACAAAGGCTATATAACAAAGTATTGAGATTAACTTTTGTTATTGACCAAATACTTATTTTCCACCATAATTTGCAAATAAATTCTTTAAAAATCAGACAATGTGATTTTCTGGATTTTTTTTCCTCATTTTGTCTCTCATAGTTGAGGTATACATATGATGAAAATTACAGGCCTCTCTGATCTTTTTAAGTGGGAGAACTTACACAATTGGTGGCTGACTAAATACTTATTTGCCCCACTGTATATATTTTCAGTTTTGCAATTTGTAGACGGTCCCTGCACCTTGGCGTACCTGCAGGCTGCATAGAGACTGATGAAAGTCTCCAAACGCGCAGGACAGCTCGTTTTGAAGGAAATACGATCATAGCTCGCAGTCTACCTCGCTGTGATGTACTGAGGTGTCGGTTTAGTAAAAGCAACGCTCCGCTGATAAGTTATTGATCTGGAAAAGCCAAATCTGTGAATATTTTTCTAACTTTACTGCTCCATCTTTCCCCTTTCCCGGGCCATATTGTGTTTAAACTGGGAAGTCCCTGGTTTCTCTGCTGTTTTCCCAGCGTGTTGAGGACCACAGTGACAGCAATACAGGCAAGACATTGTGCCATTTCGTGAGTCCTACCTCAGCCACTTGAACTCCGACATCCAGTCATTTCGGAATTTATTCACTTTGCTGGAGCTGGGTATTTTGGATTCTTCTGATTGGGTGTCTGTGACTCTAATATCGACTACAGGTGCAGTTTGATCATGAGCTGGCCTGAAAAAATGATCTATCGTCCTCTTCGCCATGATAGCGAAGCTGTCCCTCTCAGCCAGTGACTGTATATAGAGCTCTCAGCAGTAAAATTGCTGCGCTCCTCCACATACAAAGCGAGATTGTGACACAAAGGCAGTCTTGCTTCAGCCAATCGTATACTGTAGAAATCAGGCGCCTTTGGCCAGTCGCAGCGAGTACAATAAATATTGCTCACTGCGACTGGCCGAAAGCACCTGGTTTCTACAGGATCATGTCAGCAGCAGGTTCTCAGTCCCAAATGTGTCTGATAACCTCACTCACGCAAATGAATATTATAACTCTTTCAAGTCATGTTTACATTACAGAAGTATTTTGGGAAATTGCCATTCGCTCTGGCACGAGTGATGTTTAAAATTACTCGCACTCAGACAAAAGATGGTCGCAAAACGCGACAGGAAATCACATAAATGAACTCAAGTTTAACTGTGTTCGAGGACTTCAGGCAAAGCAACACAAAAACAATGGTTTTATTTAAAATAGTACAAATGATGACACCTACCTTTTGTGTGCACTCCAAGTCTGTATGAACCAAATGTAAATATCTTGCCCCCGACACAACTAATGGCTGATGGTGGAAGGTTCTAGAAATGGAACAGAATAACTCTGTTAATTTGTGTCCCTGTAATGAACTTCATATTACGTTAAATATTGTAGAACATTCTTACCTTCAATTCACTGATCTCTGCAATCCATTCTTTCACAAGGTTATTTAACTTCCCAAGAACAGCAAGTCTGAAAGAAAATACAACTTGATGCATTTAGTTTACACCAATCAAATATTCTATAAATAAAAAAATGCACTCAAATTTAAACAGTATAAATATTTGTAAAATAAATTGCCTCTAATCCTAGGTTTTTGTTTTGTTTGTTTTGGTGTAGACTGCTGTCCTGTACCAAGTAGCATGGTCAATGTTTTACTGAGGTCACTTCCTGTTCAGTTTGGCAATTTCTGTATCATGAAACTGATTTACTTCTTCCAGTTAAAAGTGAGTAGTTTCTTTCCACTGTCGCCCGTTTGTACTGCTCAGGATGCAGATTGTGTTGAAATGATGACTCAACCCAATGGGCTGGTTGCCTAGAGGGGAAAGGTTTTTTTCCCCGATTGATTTGATATTTCTGTGAAGTGCCTTGAAATGACCTTTGCTATGAACTGGTGCTTTATAAATAAAATGAATTGAATTACTTTTACAGCAGCAACTGCTGGAACTCTAGATTAGATATATTAATACACTACCTCTCAAACAATCATTATTTTATTTTTAAATAAAAACTGACCTGTGTATGGCAGTAGGAGTTTGCTTTTAGTGTTTCTCACAAAATAGCACAGTTATGCTTAATTTTCACAGCGCAGCAGCTTTACATGGGCCACCCGATGCTTATGAAATGTTGAGCCTAAAGGATCTTTCTCTAAGGAAGCGTCAGGAGCAGCTCAGTGCATCTAAACTCACCTGTGTATGTGGTGTGCTGAGCGGCGTGCAGAACACAGCACGCTACCACTTGTGTTGTCATTCCAATATGTCCAATCAGTAGGTGTCATACACAAGCTTATTGTGCTTTGTACGTGTCCACTGATCACTGTGAGCCTATCACTCTGGGGTGTTAACTTGTTTTTTTTAATTCGAAGAGTCTCCTAATACATCCACCGGCAGTCACATTACTCTCTGCTCATTATAAGACAAACATGGAGGCAGAGTTGTTGCACATGCAGGTGCTGCTGCTAAAAAAATTATAATCTCTTCAAAGTTCAAGGCTGTAATAAACATACACTTTGCCCACTTTTTTGCCCTCCTGTTCCTCTCAGTAAAAGTTATTTCAGGGCCTTTCTCTAACAATCTGACAGATACACAATGCATTCAAGCTGCAGCTGGAAAAACTAGCTTCTTCCTGGATATATTTCCAGGCTCCCAGCAACCAGCACTGGATGGATGTAGTTTAGATATTTGTGTGACCTTCTCCCTTGTTCTGAGTTCAACTTGTGCACATGGCTTCCTATGTGAAATGCCCCCAAACAGCATTACTTCAAAGTTTGCTCCAAAAAAACATTTCTGATTTTTTCCTTTACGAAATGCCTCTATACTATGAAAGAATTTCATAAAGTTTAATCACAGATAATGGAAGCACCTGTAGGCAGAGTGCATCAGACTCACCACATCGCATGATCATTTCTACAGTGAGTTTATAAAAAGTTTGAAAGGCTGATGAAAATCACAGATTACCTGCAGCACTTAATGTAACATTATGGAGGCTGGATTTGTTCATTGTCTCGTTTTTTTTTTTGGTGCTTCTGTAATTATTTTAAAACAAGTTCCCTTTCCTCTTTTGGGGTTCCTTGATGTTAGCTCCATTCATTTTACACGTACACACACATCCAGAGAAATAAATCTTCAGTTGAATGACTGAGCTCATAACCAGAAATAATACGATGTAACAGATGTGAGATGTCTGGGTGAACAGTTACAAATATCCATATGGTATGAAAAGACAAGAACCAAACAGCAGGGGCACAAAGTGGGTTAAGGATGAGGTGACCAGTATGGCGAGGGAGCACATACCTCTGATTGCAGGTGTATAATTGAGTTCACAGGTGCATTTATCAATCAAGTCACACACAAAGCTCTGATGGCAAACATTAATTCTTACTCTTGGTCACATGTATGCAGCATGGCAAGCGGTAAAACCCAACCCCTCAACTCAATCTGTACCATTTATACGCTCTCACTGGAAACTTGCGCTCACTCTGTCTGGTGCATGCATTTGTCAGTTAGGGGAAGGAAACTCATCTGATTGGCCAGATTTTCAGCTCGAATCCGATGACACGAAAAGAAGAGCAGGACATGTGACAAGGGATCAACATAAGCGCTAATTGATTTTAGTTGTAACTTAAAACATGTTACCTAATACAGTTAATGACACAGACGAAAAGTCTTACTACAACCCACAAACGTTTAGTTCCCTTCTTCTACTTTTGAATCCATGTCACATGTCTGCTCTTCTTCTTGTGTTACTGTTTTTGAGCTGAAAATCTATTCGATCAGATCAATCAGAAGAGTTACTGCCCCAACTGACAGACACACCCACTAAACACTGAGAACAAGCACAAATTTCCAGCGAGAGTGTGTTTTACTCCTCACTGTGCTGAGTACATGCACCTGAGAACAAGAATGAACACTTGCCATCAGAGCTTAGTGTGCACCTTGATTAATACAAGCATTTATGTGTTTAATTATACACTCACGATCAGAACTTTACAGTCCCTTATAATTTTTAGCAGAGATGCAACACCACAGATCAACACAGAGGCTGATTGGTGATGGGAATTTTGGTGTCCAAGGAGCAGACTCTTCCACATTGAGTCCCAGAAAGGAGACATAACTCCCAACACTTGTGCTGAATGAGAAAAAGGCCCTAAATAGTTGTATTATAAGGAATAAAAATGTTCACGCTGTTCCTCACCTGTGGTTCAATTCCTCTTCATCCTCAAACACACCAAAAGGTTTCATCGCATCACAGAGTTTCTTGGTGTACAAATGGTCTATTTCTCGTGGGGGTGCAAGGCTAATGGCAGACGTAATGCCGTAATGTCTCTGTGGCTGCTGGCCGCCAGGCATAGTGCTGCGAGGAAAACAACAAATACAGTCACATCTTTTACATATTCACTGCAATTTTTACACGTTTTCTCCAGCCAGCAAAGACTAGATCACCGAGTCAGTTTACGTGTAGGGACATAAAGAACAAGTCCGTGGATAGATTCAGATATATCACAGTGAAACGTGGTCTAACACTTCACTTAAATATTTTAATACAACTTTAAGCACAAACTTTTCATCAATACTTGAATATCGCTGAGAAAATTTGGCGAAATTATACAATTATGGGTTAATAGCGATCACATTTAAACTCAGCTAAAGGGAAAACATGTTAGCACAGATGCTACAAACAGACTGGAGCGTTGACACATTGGCTAATTTAGCGTGTTTCCAGTTTAGCTCGCTGCTACGGAAGAACTAGTTTCACTAATTATTTTCTTTCCGACTCCACCCGTTAAGAGTTTAAATCTTCCTAAAATTAAACGTGCAAGTGGCCTTTGCTCATTTCTATATCAAATTATATTGAAGTTTGCGAGGTCCAAAAAGCTAATCAACACACGGCGGCTGCAGGCCATGTTGTGACAGTTGGCTAACATTAGCCTTTAGCCTATTCTTCAACAAACGCAAACAGTAAAAGCTATTAAGTGATAACACGTGCCTTACTTACCTTGACATTTCTTTCATGACACTAAAAAGCTTCCAGTTTTTCTACTGTAAATGTGTAAAAAACAAGAAAAGTCAGCAAATGTGAGTGATAATAGCCTTGACCCGATTTCAACAATGGTCACTTTCCAGAACAGTTCAAACCTTGCCACTGACCCGGAAACACTACTTATAAAATAACGGATCCGTCTCTAATCTTGGCAGAACGTTTGTAACACATTAATTTCGTAAACTGGTAGGATTTTTGCTGGTAGCGGTAAAGAATACGTTTATTGGTTCTTATGAGTTATTTTTAGGTCCCAAACTAGAAAATGTTGAAACTGCTACGCGCGCGCCCCAGTGTGAGGGACCATCGTGAAGAGGCACCGCCTCGCGGAGGCAACAGGTCACGTGACTACAGCTGCCTATTGTTACACAACACAAACCTGCACTCAGATCCTTTTTTCTTTCTATCTTATAAACATATCCGTAATAATTTCGGATAGAAAGTGAACAGTGCTGTACTGACAATAAAAAGAACAGTAACAAAGATAACACAAAATGAGAAGGACACAAGAGATTCAATTAAGTAGCCAGAAAATGTAACACATTAGATGAATCTTTATTGTCATTGTAATTTGTACATGAAACTTCCATATTGAGTGTTCAGTAGACTCATGGTGAGGCAAAAAATTTATAGACTAAAAGAAAGAAAATGAATAGCAAAAAAAGAACAACAACTGCAGGTAGGATACATAATGCACTGATGATGTGATATTGCACGTCAGATGAGTAAAATGAAGTGATTATTGTGAGTTCATGGCCCTGATTGTGCTTGGAGAAAACTTTCAGTGGTGGGTTGTCCTGGTTGCTATGTCTTTCTTGCCTGATGGCAAAAGTTGGGACAGACATTGACACTCATGGACACTCGTGGACACTCTGTCACAGTGACATGATCAGGACTGCACCTCTGTTCATCCACCACCAACGCAGTCTGTCTTCCTCTCCTCTAACCAGTTCGCAAATATCTCCACACCGTTGGTTGTTTGGCTTGTTTATCCCCTGAGGGAAAATTGTTTGTCACAGCACAAAAAAGGAACCTCAGGACGACAAAATAATTTCAAATAGAATCACAGCCAAATATCATAACAAAACAGTAAAAATAGTAACTAGAAAGTTCCTGGATAATTTCTGAAGGGGCCTGCCACTTGTTGCATGAGTGAGAGAGAGAGCCTCAGCCAATCAGAAAGCTGTATTTTCCTGTCACTTTGGAGCACAATGTGTATGTGACAGCAGAAAGCTACTGCAAATATGATCAAAGGGCTACAAGAGTCAAATTTATATGAGAGTGTATTAGGGATTATGATGATCTCAGAGATGTTTTTATTAGATTGCATTACCTAAGTAAATTTTATGTATATATTGTAGTATACCCCCAATCAAGCCATTTGCTTTGATGTATCATGTATGCATGGGGCGGCTGTGGCTCAGGCGGTAGAACGGGTTGTCTGGTAACTGGAAGGCCCGGAGGAAAAAAAAAAAGATCGCCTGGCCGTTGTGTCCGGGCAAGACACTTAACCCACTTTCCCTGTTTGGTGGTGGTCGGAGGGTCCGGTGGCGCTGGTGTCTGGCAGCCTCACCTGGAACACCTGGAGGGAGCTTTTTATAGGTAAATATAAGTTAATTTTATCAATGTAAAAAAGCATTCTAAATTATTTAGTCACTTTACTAAGTAGTGCAGAAAGGAGAAGAAGACAGGTTTAACAAATTGAAAGTTAAAATAAAATTTCAGATATCAAAATATATGTACAGTATATATACAGTCATGTCCAAAAGTTTTGAGAATAACACAAATATTGATTTTCACAAAGTTTGTTGCTTCAGTTTGTCCGTCCGTCCGTCCATCCATCCATCCATCCATCCATCCATCCATCCATCCATCCATCCATCCATCCATCCATCCATCCATCCATCCATCCATCCATCCATCCATCCATCCATCCATCCATCCATCCATCCATCATCTGTACCTACCTATTTCTTTTTAGATTTGCAGGGAGCTGGTGTCTATCTCCAGCAGTCATTGGGTGAGAGGCAGGGTTACACCTGGACAGGTTGTAAGTCCATCATAGGACCATATATAGACAAACAACCACTCACACCTAGAGACAATTTAGAGGTGGAAGAAAACCCATGCATGCCCAAAAAGAACATACATCTTCATGCAGAAAGGTCCCAGTCCAGTTTCTAACCCACCTTATTGCTGCAAAGCGACAGAATGTTATGAAGAGTGATCAGATTAATCACAAAATCCTTCTTTGCCATGTGCGTGTGTGTTTTACTTTTTACACATCTAATTCTTTTATTCTTCAACAGGGAGCAATCATTGGAAATAAATACACAATCATTAAATAATAAAACCAAATAAAATATTTATTGTAGTATAACTATTTGTCCACTGGGTGGCAGCAGAAGGCCATGAAGCTATTAGTGAGGGGTTCTCTACCCCACCAGGCAGCAGTAGCTTGTAAAAATAAAACAAGAGAGGTGTAGTACAAATATTTGTCCACCACAGGACACACAGGATCATGTACAAAACAGAAGTCCAACAGCTTGGTCAGCTTCACTTTTAGTGCACAGTTTCCGACCTCAGGACAAATAACAAAAAAAAACAACAAAAAAAGTGAAGCATTAATTTTTAACATCAACCATCCTGATTCAAAGCTAAGTCTATACAAACTTTTCAATTAATTTTAAATATTAATCCACTTCAGTAGGTTATTAAATGTCAATTAGTAAAATGTTTCTATCTAAAGAAATCAGCAGAGTGAAATGTCCTTCCAACATCTTGAGCATTCTCAAACTGTTGGCAGTGGAAAGGAACAACCCCATTTTTACAGGAAAAGACCTCCAGCAGAACCAGGATCAGCTTTCTGCCTCGACCCATGGGGGTCAAGAAGTTTACTATATGAGAAATGTGTCTAAAATGTCCCATAGCATTCTGATTTCCAATTTCTTGTGTTTTGTTTTGTATATGATATTTGAAAATCTATCCATTTTCTGAACCTGCTTCTTCCTGTTCAGGGTCGCAGGGAACTTATGCCTATCTCCAGCGGTCTTTGGGTGAGAGGGTATTTAAAAATATGTCCTGTAAATCAGTGAGGTACCAGATGAACCAGTACCAGGTCTGTACTGGTTGCAAAGTTTTATTGTTTATAGGCCGATATCTGCACCAGGGTCTTTGTCTGTGCAGTATGCTAGTTCCTCCTTTACTTGCCAGCTGACACATAAAAAAGCCCAGGTTTGTTGAACGTGTTTCATAGTTTACCTCATAAATGGGATCTAAACTCACTTCTATACAGTTTTAAAAAATAGGTTGTGAAAAGAACAACATGCAGAACTTGATTTTGTCAACTGCCAAGTGTGTGTAAGCCACTTTCTAAAAAGATTCCTCTTTAACTGTTCCATCATATTTAAATAAATCCGAAAAGCAAACTTGGCTTGTGTATAATTTGTATTGTTGTAGACCATTCTTAGAATGAAAAAAGAAGAAATCCATCAGAAAGATAGTGGAAATGTTTGGAGTGGCCAAATCAACAGTTTGGTACATTCTGAGACAAAAAGAGTGTACTGGTGAGCTCGGTAATTCCAAAAGACTTGGACATCCATGGAAGACAACAGTGGTAGATAATCGCAGGATTCTTTCCATGGTGAAGAAAAATTCACTCACAACATCCACCAAAGAGAAGAACATTGTCCAGGACAAAGGTGTACAAGCATCTAAGTCTACTATAAAGGGAAGACTTCATGAGTGCAGAGGGTTCACAAGGTGCGAATTAATCAGCCTCAAAAATCCAAAGGCCAGATTGAACTTTGCCAAAAAACATTTAAAAAAAAAAACATCTCAGTCCTGGAACAGCATTCTGTTGACAGATGAAACTAAGATCAACCTGAACCAGAATGATGGGAAGAAGAAAGTATGGAGAAGGCTTGGAATGCCTTGTGATCCAAAGCATATCACATCTTCTGTAAAACATGGTGGAGGCAGTGTGATGGTGTGGGCGTGTCTGACTTCCACTGGGTCATTAATGTTTATTGATGATGTGGCAGTAGACCGAAGCAGCTGGATGAATTCTAAAATGTATAATGATAAACATTTTGTTCAGTTTCAGCCAAATGCAGCAAAGTTGATCTCCTGCCATGCTGGAAATATCATGTTTACCGGTACAATGGTAATGTCTGTATAATCAGCATTTGCTTTTTGTATTTTTGATAGTGTCAGTCAGTAATAAACTATTTCCACTTATTCTGCAACAGTGCTACTGTGCAGCATGAATCCTTATTGTATTGATATTAATAAAGTTACATTTGAATGCAATAAAATTCCAAAACAATGTTGTGAATTAATTTACCTCTAATAAAATAATGCTTCAAGAATGTTTTCATGTCATAGATTTTAGACCTTATTGTTAGAAAGGACTCTATTCACAGTCACTGCAGGACAACATTATGTTACTCATTATAAAACGCAGCCTCTCACCTCTGTAGAAAAAAAGAGCTCCTCCCACATGGACTTTCACCCACTTCTGCATTTTGGACTTTCAGTATCGTCACATTTAAAAATCTGCTAAAGTTTCATGTACTAAACCAAGACTTAGTCAGATTTTAAAAATGAGCAGCCAACCTCTTTTGGTCAACGTAAACAGCTGGATTGAGGAGAACCAAAATGCTTTTCTGCCACCAGTGTGCAACAAGCTCATGTGAGTAACATGTTCTACTTTTTATTAGTAACATTGTTACATATTTGTGAGATTAATGTGTTTTTATAAACTAATAGAGTAGAGATCATATATATGTTGAGTGGTGTGCAAATATTTTCATAAAAAAGCTTTGGAATAAATAATTGCACTAGTGTAAATAAAGTATCTTTCAACATGCAGTGACCACATGGTTGGTTTTTTATTCCTGTTTTCTCAGGCACTCCTCCCAGCTGTTTGTTATGTTTGTTGGTGGTCCTAATATCAGGAAGGATTATCATATAGAAGAAGGGGAGGAGGTAAGAAAGAAATGAGGACTTAACTGTTTACACACACATTTTAATTGAAGTAAAATTTTAGGTTAGCTTCTCTGTACACTTTACCCCAAATTATCTTATCTATTAATAATCAGGGCAAATTCCACCACACAGTTCCAGTGCTTGGTCAGTTTATTTAGGCCGAGTTCAACAATTAAATCAACTCTTAGTTGTGATCCATGTTTAATTTAGTGGATTTCTTTTGTGCTAAATAAGAACCCAGACTGTACATTGTAGAAACCCTCAAATTTCGTTCAGTATTTTTGCTTTAGAAATATATATTTTTAAATTGCCTAAAGTAAGTTTTAATTTGAATAATGAAATACATATTTTAATAAAGCTCTTGCAGAATCAAGCGTAAATGTTCAAAATCAGTGTTTTCAATAAAGTTTTATTGTTTGGTTTTTGCATCTTTTTTTCTGAATTCTTCCTTTTTTTAGTTTTTTCAAGTCCCCATTGTTAGATTACATATTATTTTATTAAGATTTTATAAATCAATGTCAGAACAAGACACAACTGCCAACAGTCTGATCAGGAATCCTGACGAGTGCTTGTGAGTTAGAGCATTAAAAATCTTTTCCCACATATATGGGAGTCTGTAGCAAGTGAGAGAAGTCTGCAACATCATGCTAATGTTTTTTGCCTTCTCCTTTAAATAGTTGTTTTACCAGCTGAAGGGTGACATGTGTCTGAAGGTGATTGAAAATGGCAAACACAAGGATGTACACATCAAAGAGGGCGAGGTGAGTTCTCTTCACATCAGCCTGATTTTTGGTACAACAACAGCACTCCCTCTCATGTTCTACAAACACATTTTATTTTTATAACAATAAACAACAACAGATTATGATTTGTTAATTGATTTAATCATTTATCAGGCTCCGCCAACAAAAATATTCTCAACATGAAAGGGAGACAACAAGGCTGTTGCCAGGCAACACAAACATTTATGTTTAAAATCCAAGGGTTAAAGGTGATATACCAAATTTCAAATTGCCTAGCTTAGAATGTCAACAAATGTAAACAAAGTCACAGAACTCTCAGCCCACCCTGTCGGGTAGAATTCCTAAGCCACGCCCCCCCCAGGTTTGGAAACACGTGTGGCCTCAGAAGACGATCGAGTGCAAGACACTGGTTCGCAATTCATTCAAGTACTGAAACATGGCGGAATCACCGGTAAGTTAAAACAATATAACAATGAACAACTGACATTAATTGTTACTTTGTCCTGAACCTGACGCGGAACCAGCCGGCGGCTGTTTCTCCTGCTGTGACATGGTAGAGTGATGAACACTGCCGTGTTCTGCCCTAATATGTCTCAGTTTTTTAGGAGCACAGAAGCCATATAAATGCGGAAGTCCGTATGGCTGGAGAGACTGTCCAATCATTCCTTTTGGGCCGAACCATTTGATTGGTTGATATTTTTAGACGAATACAGGAGAACCACTTAATTATTTTTTTTTTGTTTTTTTTTAATCTTCACAACATATTTTCATCCATGCTGTGTTAAAACGTTTTTAATAGGCATGAAAAAAAACATGTTAAGCTAATTTGTTATGCAAATTAAGGATAGCAGCTTTAACTGATGAAAGGCCGGTTCACGCGACAAAATTTTCATGCCGATTTTGCCCCGATTTTCCCCGTCTGACAAGGCCTGATTATCGGACGGCTCTTAAGATAATCCTAACCGATAATCTTGCCGTGTGTGGTGTGGTAAGAGTGATCGGGTCAGCTCAGAAGGATGTTCGATTACATATCGGGGAAATCCAACATGTTGGATTGTCTTGCCCCGATATCTGTCTGTGTGTGATGTATCATGAGGAGAATGCAGCCATGGGATGCTCTTCTTTTCTTCTGACGCCTGTTCAAACTGGCTGAAGTGCTGCATAGTGATGCGCTCATCTGCTTCCCTGTGTCCACCTGTGTACAGCAGAGTATGAGGTGCCGTATAGGACAAAATGTTTGTTTCCCTCTCACTCACACCACTAAAAGTATGCATACACCACTAACAATATTTTATAAAATTTTAACAAAATGTATAAAATCACACATACATGCACCTGAAATTTCCCTCACACATAGCAGAAAAGCTGCACTAGTCTTATACTAGTGTGAATGAGGGGCTCATACTAGTGTGAATGAGAGCTTATACTAGTGTGAATGAGGGGCTCATACTAGCGTGAATAAGAGGCTCGTACTAGTGTGAATGAGAGCTTATACAGTATAAACTCTCATTCACAATAGTATAAGCTCTCACACAGACTAGAGCTTCTGATCATTCTTCCAGATTAACTGCTGGTCTCAACAAGAGCTGCATGCAATGCTGCCCTTCTTCTTCTTCTTCTCTTTGTTTTACTGGCGGGTGGCAACCAACTTTAGGTGCCTTTCTGCCACCTACTGTATGGGAGTGTGAGTTAAAGTGGGGAGTATCCTGTTAATATTTTTCTTTACATTCTATTTATTATTCTACTTTTCCTTAAAGTTTCCTTAAAGTACTTTTCCTGTACGCCAACTCTGACCCGTGCGTACGGACATTTTGGAGACGAGGGGAATCAACGACGCAGTTGGTGAAGTGGTGAACTGCAGTCAGACTGCATATTACTTCTCTCACACATGTCATTTCACCTCACACCAAACATTAATTATAGATTCATGTTATTATAAACATTCAGAACAGCAATGATATCTATATTGCAGCTTGCAGTGAGCGGTAGCGCTCCTAAAAACATTTTTCAATACTAAAAGAAATACATAAAATGAATCGCCTCCTCCTCGACAGGAAGTCTTTACTAAGGGAACAAGGGTCTGAGGGTGTATTGACACAAGACTATGGAATTAAATTTCAGTCAAAAACCCTAAGTGTGATTTTCTGCAGCGCGCACACGTATTTAACCGTGCGCACGCGCATGCAATCCACAGCACGCGCATGAATTCACCCCACACACCCGCGTATGATTTATTGCACGAGTATTCATGAACCGCTCGTGTGGATCTCCCAACAGGCGCCTGTACATGAAGCTCTCATACGAGCGTGAAGGCAAACCAGGAGAGGCTGCGGAACTGAACGGAAAGTAATTATGACTGTTTGGAGGAGGAGACTAAGGCCCGGTGTGATCCTCATGTGATTGGTCATTTTATATCAGTCACCGCCCACCGAAAGAACCAGCGGCAGCTTCCTGCTAGTGGTGGAAGAAGAACCAGCTGCCATCGTACTTTTTTTTAATCGAAATTTCTGTACAATACAAAGCAACAACAAAACATTATTGTAAAATCTGGAGCTCAAGCTCCCCTTGCAACTGTCGAGAGGAGAGGGAGAACCGTCACTCCAGGGTGGATTACAGGACCCTGTGCACGTCCCTCTCCCCAGCCAGAGTGCCTCCAAACAGGCTAAAACTGCTCTAAAATGAACTGGTCTGCTCTGGAGCTCAAGGGACCGCCCTGGCGGGATTTTTACCCCGTTTGGGCTGCTATCTCCTGGGCATGGAGGCTGGATGTTCTCCCCTCCTGCTCTGGAGCTCAAGCTCCCCTTGCAACTGTCGAGAGGAGAGGGAGAACCGTCACTCCAGGGTGGATGACAGGACCCTGTGCAAGTCCCTCTCCCCAGCCAGAGTACCTCCAAAAAGGCTAAAACCGCTCTAAAATGATCCATGAAAGCCAGTAATACAGCCCCAAAGCTAACCCTAAGCCCCAATATTGTTTTCAAAATCCCCGCCAGGGCGGTCCCTGGAGCTTTTATAAATCGGAAATTTTTTTGGCGTACACAAACTTTTTGTTTGGTGACCCAAACTCCAGACACACACAGCGAGGAAAACAGGCTTTGCAGTTTAACAGTGTTTAATTATATACAGTGCTCAAATACAGGGAATTGCAAAACTGTACACGTGGTGATGAACTCAGGACGGAGACAGGACAGGAACGGTCCTGGGTTGTGGAGAGAGAGAGGTTAGTGACAGGCTGTGATACCAGCTGCGGTGTGCGGGGATCGTGCTCGTTAACTCACGGTGATGTGTTTGTCGTCCGGTTGTGAGGAGGGATCCAGAGATGCTGCCGCGGGGGTGGTGATCCAGACTGTCAGGGTAATCGTAGGAGATCCGGGTCCTGTTCGTGCAGACGTGGCTGCAGCAGGGGTGACAGCAGTGCGGGAAGGTGTGGATCCAGAGGAAGCCAGAGACAGACAAGGAGCCAGAGGGAGAGAGCTGGTTGCACGATCTTGCAACAGAGCTCTAAGGAATCCGTGTGAAGCCAGTCCTCACGATAGGCGGGTAGATGACCACGCTGAGGCACTGTAGGCTGGAGAGGCGCTCCAGGACAGCGGGCTAAACACAAGGAAAGAGAAGGCAGGTTAAACACTGCTAGAAAACGCTCCGATAATGTTCACTGGCCACTCTGTTACCACAGTAGTTAGTGGAACAAACTGGCGTCTGTCGCTTGTTCCTCCTCTGCTTAAGTACCCAGCTCAGGCGAGCTGGGTAATGATCCACACCTGCTTCCACTGATGATCTGCTGCCACGCCCTGCAAGACAATTAGTCACACACACCACCCAGCGGCAGCAGAGATCCTGACAGGTCGTACGTACACTTTTAGTAGGGTTTCTACACAATGTTTTATAAATGAAACCCCAAGTTTTTTATCTGCTGATATTGCTTTAATTGATAATAAAACTGACAGTGAATCTGAGCATATAATACTTTTTTTAATTCCATTTTGTTCTATCCACTGTAAACTAAATGAAATAGCTAACATTTCCACTGTGTATGTTGATAGATTATTAGAATCCAGAAAGAAAATCCTGTTGTTTCTTTACCTGTCTCTTTTGATCCATCCGTATATATAGAGATAAATGATTTATGAGTTTCATTTAACCTTTTTTCAACAATATTATCCTAGTTTCCATTACCTTTCCTTCTTCTAATTTCATTTTGAATATAAAAATCTATATTTACTTTTGGAAACAACCAAAGTGGAGTAGCTGAATATAAAAATTTTTTAACAAATGTTTTATCATTCAATTTAAATTCTTCCGCTAGCCTACATGATTTCCAAATGATACTCTCATATTTTCTATTAATATATTCCCCTCCTATTTTCATCTCTTCCTTAACCAAATGTTCATCCTCTTCACTTCCCTGCACATTAGTTCAATAATTTAATTTCAGTAATTTGAATCTTATATTCAAAGGCATCTCTCCCATTTCTACTTGTAATGAAACTATTGGAGTGGTTTTCATTACTCCACAGCATATTCTTAAAGCCTGACTTTGTATTACTTCAATCTTTTTTAATAAAGTTTGACTTGCTTAACTTTATACTATACTACCATAATCAATAACAGACCTAATCATTGCTATATAGATTTGTTTTATTGCTTTAGTACTAGTTCCCCAATCATTCCCCCTTAAACACCTCATTATATTTATTACCTTTTTACATCATTCTTATATGTTGTTTGCAATGTAGTATAGTATCCCACGCTGGGACAAAATGACCTCTCATTCACACTGGTACGAGCCTCTCATTCACACTAGTATAAGCTCTCATTCACACTAGTATGAGCCTCTCATTCACACTAGTATGAGCCTCTCATTCACACTAGTATGAGCCTCTCATTCACACTAGTATGAGCCTCTCATTCACACTAGTATAAGCTCTCTTTCACACTAGTATAAGCTCTCATTCACACTAGTATAAGCTCTCATTCACACTAGTATGAGCCTCTCATTCACACTAGTATAAGCTCTCATTCACACTAGTATAAGCTCTCATTCACACTAGTATAAGCTCTCATTCACACTAGTATGAGCCTCTCATTCACACTAGTATGAGCCTCTCATTCACACTAGTATGAGCCTCTCATTCACACCAGTATAAGCTCTCATTCACACTAGTATGAGCCTCTCATTCACACTAGTATGAGCCTCACATAAGCTTTCATTCACACTAGTATAAGCTCTCATTCACACTAGTATGAGCCTCTCATTCACACTAGTATGAGCCTCTCATTCACACTAGTATAAGCTCTCATTCACACTAGTATGAGCCTCTCATTCACACTAGTATAAGCTCTCATTCACACTAGTATAAGCTCTCATTCACACTAGTATAAGCTCTCATTCACACTAGTATGAGCCTCTCATTCACACTAGTATGAGCCTCTCATTCACACTAGTATGAGCCTCTCATTCACACTAGTATAAGCTCTCATTCACACTAGTATAAGCCTCTCATTCACACTAGTATGAGCCTCTCATTCACACTAGTATGAGCTCTCATTCACACTAGTATGAGCCTCTCATTCACACTAGTATAAGCTCTCATTCACACTAGTATAAGCTCTCATTCACACTAGTATAAGCTCTCATTCACACTAGTATGAGCCTCTCATTCACACTAGTATGAGCCTCTCATTCACACTAGTATGAGCCTCTCATTCACACTAGTATAAGCTCTCATTCACACTAGTATGAGCCTCTCATTCACACTAGTATAAGCTCTCATTCACACTAGTATAAGCTCTCATTCACACTAGTATGAGCCTCTCTTTCACACTAGTATGAGCCTCTCATTCACACTAGTATAAGCTCTCATTCACACTAGTATGAGCCTCTCATTCACACTAGTATGAGCCTCACATAAGCTTTCATTTACACTTGTATAAGCTCTCATTCACACTAGTATGAGCCTCTCATTCACACTAGTATGAGCCTCACATAAGCTTTCATTTACACTTGTATAAGCTCTCTTTCACACTAGTATGAGCCTCACATTCACACTAGTATGAGCCTCTCAGTCACACTAGTATAAGCTCTCTTTCACACTAGTATGAGCCTCTCATTCACACTAGTATGAGCCTCTCAGTCACACTAGTATGAGCCTCTCATTCACACTAGTATAAGCTCTCTTTCACACTAGTATGAGCCTCTCATTCACACTAGTATGAGCCTCTCAGTCACACTAGTATGAGCCTCTCAGTCACACTAGTATAAGCTCTCTTTCACACTAGTATGAGCCTCTCATTCACACTAGTATGAGCCTCTCATTCACACCAGTATAAGCTCTCATTCATACTAGTATAAGTTCTCATTCACACTAGTATAAGCTCTCACACAGACTAGTGCAGCTTTTTTTGGTATGTGTGAGGGAAATTTCAGGTGCATGTATGTGTGATTTTAAAAATTCTGAGTATGCAAGAAAATACAGTTAGTGGTGTATCCATACTTTTAGTGGTGTCAGTGAAACATACATTTTGCCCTATACGGCACCTCATAGAGGGGTGTTATTGTCTGTAAAAAGTCCCAGTGCTGTTGTTCTGTAATATCAGCACTCATGGAATGTCTGTTGTCCAATCAAATAACTTGGTCAGGACTAATTGTGGTATAATGAAGAATAAGACACTAAACAAGTGATTAGTCATTATCTATGACCACTTATTGAGATGGTGTCCATCTATGTTTTCATTAAAATACACTTTTTTAGTCTTCAAGTATCCTGGTAACAAATAGACAACTAAATAAATAAATGAACAACTATGAAAACATAACATCCTTGGTGGTAATAACAGACTAAATTACTTATTTTGTTATTTTATATTTCTGACAGGCTGCATTTCTTTTTTCCTTCCTGTAGATGTTTTTGCTTCCAGCTCGGATACCCCACTCCCCCCAGAGACAGGCCAACACTATTGGACTAGTGGTGGAGAGGAGACGACTGCTGACTGAGACAGACTGTCTGAGGTTTCTGATTGTACTTTCACTTTCCTCTTCCCTTGTATTGCTTTCTGAAACAGATAGTAGAGAGGAACAATAACACTGAATGAACATCAGGACACTCTGCAGTTGTTAGAAAGTGAGTAATTAAGTTAAAATGAAATGAAAAATCACTTTTGAAAACTTGTAAGTAACAGAGTAAAGCTTGTCATACTAATACAGTGAAGCCTAAAAAAATGGACTGAAGTTAATCTTCTAATTATTAGAAGTGTAACTTCATGTGTGTATGTTGCATTCTTACCTTTGAGTTTTAACATGACACTTTTCACACTCAAAAAACATCCTGTGCATACAAATTCTTAATTATGGGTCCAGGAATATCTTGATGTACACAGATACTCCATTTCCTCTTCTTTATTTTAAGCCTAACGAAAAATCATATGACGATCAGAAACTGCTGCAGGATTTTAGGTAGGAACTTTGTTGTAAAATTGTAAAATAACAAAATAGCAGTTGTATGGTTAAAGAATGGCAAGTGCTAAGTATGAGATGGGTGGATGAAAGTAAAAGTATGATTACGATGAACTTTAGTAATGACTGAAATCACCAAAGAAGAAGAACAAAATTGTTAATATTTATCACTCTTTCAAACCGCAAGTTACTGTAAGTCAAAAATATTTTTTCACCATAAAAGCTGCTCAATTTATGTTACTGATGTTGACTGTGAGCGTTTAGTAACTTGGCCCCGGGTAATTAAATTATTCAGGCCACAAATACAATATAACGTTATATACAGTGTTTCACATACAGCAGGATTAACACAGATGTTTCTTGCTTTGTTTAGGTATTATGTGGACAACACCACTGACATCCTGTTCCAGAAATTGTTCTACTGCGAGGATCTAGGAACCCAACTTGTTCCGATAATCAAAGAGTAAAGAGCCTTTTACAGGAAGTACTGTGCTGCATGTGAAGTGTGCCGAGCAGGGAAAAGGGTCAAACATACACTCACCTAAAGGATTATTAGGAACACCATACTAATACGGTGTTTGACCCCTCTTTCGCCCTCAGAATTGCCTTAATTCTACGTGGCATTGATTTAAGAAGGTGCTGAAAGTATTCTTTAGAAATGTTGGCCCATATTAACAGGATAGCATCTTACAGTTGATGGAGATTTGTGGGATGCACATCCAGGGCACGAAGCTCCCGTTCCACCACATCCCAAAGATGCTCTATCGGGTTGAGATCTGGTGACTGTGGGGGCCATTGTAGTACAGTGAAGTCATTGTCATGTTCAAGAAACCAATTTGAAATGATTCAAGCTTTATGACATGGTGCATTATCCTGCTGGAAGTAGCCATCAGAGGATGGGTAATGGTGGTCATGAAGGGATGGATATGGTTAGAAACAATGCTCAGGTAGCCCGTGGCATTTAAACGATGCCCAATTGGCACTAAGGGGCCTAAAGTGTACCAAGAAAACATTCCCCACATCATTACACCACCACCACCAGCCTGCACAGTGGTAACAAGGCATGATGGATCCATGTTCTCACTCTGTTTACACCAAATTCTGACTCTACCATTTGAATGTTTCAACAGAAATCGAGACTCCTCAGACCAAAAAACATTTTACAGTCTTCAACTGTCCAATTTTGGTGAGCTCGTGCAAACTGTAGCCTCTTTTTCCTATTTGTAGTGGAGATGAGTGGTACCCGGTGGGGTCTTCTGCTGTTGTAGCCCATCCGCCTCAAGGTTGTGCGTGTTGTGGCTTCACAAATGCTTTGCTGCGTTCCTCGGTTGTAATGAGTGGTTATTTCAGTCAAAGTTGCTCTTCTATCAGCTTGAATCAGTCGGCCCATTCTCCTCTGACCTCTAGCATCAACAAGGCATTTTCACCCACAGGACTGCCGCATACTGGATGTTTTTCCCTTTTCACACCATTCTTTGTAAACCCTAGAAATGGTTGTGTGTGAAAATCCCAGTAACTGAGCAGATTGTGAAATACTCAGACCGACCCGTCTGGCACCAACAACCATGACATGCTCAAAATTGCTTAAATCACCTTTCTTTCCCATTCTGACATTCAGTTTGGAGTTCAGGGGATTGTCTTGACCAGGACCACACCCCTAAATCCATTCAAGCAACTGCCATGTGATTGGTAGATTAGATGATTGCATTAAGGAGAAATTGAACAGGTGTTCCTAATAATCCTTTAGGTGAGTGTACATTTCACCCATAAACATGTACAAAGACAGACACTGTGTCTCCACATTTTTTGTTGTTATTAAGCTAAACTGCGACGTCCTGTTTATGCTGTTTATTTGGAACAATTCCCTCACAGTTGTGGCATCAGCTGCTGCATCAGGTTCCTGTTAGGGTTGAGCAGTAATACAGTAAATTACACCAGAGTATACAGAAACAGTGATGGCAAATATCTTCGTTAAAAACACAGCTGCAAATGTAACACTTACCAGGGTTGAACTGTTAGTTATAGTTCAAGTTTGGCAGTTTGTTAGTGTCATAATGGAAACAATAAGACACACAATGAAAGAATTTAATTAATTAGAGCACATTTTATTTTAGATCCACAGAGAAAGTAATACAACAACACCTAATTCCCTCTGTGTGCACTTGGATAAATCAGATCTCCAGTTCCCAGTCTGATTTGCTTTACATGGACCTGAAAAGTCTGATTGGGCACAAATAGAAAACTGCAGATTCCCGGATTGTTGCACCATGCTGGTAGCTGCACTAGAGGCTGCTCTTGTACAAGAAACAATCATGTATTTATGATTCAAAAAATTGTCGAGAAGCAACTCCTGAAAAGTAATGGTATTTATTATACAAAATTGTCTAAGAAGGATTTATTTTTGTGTTTGTTTTGTTTATTATAAATGGCTCCGCCCCTTTTGCCAGCTATCAGGATGGCAAATTATAAGCAGTATAAAAAAACACGTGATTAGTTTATGGAGCTGAACTACTCTATATAGATTAATCAAGCCTAACATACAGTACTGTGCATACGTTGTGGGAAAAAATCTAAATGAAATCAATATTTGTTGTGAGCAGCTATTAATGTTAAAACAGCATCAGTTCTTCATGCGCAGCCTGTTTGTGAAGGAACTCAGTCACTACTTGGAGACATCTACAGACATCTCCCCAGTATAATCAGTGTTGAGCTCAGGTCTGCATGAAGGATAAAGTTCCATTATTGTTTCATTCTACAGCATTTCAGTTAACTAACAACATCTTGCTAAAGTATAACTACAGTAATATTTAAGTGGATAAAAATAATCAATTACAATTTATATTTGTGAAATCATCTTATTATGCAGCATTTTGTCATACCTGCCTAAAAGTTTTGCACAGTGCTGTAAATTCAGGAGCAAATCTCCACAGTGCTTATTAGAAAACATGTTGCAGGTGGTTAACAGTAGCAGGTCAACTGGTTTATTTCTTATGGATCTAAATTATTTATGAGAAAATTACTTTTACTTATATACTCATTATATTTCTGGTGTTTTTTTACTTGCAGATTTATGGCATCAAATGAATTCAAGACAGGAAAGCCCAATCCAAGTAAGTTGTTTCAAACTTTTACTGTAATATTTTTGAGATAATCTGCTGCAGTGCTTACAGTTTTGTTTTTGGATGAACAGAAGAAGTCTTAGCAGACCCTCCATTCCAGCTGAGCACCATGAATGTGATGTCACCCTTCTCCTTCAAAAGCTGGCTGGACAAACAGAGGCCTTTCCTGGGCAACAGCTCACCCATCAATATATTTGGGGTGCAGTTTGAGACAGAGGTACAAAAATCTTGACATGCCGAAGCAGCAGGAAATATTAACTGCTACGATCAAAATGTGATGTTGCAGCAAGCAAATAACAAATCTAATTCCGGGGCAGTTAATTTCTTATGTTGCTTTAAAAAATTTTTAATACTAGTTGAGCCTAAATAAGTCTGTAGCAAAGCAAACAATAACGTAATTGTTTAAATTATTTTCAACGATTCCTCGAAAGATGTAATAGCAGCTAAGCATTCAGAAGTTGTTTGTGACAAAAACAACATTCTAAAGTGAAAGATGTGCACACAATTTTTTCTCTATGCAACAATTTTTTTCCTGCTTGTTGCACTTCATCTGGTCTTAATTGTTCAGTACCACCTTTTGAGGTCAGTCTAACAGTATTTGAAATGCGATCGAATCCAGTTTTTCTTTTTAAACGTGTAATTAGAAAACACTGAATTATCCAATCAAAAAAACTGTGATACTTCCAGCCTCTGTGGCCTCAAAGTAACACCAAATAAGTAACAGTCATGTGATTATTGCAACCTGCTGGAAGCTGAAATTATACAGAAATGAAAAGTAAAAACAATCATATATTTCCAACAAATCCAATGTTTATTCATTCTGATTAATTATCTTCTCTTGTTTTTTTTTCTTTATAAATAAACAGAAACTGAAAGGTTGCATTAGTAAAGACCCACTAATACAGTTTATAAGCAGAAAAAAACTGTTTTGAGGGTGAGTTGCTCTTTAAATAACAACATTAAGGGTACAAGGGGTGGGGGTGGGGGTGGGGGGGTTGGGGGCGGGGCAACATGGAAACAACAAAAACAGCCCCAAACTAATACAAAATAATCTAAATACATTTGTAACTGTTTATCACAATCACAAGGATTTTATATAAGAGTTTTTTATTTAAAATATTCAGTTATTCTGTGTCTGTGTGGTCTTAAGAATTATTATTATTTTTGCCTTTGCTGATAAATATAACATATAACATAATATGGCAGGTGTAACAAATTACATGAAGATGGAAAAAAATATTTGTAGTTGTCAGGAAATTAGATTAAAGCTGAAGCTGTGAACTCTCTCTTTACAGAGCTGTCTGCATGTTATAATTAAAACTATTTCCTCCTCCTTGCAACTAGTCACCTGGTAGTACTGCAGTGCATTTAGAAATCTAGGCATGGTGAGGCCGACTTGCTGAAGGTCAGAGTATCAGAAAGAGGAGGAAAAAGGGGATTTATACGATCTTAAATGTGGGACGGTTGTGAGTGTCAGACAAGGCTGGACTGAGTATTATTTCACAAACTACTTTACAGTGAATCAGATGTTGTGTGTTGTTTTTAGACCAAATTGCATTGCATATTGATTTCCACAGAAACACATACGCACTGCTACATGTTTTGTCAAACTAATGTTCGGTTTATATGCTCAGATCTCTCATTCATGGGAGCAACCTGAAACTAGTACTCAAATTAATCATCACCTGTAAGACTCGGGTTGTTTACAAAGGCCTGAAGCTTGTTTGGGCATGTGTGACAAAAAAGAAGGTGTTTTTTTGTAATGCGAAACAAAAAAATCAAGTTTGGACAGGAAAGGAATCCAACTGTAGGGACTTTCTGTTACAAAGACCAGGATGTGTCCAGGTATTAAATTCTTAAGAAAACTTTGATGAAGTGAAGATAACAGTAATGTATCATAAACTTTTATTATTGGTGCACATTTTGTGAAACTTGCATTGAACTGAATAATTATGAATGTTGGATTGATGAAGATTTTAATGACTGGTGCAAGGTAATTTTTTTTAAGGGGGATACAATGCTAAAAATATTAATAAGTTGATGTTTGATGTCAAATTATTTTTTTTCACCCGGGCTCTAAAGTGTTCCAAAGTATTTGTGTTGGGCTTGTATATTAAGGAGTCCACAACATTTTTAAGAAGAGGAAGTAAAGAGGAATAAAAACAGTTTGATAAACTCGGTGTGAGGCAGTTTGGAAAGAGTGATGCGCTCTACTCTCATGTGTGGAAAAAATAACAAGGAAGCATTTAAAATGTGGTTCAGGAAACAGAAAAACTTAAAAGTAGCTTCTGTTTTAGAAAAGAGGCTTCATGAAGATGCTTCTTAGTCAAAGGTGGTGACAAAACATGCTGATAATCAATTAATCAAATGCTTTTAATTAGTATTTGATTGATTGCTGCTACTTTTTTGTTTAAATCTTACAAAAGTAGCAAGATTCTTAGTTTTTCACACCAAGCTTTTTATTTTGGCTTTTATTTTGTTAAACAGTGACACTGTATAATAGGTTGTATGTTTTTTACATTTAAGGTTAGATATATTTAATTTTATATCCTGGGAAAAACATTTTATTTTGTGCTAGTGTTCTTTTTTAAAGTCATGTCTGTAAAGCTGATTTAACTTTTCATGGTGTCGACAGGCAATGCTGTTTGGACCTGGACTGACAGAAACATCCGTCCAGCAAACTGATGTATGGATTTGGCAACTGGTGCGTACAGTATATGCTTTGTCCATAAAATATGTCACTTCTTTGCAACAATATGAATCATCTCAGTAAACTATAAACTTCTCTGTCTTCTTAATTTCATTCCCAGGAAGGATCTTCAAAAGTAACTACAGCTGAAGAGGAATTCCCTCTGTCTGCTGGAGACAGTTTACTCATACCTGAGCAGAGAAAGTGAGTCATTATTTACAAGTTATGACAAACTACTTCACTTTAAGTATTAAAGCTGGAGTGCGTAACTTCTGTCGCCCCCTAGCGGAATTTTTGCGTCATTACAACAATGAAGCTGGCGCTTCCATATGACGTAAGCCCAGCTGCCACCGCTTTATCTCTGCCGTTGTTATTCCAACCGGTATCTGTCTTAATCAAGCTTCAAATTCAGTCTGTTTACTTTACCTGGCTCTATATTTGTTTCAATAAATATCATTTCATTGTTGAAAAAATCAAGAGAAACCAGTAAAATATAAAAATACTGGTAAAAAAACCCAAAAAACTTCAGAGTTCAGGTTGGATTGTTTACAGGTTTGATTGTTCACTTTAATCTACATTTAACAGTTTGGTGTTGAAATTTATTAGTCAGCTGTTGGGGCCACAATGATCTATTTGTCTTATTCAGTGAATTTTTTCAGTTTTGACACAATGCAGAATCCTGCAGTCAGCTACACTGATCTGACTGACTGAAAAACCGTTACACTGGCAAACTGACAGACACAAACTGACACAGATAGAGACAGAATCAGCTGATCAGCTGGAACTTCGGCGCTCTGGGTTTCATCTGGTGCGCATTTTATATTTTGACAGTGTGTGCGGACCTGCGGACCACTTATGCACCCCTGAACATCAGCCAGATCTCTTCTCTCCACCGAGGAAAGCGACGCCGATACAAATTCGCGTTTGCCTTCTCCTTCGGTCACTTTCCTTCTTAGCCAATAGTCCCTCTGCCGAACGTCCAGGAATTTTTTTTTTTTTT
>SSNP01000044.1:1625952-1662296 GCA_006937955.1 Pachypanchax playfairii
CCCCAATAAGTTGACCAGTTAGTCAGTGTATCTGCATGTTCTTGTTTCAGGGAGCTGCTGTCTATCTCCTGCTGTTATTAAGTAAGAGACAGGGTTACCAGTCCATCACAGAGCCACATACAGACAGACCCCCCCCACACACACATGCACACACTCACACATAGGGACAATTTGATGTTGCCAGTTAACCTCATGCATACTGTCTTGGTCTGTCCGAGAGGACTCGGCTTCCTGTATCAGACCAAACCCACACATGCACTGAGAGAACATGCAAACTCCGTGCTGTTTGCATGTTCTGCATGTTCTCCAGTAAATTGCATGGAGTTTACATGTTGCATGCAGAAAGATCCCAGCCTGGTTTTAAACCTAAGACCTTCTATTGCAAGGCAACAGAGCTACCAGTTGCACCACCATGCAGCCCACATAAAAGTGTGTCAAATGTTATGACTTACCCCTCCCTTGGGAATTTCTAGATACGAGAGTCTCTATAGGTACAGGGGTTATAGAACCCTTCTCTGCTGTGCTCCTGGGACAAAACATTGCACAAAGATAAAAGATTACACAGAGATAATAGATGCCCGAGAGTGAGACAGTCGCTGACCCTGGGTGTGAGTATATCTGGAAATGTGTTGTGAGTCTCTGTGTGGCCCTGTGATGAACTGAACTAGAACAATGTGTCAGTTGACGTTTTATATAGAGTCCACTTTTCCCAGTGTTTTTCAGATTTTCCTCGCTGTAGTCTGATGGCATATGTGAGTCTCTCCATATTGTGGATTTCTTCCAAAATGTCTCTCCAGTTATTTAGAGTAGGGGGGTTCCACTTTGTGCCACTTGCATGTAATTGCGTTTTTAGAGGCAACAGAGAAGATTTTGATCAAATAATTGTCTTTACTCAGTATTTCTGTTTCTGTTAAATGATCCAAATACATGACAGTGATTGTCTTTGGTGATTTGTATCCCAGTTTTTCTGAATTCTTCCCATATATTTTGCCAAAATTGAGATACTTTAGTGCATTGCTAAAAAATATGTGTATGGCCCACATCCTGCTCTCCACCCAGCCTCCAGCATGGCTGATGTAGAGATAAACAATAGCATATTTTCCAATTTCTGGAACAGATTATGTTTGCTGTGTTTTGATTAGGTGTTCTGTCTCCTATTATAAAATGTTTTTATCAGCTACATTTTATTAAAGATTATGTGTCACACAGAATAAAAAGTAGATCGAAAATTGCTTCAGTTTAATATTAAGTTATCATCTATGTAGTATTAATAGATACAGTTTTTTTTAAATGTATCATAAATAAATTTGAAACTTGCTCATATGTAAAATATCATAATTCTTTGTTTAAATGTGTGATTAAGAATTTCTAAAGTATAAAACAGTTTTAAGATTTTTAATAATGTTTTTGGCTTCTCTTTTCTAGGTACCAGTGGGAGAGAGATACTGAGACTGTTGCCTTGTTTGTTGTCCAAAACCCGGAGCAGAAGAAACTCTAATCATCAACCATCAAACCACACACAGTTATAAACATGTCTGTGAGTGTTAGGGCTCCTATATTATCAACAAAAAAGATGTTTTGATCAATAAAATACATAAAATGAGTTATCATGATGACTGTATTGTGCAATAACCTGCTGTCATTCAGATTTGTTTGTTTTAGTATTTTTTTTTTTGTTAACCAAAGAAAATGTTACGTTGTTTCACTTATACTGTAATTAGCACATACAATAATCTGTAATAATTGTACAGCTGCATGTAAGTAGTTTTATTTCTCACATAGAGCAGAAATAAAAATAAGACTTTCCCTTTTTGTTTTTTATTGTGTGTTTTCTGTGACAGTTTATAAGTTGATCATTTTTAAGTGACTGAAGGTTTTACAACATGGATCTCATGTGTACCAGGATACTGATGAGTTGTTTGTCAATGCCAGTTTCCCAGAAACTTAAGAAAATAAACTATAACGCCATCAACTCGTAGGGACAATGAATTCTGCAGAACATGTACCTGCATATCTGTCTGAGAGACATGCTAAGACACATATTCACATCTAGAAAAACATTTCCTCCATTTTAGATTTTTGTGCTATCGGCTCAGCTGTGAAGTCTTGTTCTTGGTGTTCCTGTTCTCATGCTGCTCCAGCATTTATATATGAAAGTAAATATTTCTCACCAGGTTTTGAATTTGAAAAGACAACATTTAAAACAAATTTTTTAAGGTGAATTTCTTTATATGAATTATTCAATCAGAGGAAAAGAAAGATGCAGAGAGGAATCAGTCAAAAAGCTAACAGCTGGGGCTACTGTGAAAAGAACCAATCAGAGCTCAGCTTATTGAGCGGTGAGCAGAGGCTTCCGTAGTTGTTTGAGATGCTCCCGGGAAGACGCCAGATGAAGTGTGGAATGGTAAGAAATTGTCCATACTGTATTGCAGTTGTTAAATTAATACTTCAAAAAATATAATTATTTTAGTCGACTAAATCTACAATTGATTTTAGTCGACTAAAACTGCCACATATTTTCGTCGACTAAAATTAGACTACAATTAAAACTAGTTTAGTTACTAAAATTGTGACTAAAATTGAAAAGAATTTTAGTCAAAAGACTATGACTAAAACTAAATTAAAATTTCTTGCCAAAATTTACACTGGTCAGGTTGGACAGCGTGGTGTCAGTCTAATTTTGTTCACAAACTTGCCTCTAGAATGCAGCCGTGGGCATGAGCAATGCGCTTGTGGGTGGGGGCATGGGCGGTTTACCCTAGCAGTGGCGGCATTTTTAAGCGACACCAGAGTGTGTACATGCTGAATGTGCTTGCTCTGTTCCGCATTTGACGAGAGCGGGAGTCCAAAATGGAAACCAAGACAATTTTACACCTGTTAATCCTACTGTGGTTGTACTATTTTCTGACGCAAAAACTCCTCTAAAATATGAGAGAAGACGTTACGAAGCAAAACGGCGTGCACGTCTCCAGGCAAGTGTTAGAGCTAGTCTAAAAAAAGCACAACTTCACTGAACATGCGTGTTAAGACATTCGGCACAGAGAAGGCTTCAGATTCTTCAAGAACTCGCTTGGCAGCATCTACAGACTTTGCAGCGGCTCAGACACAGACAACGCAACATGGTAAGCGCTTACTATGTGATATCACCGTATATACAGGTGCTTACATCTGCTAGTAATCACTCCTAGGTGTTAAAATACGTGTTTTGTTTTAGATTCTTCTGCTGGAACAATGTTCCCGCCGCAGACGCTCAGTTTGGTGTGTCGACCGTTCATCAGAGTGGTGGGATTGTATTGTTCCCGGATTCACGGACGAGCAGTGGTTGGAGAACTTCAGGATGTCTGAAGCAACATTTTTTTTTTATTTGATTTGAATGCTTTATTTTGAACAAGTGCAAAAAAACAAAAAAAAACAAAAACAAACAAACAATAATCAAGACAATAATACACATTAATGTGTCCGAAATTCACCTACCTTTGTAAAAAAGTGCGCCCGGCTATGGAGTGGAGGAACACGATTTTCCATGAGTGTGTGCCCCTGAGGAAGAGAGTGGCTTGTGGAAACTTGCTACTGGGTCAGAGTACAGGAAAATCGGCCATCTTTTCAGGGTCAGCATCGTCACTGCCTGTGGTTGTGTGCAGGGGTTTTGTGCAGCTGAAGAGAGATTTTTGGTGCCTGAACAAATTCGGATTCCCGAAGAGGGGAAATTTAGAGAAATAGCTGCCTATTTTGAGAACAAGTGGGGGCTGCCACAATACGTGGGTGCTATCGATTGCTCCCATATTTCTATCATAGCACCCACAGATCATCACACGGACTATTTCAACCACAAAGGGTGGCATTCACTCATATTGTAGGCTGTGGTGGATGGAAAGGGCATGTTCTGAAACATTTTTGTTGGCCTTCTGGGGAGCCTGCATGACGCAGGAGTTCTTAGACTTTCCGCTTTGTGGGAGCGTTTTTCATGAGCCGCATCAAAGTACTTAAAGTGCTTAAAATGAATCCTTACTCACCATTGCCCGACATCCCAGATGTTGACGCCTTGTCCACTCCACACAGTCTCTCGTTGCCCCGTAAATCTCGTCCATTTGTTGGAACCACTTCCACGTGCGACGGTCTGCCCCACTCCAACCGTTGTGGTCCTTGATTCTGTGGTATTCGCACTTAAGCTTTTTAAGCTTATCGCGGCACTGCTTAGAGGACCTCTGGTATCCATGTGTAGCCATGGCATCTGAGATTTTTAGGAAGATGTGCTTGTTTCGGACAGCTCCGTCCAGCTCACGCTGGACTCTGTCCTCGGACAACAAACATAAAAATGTCCTTCCCTCGTCACTGGTCCAGGGCAGGTTTTTTAAGGCGGCCATTTACTGTTAAAAATTGTAATGTTTTGAAAAGAGTTTCGAAAAGTGAAAAATAATGGTGCCTTGCTCGCGGTTTCTGTATTTAAATCCCATTGGCACGGTTCACTGTCGTCACATCACGTGCACACTGCCAGGCCAATCGGTGGTTAACACTACGTAGGTAGGCTCGTGACTGGCATCAGTTTACTGGACCAATCAGTTCATAGGTAGGCGTGGTAAGTAGGCATCGGGCAGGTTTGGTCCTGCTCGGACCACACAGCCAGCAGTTCTACAGAAGGTGCCTGTTAGGGTGGGACTTGGTGGGGTCGGTCAAGTATAAACAAAGCAGGAACGGGTCTGTACCGACACCACACGGCCATGTATGAAAGCGGCAATAGTCCCACCAACATGTCCTAGGTCTTCCTCAAGGCCTCCTCCCAGTGGGATGTGCCCAGAACACCTCCCCAGGGAGGCATCTTAAACAGATGCCCAAGCCACCTCAACTGGCTCCTCTCAATGTGAAGGAGCAGCATGTCTATTTCAAGCTCCTCCTGGGTGATCGAGCTCCTCACCCTGTCTCTAATGGAGCACCCAGCCACCCTGCAGAGTAAACCCATTTCGACCGCTTGTATCTGAGATCTCGTCCTTTTGGTCATGCCCCAAGTCTCATGGAGATAGGTGAGGGTTGGAATGTAGATTGACCGGTAAATCGAGAGCTTTGCCTTTCGACTCAGCTCCTTCTTCAACACAACAGTCTGATACAGCGACGGCATCACTGCAGACACTGCACCGATCCGTCTGTCGATCTTGCGCTCCATCCTCCTCACTCATGAATGAGATACTTGAACTCCTCCACTTGAGGCAAGGACTCTCCACTGACCTGAACAGGGTAAGACACCCTGTTCTGGACGAGAACCATAGCCTTGGAGGTGTTGATTCTCATCCCAGCCACTTCACACTAAGTAGCAAACTGCTACAGTGCACGTTGAAGGTCCTGGTTTAATGGGGCCAAAAGAACAACATCATCTGCAAACAGCAGATGTAAATGAGGAATGGTATACCGTAAAACACCAAATAACAGCCGGGTCCCAATTAGCCGCCGGGTCTCAAATAATAGCCGGGTCCAGCAATACATTTTGACAAATAAACGCCTGTCCCCATTAAACGTCGGGTGTAATTTACAGGTAGAGGGCGCCAGTCACATGTTGCATTGCCACTGATCGATCATCATGGCTCTGGGACAGAGGAAAAATAGAAAATCCGACCTCAAATTTAAACTGGCTGTCGTCAAATATACTGAACAAAACTCGGGAGAAGCGGCAGCTAGACACTTTTCTGTTGACCCCAAAAGAGTGAGAGAGTGGCTAAAAAATAAAGCTGCACTTCAGCGTCTTTCCGTGGTGGATAGCAAAAGGGCCAGGCTGCTTGGTGGTGGGAGAAAGAAAGCTAGCGAGGAGCTGGAGGTTAACATGCGGGAATGGATCATTGGTAAGCGTTTGCGGCATGAGAGAGTGAGCCGAAAAATGATCAGGGCGAAGGCAAAAGAAATGTTTGCCTCTGTGAGCGACAGCAGCGACGAGAAGTTTTCTGCTAGTGCTGGATGGCTCGACCGTTTCCTTCACCCCAACAACTTTACTTGCAGAAGACGTACAACTATCGCTCAGAAAGATGCCAAGGAATTCACAGAGAAGCTGGTGATTGAAACAATGAAGATACCGGAGAAAGGCATCATAGCCATGGATGAAACTGCAGTATGGTTCGACATGGTCGGGTCAACTACTGTGGAGACGCGAGGCACGCGCAGTGTACCACTGAAAAGTACCGGCCACGAGAAGAGCCACTTGACCGTGGTGCTGGCGGCGGAAGCGGACGGGACGAAACTGAAGCCTTATGTGGTTTTCAAAGGAGGTATCAGGGAAGTCAAGGCGATGCAAAACATCAATGGAGTGGTGATAGCCTCTTCTAAAAACGGCTGGATGAATGACGACCTGACTGCAGACTGGCTACGGAAAGTTGTCGGGAAATTTAACTTTGGCCCGCGCCTCCTTGTATGGGATTCATACCGATGCCACATCAGCCAGGCCACCAAGAGGGAGCTGAAGCAGGGCTACAAGATTACTACAGCTGTGATACCGGGAGGATGCACAAAATATATCCAGGCACCCGACGTTGTTTGGAATCAGCCATTCAAAGCCAGTCTGCATGAATCCTACGACTCCTGGATGGCCGGCGATGCGGATAAGACCTACACCGCTGGAGGAAACCTGAGAGCCCCAGCTCGTCGCTTACTGGTCACCTGGGTGCTTAAAGCTTGGGATGAGTTGGATACGGAGATGGTGAAAAAATCCTTCAAGGTACCGGTATGTGCGTTTCTGCGTGTGAGAAAGATTGAGATCTATTATTCTGTGGGGGTGTAATGTATTAATTTGTGGAATACCGGCACTGTGCTTGAAGGTGTGTGCCCTGACGGTGGCGGCTGATGGCAGCGAGGACCACCTGATTCACTGTTTCAAAGACGGAGAGCCATGTGCAGCAGGGAGAGAGATGCTGGCTCAGGCCAGACTGGGAGAGGAGGAGGAAGTTGAAGAGGCCGAGCAGCAGGAGGAAGATGATGAGGAGGAGTTCAACAATGAACTGGTAGTTGAGGATGATGATGAGGAGGAGGAGGAAGAGGAAGGGGAGGAAAGTGATGAGGGTGATCAGGAGGAGGATTAAGGATGGACATGGACAGTGGGCTGTTCTGGTAGTTGCCCTGTTTATTTACCCCACTCTGGTTGTATATTTGTTCTTTTAATGGACATTTGCTGATACCGTGTACATTTGACATGTCCCCGTTACATGGTATATCCAGAATTTGGCCATTATTGTTTAGTGTTTGTTCTATTATTAACCTTGTATACCAGTATACAGTTTGGTGTTCTTTGGATTCCTTCCTGGTATGTGTGGCATAATTCTGCTAAGCAACGTTTTTGCGATTAAAAAAAGGATTTAATCGCCTGTCCCAAATAAACGCCTGGTCCCAAATAAACGCCTGGGTTTTTTCATGGTTAAAACAAATAAACGCCCCGGCTATTATTTGGTGTTTTACGGTATTTTATCATTTTGTGTTGTTTACTTGCACAGAATACCACAACATGTCATGATTACTATTAAGGCTTAATGCTGGACCCAAATGCTGGAGGGAAGCTCACTGACAACAGCATGCTCTTAAACCAGTGATATTTAATAACAAAGAACAAAAAGGTGCTGACCGAGCACCAAAACTTACATGTGGATGAGTGACCGGATGGAACGGAGGAGGGTAACAGGCACATGAAAATACATAATCCACGCACAAATAACTAAACTAAAGCACTGGTTTAAATACACAACAGACACAAAAGGTTTGATGAACATAACTGGAAACAACTGGGAAGGAGAATGAAGCTGCTGAATAGACACATGGGGGAAACAGGAAGTACAACACATACCAAAATAAAACAGAAAACAAAGACGATGTACAAGATGTGACAAATGAACTAAACATAGGAGTACTGGGGAGACAAGGAGATCAGAGGAGAGCAAACCACCTCAAAATAATCCCATAAAACAAAACCACAGAGTTCCAACACAACAAGGTTTAACCATTAAAGTAGAGAGACTTCAGGTGGTGTAATACAAACAGTGATTAAAGGTGGAATATGGAGCATAAACACCACAACAAAAGCACAAAGCCTCCAGCCATCTGGGTGCAGACTCATAAACCCCCCTGCACACGCTCCGATGCTGAGGTCGACCGATATTCTTCACCAAACCCACACTGATCCCTGATCTGAGAAGGACAATAAAATATCATGAGTTCAGCTCCCTAATCATGCTCTCCAGCCCTTCTGATAACAAACAGGTTTTGATAAAAGCAGCTCCTACCTGTTTGTAGCTCAGTCATCGATTCAGTCCGTGGCAAAGAGCTCATGAAGCTGCCCCGCAACTCTTCTTGAGCAAACCAAAATTTTCTGCAGTAATCCTCCTGCGATCTTCTGTTCTCCTCACACACCATCTTGAACGCCCCACTTTTCAACCAGCAAAAAAATCTTCCAGCTGAACCCGCAGCCCGGAGTTCCCCCACTTCAGGCAGCTACTGCTCCATATTAGCTAGCTGCAAATAAAAACTTCCCCACACGAACCTGTCACATGTCAGGAAATCCTCTATGGCAAGAAATTAGGGTAAAAAATCACCACATATCCCCGGGGCTTCCAGCAGCTTGACCCGCAGACTCCCCAGTACCAGCCTCGCTGTGCCGGACTATTTACCGTATTAGGCAACCCACAATTGTGCCCCCTGCTCTGCCAGCTATTGGCTGGTAGATGTAAACAAAATGCCAATGTTATGCCAGCCAAAATTATTATTTTTATTATATTTTACTTTGAAAATAATTTTTTAAAGGAAATAGTATATTTTCATTCTACATCCCTCTAAACACCCCATGGAGGCATTATGTTATTAAAAATATTGCTTTTTATGAAAATATTCCATATTGTACCTTTAACAGTAAAAATTATTTTAGTACTCAGATATTGTTAGCTGCTACCCTCTCCCCCCGGCTTACATATCGGGTTGTGTGAATGGGTGAATTTAAAACTTGTAGTGTGAAAGCGCTCTGAGTGGTCTGAATGACTAGAAAGGCGCTATACAAATACAGGACATTTACCATTTACCATTTAGATATTAACATTTGAGATCATGTATTGTTGTAGGAGACAAAGTTAAGGAGGAAGTGTTGTCCTGCAGGTTCCACATGTAGGTCAGTGACCTGTGACTGACAGACCACATGACTGTTTACGTCTGATAAGTTATTACATTACAGTTAGCATAGGCTAATGCAGAAGTCAAACTCAACATTCTAATGTTGATCATTTTATTCAATTATTTCCAGTTTTCCTCAGTTATATTTGTCGACTATTAAGCTAACATTTTAGTAAAGTGATTTACAAGTTAATCCAAAATGAAAGCTTCTAAGGCTACGTTCACACTGCAGGTCTTAATGCTCAATTCCAATTTTTTTGTGAAATACGATCTTTTTGCAAGGTTGTTCATATTGCCAGTGAAATGTGACCTGAATGTGACTCACTGTCTGAATGTAATGCGTCTTGAATGTGTCATGCGTGTGCATTAGAAGGAACAGTGCCTCCTTGTATTTAGCCCGGAGACTTTTTTTTTTTGACATTGGAGCTGCAGGTTCATTAAAACCCGCACTCTGCCATTTCTTTAGAAATGTTTTCAAAATCTGCACGGTTCCGATAACACCCCTCGAGTTTGGCCTGAACAGAGCTGTCTTCCCAATTACATTTTGGCTTCTCGTCATTGGCTGTTCTTGTCTGCTGTTACTGTTGTTTACTCTTTGCTCCTGCATCCTTGACGCAGAATAGTGACTTGATGACTTACAGGTCAGATGGAAGCGACTTGGCGGTTCAGAGTGAAGTCGCATGTCAAAAGATCAGCTACATATCGGATTTAAGATCACATGCTGAAGTGGCCTGGGTTGCATTTGAAAAAATCGGATCTGTGTTGTTCAGACTGTCATAAAAAAATCAGATACAGGTCAGATAGGGGCAAAAAAATCGGATTTGTGTCACTTCAGCCTGCAGTCTGAACGTAGCCTAAAAAGACACTAGTCCTTGCAAAATCCCTTTCAAAATAAAAAGATGTCATCTTTGTATTACAACAGGGAGTAAGATAAAAAAAATAGACAAGTTACAGTTATCACTTTGTACCAACACTGTATGATACAGACATCCTGGCCTTTGAAACAAATTTAGTTCATTACCTTAGTAGGTTAGAGGTGATAAAGATGTTCCATTTTAAAATACTACATAATGACGACATAGCTTCGTGAATACTGAAGTGTTGAGGCTTTGTTTTTGACTCATATTAAAAATATTTAACAGCAAATATACTAATTTGCAGTTTCAATTTTTTTTTTCAGATTTATAATAAATTATATTTATTTATAATAAATCATAATGTTATTTATTTCTAAATTTAAAAAGGTGTTTGTGTATTCAGAACCCTAGTATTTTTCACACTTTTACAAACTTATTTCCTCATAGTTTTCTTGAACTACATACCTTGATGTGGAGTGATGTTTCTGCCCTCTATCGAACATAAATCTGTCTGGAAGTCAGTTATTATCTGCACAACAGGAGCTGATGTCTATCTCCAGCTGTCATTGGGTGAGAGGAGGGGTTACACCTGGTCAGGTTGTCAGTCCATCACAGGGCCACATAGAGACAGACAACCACTCACACCTAGGAACAATGTAGAATTGCCAATTGACCTCTTGCATATCTTTGGTCTGAGCCAGAGTCCCTGGAGAAAACCCACACATGCACTGGAAGAACATGAAAACTCTATGCAGATAGGTGCCAGACAAGTTTTGAACCCAGCAACTTCTCACTGCAAGGCAACAGCGCTACCCACTGCTCCACTGTGCAGCCACTACTGTCATTTTTACTACTGTCATTTAGCAGATGCTTTTATCCAAAGCGACTTACATTGAGAGAACATACAAGCAAGAAATCAAAGAGAAGGAAACAATATAAGGAGGCGGACTGTTTGGAGTCCTGTTTAATTCCGACGCTGATACATCAAGTGTATCAATTTTAATTTTATTTTATTTTATTTTATTTTATTTTATTTTATTTTATTAATTTATTAATTTATTAATTTATTTATTTATTTAGTTAGTTAGTTAGTAGAGATAAACTCCCAAATCGCTATCATAAATCATAAATCAATTCCACATTAAGACTGAAAGTGTTCTTTAAAGAGATGAGTCTTAAGTCTGCTCTTAAAAGTGGCTGCCGACTCTGAGGATCGGACCGAGTTTGGTAGGTCATTCCACCATCAGGGGATAACAGAGGAGAAGAGTTTGGAACATGATCTCATGCCACGTTGTGGTGGAAGCGCTAGGCGTCTTTCAGCGGCTGAGCGTAGCATGTAGGTTTGGATGAAGGAGTGAAGGTAAGTAGGAGCTGTGTGTGTTAGAGTCTGGTAAGCCGGAAGCAGAGCTTTGTATTTGATGCGTGCTGCAACTGGAAGCCAGTGCAGAGAAATGAGCAGCGGAGTGACATGAGCCCTCTTGGGCTGGTTGAAGACCAGACGTGCTGCTGCGTTCTGAATCATCTGCAGAGGTTTAACCGAGGACGCCGGAAGACCGGCCAGCAAAGAGTTGCAGTAGTCGATGCGGGACAAGACCAGGGCCTGGACCAGAAGCTGTGTGGTGTGGTCTGTCAGGAAGGCTCTGATTTTCCTGATGTTTTAAAGAGCGAATCGACATGAGCGAGCTACGGAGTTAACCTGCTCCTTGAAGGACAGCTGGTTGTCCAGTATGACACCAAGGTTTCTGGCGGAGGTTTTGGGGAACAGCGTAATGGAGTCAAGCTGCACGCTTATCTGAGGAGGTAAGGAGTTACTGGCAGGACAGACAATGAGGTCAGTTTTGGACAGATTAAGCTGAAGGTGGCGATCCCTCATCCACGCCGAGATATCTGAGAGGCAGGCAGATATCCGCATTGAGACGGAGGTATCGTCTGGAGGGAAGGAGAGGAGGAGCTGAGAGTCGTCAGCGTAGCAATGGTAGGAGAAGCCATGGGAGCGAATGATCTCGCCTAATGAGGTGGTGTATAAAGAGAAGAGGAGAGGACCAAGGACCGAGCCCTGCGGGACACCCGTTGCCAGCTCATGCAGACTGGACATCTGTCCATGCCACGAGACTCTGAAAGATCTTTCCGCAAGGTACGAGGTGAACCACGAGAGGACCGGCCCCGAGATGCCAAGCTTAGATAGCGTCGAGAGGAGAATGAGGTGGTTGACAGTGTCAAAAGCAGCAGACAAGTCGAGGAGTACGAGTACTGAGGAGAGACCAGCCGATCTGGCAACCCGTAGTGACTCTGCAACTGAGAGAAGAGCGGTTTCAGTGGAATGGCCTCGCTTAAAGCCTGATTGATAACGATCAAGTAGGTCATTGTCATGGAGGAACTGTGAGACTTGAGTGAAAACGGCTCGCTCTAGGATCTTGGACATGAACGGTAGGAGCGAGACTGGCCGGTAGTTTCCTACCTGGGCCGGGTCGAGCGACGGTTTTTTCAGCAGCGGAGTGACAGTGGCTTGCTTGAAAACTGAAGGAAAGACGCCAGTCTTCATGGAAGAGTTTATAATGTGGGTTATTGCAGGTTTGACGGCAGGAAGAATGCTCAGCAGGATATCTGTAGGAATCGGATCCAGAGGACACGTGGTTGGATTAGATTCCACTATGAGTCAGGAGACTTCGTCCTTATTCAGTAAGCGGAAGAAGCAGAGCGATTGACCGGAGGAAGGATGGACCAGACTGGGATGGTCAGGCTCGGAAAACTGATTTTTAATGGAGGCGATTTTGTCGGTGAAGTAGGTGGCGAACATGTCTGCAGTCAGCTCGGTGGGTGGCTGAGCAGGTGGAGGACGGAGAAGAGTATTGAATGTCTTGAACAGTTTTCCCATGTTAGGAGCATTTTGGATTTTGTTTTGGTAAAAAGCTATCTTGGCAGCCTTTAAGCAGGATGTAAAGCTAGAGAGCTTTTGCTGGTATTCGGACAAGTCAGTGAGATTTTTGGATTTGCGCCATTTCCTTTCAGCTGCTCTCAGACCAGCTCTGTGATCCCTCAGAGTGTCTGTGAGCCACGGACTAGGACGCTGCCGGGCAGCCAGCTTTGACACACGAGGGCAGACTTCGTCCAGAGAAGAAGCTAGTGAGGAGCAGAGCGTCTCTGTTGCGTCATTAACAGGCAGAGTTGAGAGCACCGAGTGGGAAGGGAGAGAGGAGCAGACATGCTCCGATAGCTGCGAGGGACTGAGAGATTGAAGGTTTCTGCGGTAGGAGACAGTCTTTACTTTTGCGTTAGGTACGTGAGGGATGGAGATGCTCAATTTAATCAGGAAGTGGTCTGAGAGGTGCAGCGGTGTGACTTGCATGTTACCTGCAGTGCAGTTTCTGGTCAGTACCAGGTCCAGTGTGTTGCCAGCTCTGTGTGTTGGGGGAGTCTGGACCAGATTGAGATTGAAGGAGTTGACCAGGGCCAGAAAGTTATGAGCTTGTGTTTTATCGATATGAATGTTCATGTCGCCCATAACAATTAAAGGGGAGTTATCATCCGGAATGTCGGATAGGATTGTGTCCAGTTCATCCATAAATTGCTCCATGTTGCCTCCCGGAGGGCGGTAAATAACCAAAACATAGGCAGCGACGGGCTTAGAGATTCGTACTGCATGAAATTCGAATGAGGAGCAGGTAGTAGTGGTTAGCAAAGAGGAAAATTTCCACATTTTGGAAATCAGGATGCATGTACCACCTCCTCGCCCAGCAGGATGAGGAGTGTGTGTGAATTCTGCATCAGAAGAGAGGGCAGCCGGTGTTGCTGTGTTGTCAGGACGAATCCAGGTCTCGGTCAGGGCTAGGACCTGTATATCGGAGAGGTGCGGCAGAGAACTGATGAACTCTGTTTTGTTAACTGCGGACTGACAGTTCCAGAGGCCGAGGGTAACGGAGGCTGTGGCAGCCCGACACGCCATGGGCTGGATGAGGCAGTGCGGATTACGTTGTCTATAGAGAGTGCGTCGAGGTCTGTGCCCAACTATGACTGGGATGTGTGATTTGCACATGGTACTTACTTTGCTCGGTGGACTCGCGCAGGTAGACTCGCAGGTCTTGACCCTCTGTGGTCTTAACCGATGTGGGACCAAACACGCTGACGCCTCGCTGACGCTCAGTTTAATGTGTCTGGCTATATACCTAATAATCACACAGTTGATTGGCTAAGCTAATTGCAACAGGCTGACACCAGCGTGACCGCCCCAGTATTACGTAACCCGCGTCACCAGTTTCGCCCGGAAGTAAACAGTAACCGAACTCAGCTCACCTGAATTATCTGCTACCTTGCTCTACTGAAATCCCTGCTTGTTCTGCCGTGAACAGCAAGTTACTCGCTTTTAAACGGGATTTTTTTCCCCTCAAATCACGTGACCCGCGTCACGATTCCTTTCCCGTATTTCCGCCCCAGTATTACGTAACCCGCGTCACCAGTTTCGCCCGGGAGTAAACAGTAACCGAACTCAGCTCACCTGAATTATCTGCTACCTTGCTCTACTGAAATCCCTGCTTGTTCAGCCCCTTTTAGTTTTCGTCCCAAAGTAGTAATCCTCAGTATTACTCAATCTTTTAATGTTTTCCTTGCACTGTTCCTCTGTCTACTGACTGTCCAAGAAGAAAAAAACAAATAAACTATTAAGTCGTTAAAAACTGAGGGGCCAGTTAATTTTTTGAGGTGACACGTGGCACCTACCGTTTGATCCCAGTAAACATGTCTTTAAACATGTAAGAGAGAATTTATCCACTATCAGAGTTACTGCTCATATGGTTATTGAGATAAATACTCTGTGACTTCATATAGTCAGTGGCAATTTTGCATAAAAAAACAGACAAAAACTATGTGTCATAGGTTCAGTTCATTAAAAAATCAAGTTTCTGGAAGACCTCTTCCACCTTGGAATTGTCATAGCCATCATGTTACGACAAGCCTTCACAAAACCAGCTCATAAAAGAATTTCTCACCTCGTCACCAGAGATCACTCTCACTCTCACTTGCCTGAGATATACACAAAGCTTTAGACCCACTGGATACACTAATCCATTTACGCCTGCTGGTGAGTAACAAATTAAATTATTTAAATTCATACTATGGTATTCATGATATCTTGTTTAATTGTTCCTTATAAGCACTTGATATTTGCATGTTTTGAATATATAGGAATGTGAACTTTAGAAGGTTCTGGAGGATAAAAACAGGCAATAAATCCTGATAATAACTGGAAAAAGTTTAACTTAGCTATTATTTTTCAGTGAAAGGTGTATTATGTCTGACATGTTAATCTTTTTGTGTGTTTCAATTTGTTAAGAAAAAATATATACTGCAGCCTTGTGAAAAAAGGAAAGATTAGCTGATATTTTAAAAACGTCTGTTGTGTTTTTCCTCAGTGAATGTTTCCTCATAGTTTTGTAACCATTAAGTTCTAAATGTCTTCCTTGTTCACACACTCCCAACTATTAAGTACACACTTCACTTACAAACATGCATTTCAGTAATCCTCCAAATTCATATCTTCATCTATTTAAATGTATTTATTTATCTGTTACATGATTCTGGGAATCAGACAGAAAACCTGTAGATTACCCACATGCAAATAATTGCAAATTTACATGGGCCATATAAAAATGGCATCATTTTCTGATAAAGTTACTTGCTGGTTCAAGCTTGACATTAAAGGATGACTTCAGAACTGAACTCTACAACAGGTAATGTAATACTGCTGATATCATGACATAATAATCTCTTTATGCAGTTTTAAAACAATACAGAAAATAATCAACATGATAGTTGGAGTTAAAGTCACCAAAATCAGAGAATGGCTTGTATACAGTTCAATTACAAAGTATTTGCCTCTTCTGTTTTTACTTTGTCATTTGTTTATTTTCAGGTCATCAAATAAATGTTAATATCCGACAAAGATAACCTGAATAAATACAAAATATAGTATTTAGGTTGGAATTTTATTTTTTAAGGCACTCAGTGGTGGGCTTGTAATTATGCTTCTGATTATTGTCTTGTCACATAACCCAAGTGCACTTGAGCAAGTGCAAGTGAGGTCTGCAGGCTTTAGATGATGGATCTTTGATGACCTGGATAAGTTGTTGATGCACTCTTGGAGTTGATACTTTTGGCCTGGCCACTTTTGGGAAATTCTTCACAGTTCCATGTTTTTTCTGTTTGTGGATAATGACTCTCACTGAGGTTGGATGGAGTCCCAAAGTTTTCGAAATGGTTATGTAATTCTTTCCAGGCTGACAAATGTCAGTAACTTTGTGACTAATCTGTCTTTAGATAATGCCCTGCTTTTTGAGTTTTTTAAACTTGATGCTGTTAGACAAGTTATTTTAATTGATTTTTTCTAGCAGTAATCAGGCCTGGAAGTGACAAGTGAAACTGAGCAGATTTCTAAAAATGTTGTTAATCATAGTTAACTTGTGATTTTTAAAGGAGAGTATTTTTTTATGAGGCCAGGCTGGTTTTGTATGGAGCCCTTTAGGTTTCATGGGTGGAAAAAAATTTGGTTTCTTATGCGCAAAAGAAAAAATGTTGAGTGCACAAGATACTATCTAGTGCACATGAGATACTATCTGGTGCGTAAGAGAAACTAACATTTTTTTGCAACCATGTCCCCTAAAGGGCTTCATAGTTTAGCTAGCTTTTTAATGTGAATAAACTAAAGGTTCATTTGAAAACTTCATTACTGTAAAAGATCTGATTTGGACTGGACTCTGAGGCACAAGAGTACGACAGGACTGGTAGGTAAAATTAGATTATAAAACAGAGTACAGGCAAAGTGATTCAGCAGGAGGCAACACCTCAGTAGCTTTGATACGTCTATGGCAAAGAGAAGACAGAGGTAAGTAACTATTGTTCAAACAAAAGCTGATAATAGTGTGGTTAATTTAGACAGTAACCTTTCTCTTTGCAGGTGCCATGAGAAGACAAAGCTGCAGACTGGAACTGCTGGCAGGATTAAGTTGCCTGGAGGAGAGCAGATAGGTATTTCTCTTTTTCAGGAACCCCACTGCTGACAGCCAAAATGGCAGAACTCAGGACCAAACTAAGGATGGGAAAAAAAACAAAAGTTAGCATTAGAACAACAGGGTATTAGTATGCAATACAGTATGAATCTTCTTTTTGTCAGTCAGGGCTTCCTCTTCGTCCATCAAAAAAATAATGTACTTCCTTTTCGTCCGTCAAACACAAACACAGGGCTTCCTCTTTGTACGTCAACTAAATAATGTACTTCTTCTGTCACTCAAACACAATCCATCATAGTCTAGAAAACGAGCTATAGGATTCAACAGAGTCAGAGATGTTCATGAAGGAAGCAGACAGAAGCGTGTTCCAAAACAGATCGGGGTTCAAAGCCAGAAGACACCAGAGAGCGTCCATTGAACAGCAGACAAAAGCAGGTCAGTAATCAATCCAAAATCAGGACACATTTTGGTCTATATCATAGAAGGCTAAACAAGATGTTGGAACAAAAGGAAGAAAACTACTGGAAAACAAGTAGAATAAAAAGGTTCGGACCTGAATCATGACAGAGCCCATGCCCTCCTCAAGGGACGACTCCTAATGGACCCCCAGTCTACTCAGGATGATTGTGGTTGAAACAGCAGTTCAAGGTGGGGTCAAGCAGGACCGCCGTCCAACACCCGGGTGGGAGGAGGGGGTCTGGAGGCAGGCACAAACCTGGATATGATTGCCAGTTTGATCTTAGATACATGAAACAATGGATGGATATGTAATGATAGAGGTAATCTCAGTCTGCCCACAACTGGGTGGATGACCTTGGTGATGGGAAAAGGGTCAACAAACCTTGGGGCCAATTTGGGGTTTTCCACCAGTAGGGGAAGATCTTTGGTGGATAGCCAGACCCTTTAGTCCAATGCAGGTATCCACCACCGGTTGGCTGCCTGGGAATAGATTGCAAATGGTAAATGTCCTGTATTTGTATAGCACTTTTCTAGTCATTCAGACCACTCAAAGCGCTTTCACACCACAAGGTTTTACATTCACCCATTCACACAACCCGATATGTAAGCCGGGGGGAGAGGGTAGGGGCTAACACTCACACAACCCGATACGCAAATCGGGGGGCAACATGGGGTTCAATGTCTTGCCCAAGGACACTTCAACATGTGGCGGTGGAAGCCGGGATCGATCCACCAACCTTCTAGTTGGAGGACAACCGCTCTAACCACTGATCCACAGCCGCCCCCACAAATTGCAAAGGTCGTAAATAATGATGCCCGGGTCTTACACCAAGTCCAGCTGCACCAAAGAGCACAGGCAAGGGCAGATGGGACTCCGATTGTATGTCCAGAGTTGATTGGTGGCCATAAACAGGGTGAAATGGAGACAGACTTGTAGCACTCTGGACATGAGGGAGTTGATGGCCCCACTGAGGTTGGAACCTAGGTGCTGGGATTATCTAAATACAGTACCCACAGCTTGATCTCAACCTCTTAGTTTGCCCGTTCCATCCGATGGTCTATCTGAGGATGGAAAACTGACAAGAAACTGTTAATATGCAGACAACAGAATTCCTTCCAAAACAGTGAACTGAAATGGGGACTTCAGTCAGACACTATGTCCTGACAAAAAATCTCCCTGGACACAACCTGACTCAGAACTTTGGCACATGGTAATTTCTTGAGGGGAATGAGATGGACCAGTTTGGAGAACAGGTCAGCTATTGTGAGGATAACAGTGTTACCTTCAGAGACATGCAAACTGACAATGAAATCCATCAAGATGTGGGTCCATAGACATTTAGGAATGGGAGAGGCTTCAGGACACCATCAGGTGCACAAGTTGAAGTCTTGCTGCTGCAGCCAAAGGTACGGCAGGCCTTGATGAACTCGAGAGTGTTCTTTGGGAGTGAGAGCCACCAGAACATTTGACAGACCACTGCAAGTGTATTGATGAAGTCCGGATGACAAATCTCCAAAACCTTGGCAGATAAATGGTCGGGTACAAACAAACAATTAGAGGGACAAGAACTGGGTATACTTAGTTTGACAGTCCATGACTTCCTGTTCAGTCTGAAGGTTAGTAATAGCTACCTTAACTTTGAAAGGGTAAGATGAGGTCTGGAGTTCCATTTGGTGTTTCTTTAATCTTTTGTGAGTGCATCTGGGGCAGGGCATCTGGCTTGGTATTCTTGGAGCCTGATTTGCATGAGAGTATGATGCAAAAACAACTAAAAAACAGGGCATACCTGGCTTGGTGAGGGTTGAGCCGCTTGGTTGTCCAGATGTACTCAAGGTTCTTGTGATCAGTCCAGATGTGAAAAGGCTGCTCAGCAACCTCCAACCAGTAGCTCTCAGTTGCCCATGTTGTTGTTGCATTCTACTGGTGATATCTATGTGAGAAAAAGGCACATGGATGGAGTTTAGAGTCATTAGGATTTATTTTCGACAGGACAGCTCCCACACCGGCACAGGTGCCATTTTAATCAGGCGCACTGCAGCCCCATGTTGACCAGCGACCATAGGCAGGAACAGAAGGCAGTCACAGGTCCAACACAGAGGGAACGCCCGGAAGAGCAGAGTGGCGGGTGCCCCCAGCAGGAAGATGCCCCAGGAGGGCACTGACCAAGGGGTCCCAGAGCCCAACATGCTGCCCCCGCTCCCCAGCACAGGGCCAGGCAGGAGCCCTGCAGCCCTGGTCTGGGCCCAGAACCCCCTCAATCGGGCACCAGCGCGACCAACACAGGTCTGCACCCACCCCCCAGTGCCCCCCCCCCCCGGCAAGTACAAAGGGGGAAGGCGGCCGGCGCAGCCCCCCAGAGAGGCAGGACAGAAAACAGATCAGGGGGCCCCATCCGCCCACAGACTAACCCCCAGGGCCATAGACAGCCTGGACCATCCGAGGAGGCAGAGGAGAGCAGGTGCTGGCAGAGGAGAGCAGGTTACAGATCGAATCAGAGGTGAGAACTGCGGAGGTACAGTGTGTGTGTTTTGGATGTGGGCTTACGGTTGAGAGGTGGACTGGTTGTGTGGAGAGGGATGTTGGTGGCAGCCATAGTGGTGCCGTTGGTGTGGCTGGTAATGGTTGAAGTGATCCGAGAGGCAAGGTTCCAGTGGAGATGGTAATGGAGGGTGGACAGATCGGTGATGGGTTACAGTAGCAGGTGGGGAGAGGTCCAGGATGGAGACGGACCAGGACAGCAGGAGTTCGGACACGGCGGAGCGTGTCAACATCAGCAGGAGTGAGCCCTCTGGACGGTGTGGCGAGATGGCCAGCACAGAGAGGTAGAGGCGCTCAGGAGAACTGGAACGGAATCCAGCGATGGAGGAGGTTCTAGGAGGAGAAGGAGTACAATCCCAGGTAAGTCTCAGACAGAGAATGTTGTGGAACCAACTGGCGTCCGTCTCACGTCGCTGAACCTCTTTTATCCCAGGCTGAGTGGCAGATAATGAGCCGCATAGCTCCTGATGATGATCTTCCACACCCTGTAGAGAGAGGTAAGTGGAAATACACACAACACCACACACCAACAGCTGACACCTAGCTGTATTGTATTGGTCTGATCTGAGCGTTGGAGTTAATTTGAAGGGCCTTTGATTTGCTCCAATTGATCGAGTAGTCTGAAATGGACGAGAATTTTTTTTAAAGTGTTATTTTCTCTGAAAGAGATACCTGTTTGTTTTCTAAGAAGATTAAAACATCATCAGCATATAAGTTAATTTTATGTGTAAGACTTGCTGTTTTAATTCCACTGACATTGTTGTTTTGTCGGATTGCAGCTGCTAGCGGTTCAATAAATATAGCGAACAGTGATGGAGAGAGTGGACAACCTTGGCTGGTTCTTCTTCTGAGATCAAAGCTTGGAGAAACCTGATCATTAGTCTTGACACATGCTGTGGGTGAGCTGTATAGTGTTTTTATCCATGATCAAATATTATGGCCAAATCCAAATTTATGTAGCGTAGCAAATAAAAATTTCCAATTAACCCTATCAAAAGCCTTCTCTGCATCAAGCGAGATAATTAAAGCATCTTTATTTTCAATGTTACAGTAATCTATTAAATTGGTTAATCTACGTGTATTATTATTGCATATCTGCCTTTAATGAATCCAGTCTGATCAGGGTGGATTATATAAGGAGTTATTTTTTCTATTCTATCTGCCAGTGCTTTGCAAATTATTCTAAGATCTACATTAATAAGTGATATCAGACGGTAACTTGAAGGTAAAGTCGAGTCTTTATCAGGTTTAAGAAATACGTTGATGATTGCACAATTCATATTTTGAGGGATTGTGGAAGTTTCCTTAATTTCTTGAACCATTCTATGGAATATTGGTGAAATTATTGGCCAAAATTCTTTATAAAACTTTATTTAGTTTAATTTTCAGCATTTCAGAAAGAGTGCATGCACTGCATGCTGGGAAATCGGCAGCTTTGTAACTTTTATTTTACAATATTTTTAAGATGAGAAAACAAAACAAAATAAAATAAATACATTTTGCGTTGTCTCAATGAAGTTTTGAAAAGCCTCTGCTTTTCAAGCCTTTGCTTCAAACCATTTGAAGTGAAGTAGGAAACTGTTCTAGCATCAGATTTGGTCCAGATGTGAAATTCTTTTTGGATATCTCAGTTTTAACATCTGATTTTGTTTATGCTCTACTGGAAATAAAATATGGGTTTATGGGATTTATAAATCATTGCATTCTGTTTTATTTACATTTTCCACAGTGTCCCAACTCTTTTTAAACTCAGGATGTAAAACAAAAATGAAAAATGAATTAAAAGTAAAGAAACTATGTAATTCAAGATGCAGTAATAAATGTTCCTCATACCTTGGTAGAATTATTTATGAATGTGAGTACCACCACATCCCTTCACCTGCTCTGATCTGAAACATATCTGTGAGCAGTAGAGGCGATTACGTCAATGACTCGATTCTAAAAATTCGTCGACATCAAATCTGGCATTCGACGCACCACACGCATTCGCCACACGCACGTGAGTGACCAAAACAAAGCAGCATGGAGAATGAAACTCTGTTTCTAACCACCTCTCAACAGCCTGCATTCCTGAGCTACATGTCACCAAACAACCCAGGAATAATTTACACACAGCCAGAAGCCTCAAAGTATAGTTATTTGCAGTCTTTGCAACATGCATATCACACTAGCATGAAAGTAGCTTGGGTCTGTTAATTGTAGGTTTATTTATAAAACGTTAACGTGTTTGGTAAAACTGTGCAGACAGTGAGCTGAGCAAATTACTTTCAAAGCAAAACTTCTTAGGTCTGAAAGGTCCCTTGATCACTTCAACTGCTAAAATCCCCTTTTAAAAGTTTCCAACCAGTTTAATAAAGCTATGAACACCGGAGCTGCTCTTAGAGGTGTTAGCGTAACACGCTAGCATAGCGCTACCCTGGTCTGAAGCTTCTTAGCAGCTTCTGTAACAGAGGATCTACGTGAAGTCTCTAACAAGTTGGTGAGGGAAATGTTGAATTTGTATGAAAATAGCAGGAGCCGGGAAAACAGAAAAGTTTGTTAAAGTTGTCTGAGTTCTGTGTTATCTGAGGGTGAATTATCTGCTTGCTACCGCAGCTAGCAGCTCATCACTTTGGGATCAGATCTAGTCAGTGTTGTGCATGAACGCGTTCAATGAACACATTCATATTTACGGTGAACTGTGAACTGAACGAATCAGTTTTCATACCATGAACGTGAAAGAGAGCGGAGCTCATTTTGGCAAGAATGAGTGGCACACGCAGTTCACGTTCACGCTCATTTGAAAAGTCAGGTTTTACGACACTGTTTACGGCAACCACCATGACGGTCCAGCATGGCTAGTGCTGCTAGTTCCCGCGATCCAGACTCAGCTACAGGCATTGCTGAAGCCAGTTTTGCAGAGCACTTGGGAGAGTTTTATGTACAAACAGAGCAAGACTCAGACGGAAAAAACCCAACGTTTTTGTGCAAACTGTGCCCACCGGGACTTAACAAGCAAGTACGTATGTCAGCCACATCGAGCTCAAATTTGAAACGCCACATAGAGTTAAAGCAATCCTCAAGTCCTGCATAATTTGGTTCATGCTGGTTAAATAAAGGTTTCATTAAACATACCTTGACTGCACCTTGTATTTTCCATTTTCTACATGTGATGATCACACGTTATTTCAGGGGTAAAATCTATTCTCTATCTGAACATTATTTTTCTCCTGGATGTAATAATTATCTCTAGTCTCTTGATTCTTTATTGGTTCAAGAATTTTGTTTAGTTTTGGAGTGGCAGTGATTTGTGATGGATAGTTAAGAAGAGGTTTTATTGAGCACTAACAAAATGTAACAAATGAACGTGAACTAGTTCATTTTTAGATATGTGAACTTGGCTCATTTTTCAAAAAAATGAACTATGAACATGAACTAGTTCATTTTCATCTGTGTGAACTGAACTTTGAGCTAGTTCTTTTTAAGTATGAACTGGCACAACACTGGATATAGTAATGTGAGTGGGGTTATTATTTCTTTCATGGTTGTTATCAAATGACAGTCTATTAACATTATGTATTTTTATCATCATGCATCCCAAATGTTATTGTACTAAAAACGTAACTTATTATTTCTTGAGAACTAATGTTCCACTTCTTCACTCCTTAGTTGGGTTGTGTTTGCAGATAGCAGCTAGCACCATTAAAGATCCTTTGTTGGGTTTAGAGCCGGATTCCAATCTCAGTATATGTTTAACTTTGCCTGTATGATTTAAAACCACTTCTTGGTGGTGAATTATTGGAGATGTTTGATCTGTTGCACATGTTAACTATCTTTTTATACTGTAATATTCTGCTTCATTGAATTTATAGGTCTGAATCTTTGTCTTCTTTTCTTTGACATTTGAAACAGTACAAGAATTGCTGAAAAAAAGAGAATTACTGACCAGCAGAAAGATCCAGCAACCTTCAGCTGACATGGATCTGGAAAACAGGACCTGCCAGGACCCCAAACGCAACATAGGAAATGTGTTTTTGCAAATTGTCTTAATGGTTGAGACTCTTGGGGGTCTTCCAGGAACCGCAGTGGCCTTGTGGATTTTCTGTTGTCACATAAAGTGCTGGAAACCCCACAATATCTTCCTCTTTAATTTGGTTTTTGCTGATTTCCTGCTCCTCATCAGTGTTCCTTTCCGCATTGACACCCACTGGCGAGGGGATGACTGGAAGTTTGGCTCAATCTGGTGCCGCATTAACCTTTACATGTTGTCTGTCAATCGATCTGCCAGTATTGCATTCATGACAGTTGTGGCACTGGACCGCTACTTCAAAGTGGTTCATCCACATCACTGCATCAGCCGAATGACCACAACGCAAGCAGGCATGCTTTCAGGTTTGATATGGGTTTGTGTGACTACCCTTCGGATCCCACTATTGACTATCAATCTGCTCCATAAGCATGGCAACTTGAGTCAGTGTCGCAGCTTTAATTCCTACGAGATAGTCCCTCTGCCATTGAAGGTACACTATGCTGCTTATGTTCTAGAGTTCTTCCTGCCGTGGTGCTTGTTGCTCTTCTGTTCAGTCAGAATTGCTTGCCACCTACACAAACTGCGAATGAACAGGGAGAGGGTAAAACGGGCCATTCGAGCTGTAATGGTTATCAGTGTGGTGTTCACCTTCTGCTTCATGCCCAGTGTCTTCACAGGCCTTGTGGGGTTGTATATCAAAACATACCACCCTAAAGAGTGTGCATCTTACAATATGTGGATTAACCTCTTCATGATATGCATTGGCTTCACCTACCTCAACAGTGCTCTGGACCCTGTCATTTATTTTTTCTGTAGCTCCACGTTTCATGACACGCTAAAGAAAGCCCTGATGTGCAACAAGCGTGTAATGGTGCGTTCACACCAGCCCAACCATCAACGTCAGAAGCAGCAAGTTTACATCTAAAGTCTATGGTGGAGTACGTCAGACAGATGACAAACGGCTCTGGGTCACTTTGTGAGCGTTATGAGCGTCAACTTTTCAAGCTTTTTGACCGTTTCAGGCATTGACGCTTGAAACGCTTGAAAAGCTCGATACGCAGAAAGTTCAGCTAGCTGAACTTTTGACACTCTTAACAATCTTGAAGAGGCATGTCAACCAATCAGAGCGTCTCATCATAGTGACGTACCTGAATGAAGCAGGAAGTCTTCAAACAGGGCGCGGGACAGATGGCAGTAGCGCTGGAAGCAAATCTCACCCATATGTAGCTCCTGGAGAAAATGGTTTAACTCCTCAAACTCAAAATGCATCTGAAGAATGGGATGTATCCACAAACGGAGTAAATAAAGCCAAACCACTCTCTCTATATGATCCGCCATAGCTCAGAACATCCGATAACAAAGGAAGCCCTGCCTACGCACTCTTTTTAATGGTCCAGCGCAGGGGTGGGCAACTCCAGGCCTCGAGGGCCACTATCCTGCACATTTTAGATGTTCCCCTGTTTCACCACACCTGATTTGAATCTGCAACCTCTCAGCAAGTCCTATAGAAGCCTGTTAACGACCTGTTCATCTGCAGCAGGTGTGGTGAAACAGGGGAACATCTAAAATGTGCAGGATAGTGGCCCTTGAGGCCTGGAGTTGCCCACCCCTGGTCCAGCGTTACGAACTTCAACGCCGACGCGCTCTGACTGGCAGGCGTTACAAGCTTCAGCTTTCAAGCATCAAACTTGGAGCGTTATGAACGTCGCTTGACGCTGACAAAGTGGCCGGTGTGAACACAGCATTAGAACAGACAGTAGCTTATAACTTCTTGAATATAAGGAGTAACATCCATCCATCCATCCATCCATCCATCCATCCATCCATCCATCCATCCATCCATGATTGCATACAAACAGACACAGGAAGAAACCATCTAATCCAACTATGAGTGTACCACAGGAATATCATCAGAGTCACAGGTATGGGAAGATTTTGCCAAAAAAGATGCTGTAGACTCTGATGAGTAGGGCTACAGATTTTGAAAAGGGCGGCATATGTGGAGTTCCCAACCCTTTAAAAAATTCTAGTTTCTACAGAGTTATAGGGGGGTGGGGGGTACCTGGGGTGACCAGTCTAATTGGAAGGGTGGCCCGTGCCCCCCAGGCCACCCATTTTAGACACACCCCTGATCAGCTAGTGCAAGTGGTTTGAATGTTTAGAATAATAAAAATACTAATGTATTCTCACTTATGTGTAATAGCTGAAAAGGCTCATTAGAAAATTAAGAACGTGTTTCTTATCAAGAGTTTAAGTTTGTGAAACGTGTGAAGTTTAAGTTAAACAGAAATATACATTAACATTTTGTCACATAACACGTAAGTGTTAAAGGTAGAGTATGTAAGAATTAGACCTTGTCAAATCCAAATCCAGCAGTTCATTTAGAAAAAAAAAAAAATCCACTCTCAGCCACTCACCCCCTCCCCTCCCTGATTTTTCTGTTGGGTTGCCAGTTCTGATGTTGATTCTCATTTTGTTTCTCTTGTATTTGTTCAATTTTTGGGAATGTCTGAAGGTCTATTTGTTCAGCATAGAGTTTTCCTAAGTGTGTTTGAACGCCCCATCATGTGCAGCTTGCTGTTGGTCATTGTGGAATTCCAGCTGCTTGTGTTGAAGACTTGGCAGCCTTGCAGACTCACATGTGATTCGTCATGGAGCCAGGAAGTCTGGACGTGTAAATAATGATTACAGTCCGGGCTAGCTTTTTTAAAATGACAGAAACTAGCGAGCACCCAGCCGGCTGAGATCGAGATCTGTTACAATGTAACTTTATTTTCAACATCAGCGGGACGTTAGACTGTTGAGGGAATATTTCATTGTAAAATTCTTACATACTGTACCTTTAAACACTCAGCTAAACATGGATGAAAACAATTGAAATGAAACATAAAACAAGCAATCCCCACTACTTTTTAACAAAAGTTACATTTTAATAAAGACAGAAGAGCAGGGTTCTCTGTCTATAAGGCTGAAGGAGCATTTCTGTTGAGGTTTATGGTTGATGGATCTTAAACTAATGTAAATAAACCAGTTTAGCACATGTTAACTGAACCATATAGTTCAGCTGTGGAATCCCATTAGCAGATGTTTTTTGTCATGTTCAGCCATATTATGTCACACATTTTTGCATAGGTTTGATTGTGTAACTGAAATGCAAGATATACCCTTGTGCAGAAGCCCCCGTTGTAGTATTTTTTTCCTTTTGTTTATACATTTTATTTATTTCAGGCAACTATGAGTCAGTCAGTTAAGCACTTTTCCTGTTCAGGGTTGCAGGGAGCTGATGCTACCTCCAGCGGTCCAGAAAAATCCAGAAAAAACATTTAGAAAAAACCCTGAAAGTTTAAAAAATTAAGAAAAAATACTCAACTGTATAATTCAACTTTGCTGATTTAGTTTATTTATCTGAAAAGTTCCATCATTGATAAAACCTAAATCCAATATTCAAAATATATCTAAGTACACATAATACAGTATATACATCACATGAAACACAAACACATTATGTTGTCTGTACAAATGAACTTCACATGTGCACACTGGAGCCAAGTCCCTCCATCTTTGGCAACAAACTGCAAATTCCAAAGAACATGATGCAACAACCAAATAAACATTTATTAATGTTTCTTTACATTTGGGCTTTGCTTCAATTCCACAGACAGACTGAGTTGTAGATTTAGTTCACACACAGAAACACCAAAATCTTTGTTGTAGAAAGCAAAATAGCAATTTTGAAGTAGCAAATTTCAAAACTTTGAGTTTTTTCTTTAGTTTTAGTTTTGATTTTTAATTTGTTCTCTGAACAAAATATGTGTAGTTTTGAATTCCACTAAATCTGCAACTTTGAACATTTCAAGCCATAAGAATACTGAATTTTATGAAAAAGTGAAATTATCGCTTTTTGGTAACCGTTGCCCGAGATCTCTGCTCTCTAGCTTCAATAAGCTAAAAAACCAGAGTGTGTGAAGTGATATACAATCTAATATATATTGTGTTTTGATTAGCACTGCAATGCTTCTTGTTACTTCAGAATAAATGTGTAAAAATGTACTTTCCAACTGAATCCTTTACTGATCATATCAGTATTACTGGAATCTTTACAGTTACAGTATATTTTATCTCGTAATTCTGGACTGTGTGCCTGAGGTGGTGGTTTGTAGCATAAGGGGCCTACAAGGAACAGCTCGCCCCTTTCCTCTTCACCCTACATGCTGCGGACAGTTGCCATCACCAAAAGATCTCGGACGACACCGCCATTGTTGGTCAGTTGTCGAAAGGAAACCAACTGGAGTACGGGGGGATCATCAGCTGGTGTGAATAGAACTGTCTTCATATCAATGCCTGCAAGATGAAGGAGCTGGTGATCCACTTCACAAAGAAGTCCCACAATACACCAGTAAACATTCAGGGTCTGGACATTAAAATTATGGACAAGTACAAAGACCTGTGTGTTCACCTCAACAACAAACTGGACTGGTCCACAAACACAACTACACTGTGCAAAAAGGGATAAAATCATCTTTGCTTGCTAAGGTGGCTGAGAGTCTTTGGGGTAAACAGAACTCTTAATGACCTTTTATATTGTTCTCTGTTCTGATGGAACTGCACTGAGGGACAGGGAGAACTAATCAAACTGGTCAAGAGGGCCAGCTCTGTCCTGGACTGTCAGCTGAAGTCTATTGAGCAGATTGGAGATGAGAGGATGTTGTCCAAACTTACACCCATCATGGACAGCATCCTCCAATCCCCTGCACTGTACAAGCACCAAGCAGCTCGGTCAGCCGTAGACCCACAGTGTAGGATGGAGCGCTACCACAGCTCATTCTTATTGACATCTGTCAGATTTTACAACACAGTTTAACTTCTATTCTATACTAAATAACATTAATCTTCAATCTATTATTTTCAGACGTGATCCTATCTATTAAATGCAGCAAGTACAAGCACAATGAAAAAATATTTGAATCATCAGCAAAAAGAACCTGTTTTAACACTTTAGACATGTTGCCACTGATGTGCATGATTATAGAGTAAGGTTATTGTCAAAAAGATGTGTATTCTTCATGTGCATAACTAGCAGTTTGTAAACTCGTTTCTATCAATTCATTTACAAACATGTGGAGTGTCTGTTCTCTATGAGAATACAGATTAAAAAGAATTCACAAAATCCAAATCTACAGTTTCTTCTTTATGAACACAAGCAGTGTGGGGCTGAATATGAATCTGTTCTTTTGAGAATACTGAAAACTTTGATAGGTCATTAATGGAGCTCGGGTGCAGATCCAACACACCAATCTACAGAAAGCATCAGCCTGTAAGTAAACATGTTTATACACTTCCATTGTTAACTCAATGTTATGCAGGCTGTTAGTCGGACAGTCGTAGCGCTGTTTGTAGGACCATTTGGGATACAGGAAGTCTTACACACATGGGGAGCAACAGTCACGCCCTTCTACTTCCGGTCCATGGGTCCCCTGGACAAAAAAATTATGAATGGAAGTCAGTGGAGCGATAAAAGTTATTTTCTGATCCAGTTTGAAATGCATCATGGATCAAACATATGATGTCTGTGAGTTTTGATGCCGAGAAAGCGATAATTTTCAACACGTGGCAAAAGTTATTTTGTGAAGACACGTAGTAGACTACAACCACTTGTCTCGTAAAATTGACGTCACCATACCGCTCAGAAGGAGAAGAAGAATCAGAATAGGAACAATGGCGGTGAGTTTAGCAAGCTTCACCTCCTTCTATCAGGACAAAGGAAGGAGCATTAAACAACTAGTTTTGTGGTGACATCCAGGTACAAAACACACCAGCATTGTCACGTAAAACGAGGGAAAAGGCAGCGGTGAGACTCGGGAGATTCATATGTGCGACTTTCCAGTTGTAGTCATTTTAATTACGAAATTTTATAAATAAATAAATCCGAATCCACTTGACAGACCCGGTCAAAACGTATATCATTATTTATCATTTAAATTGCGGTACAGCATATGTGTGATTCAGGATGTAAGACAAAGCGGACCAGAAAATAACTTTGTCGCTTCATTGACTTCCATTCATTATTTTTTCGTTCAGGGGACCCATGGGCCAACCGGAAGGGGAGGAGACTGTGGCTCCCCATAGGCTAGCTGTCCAGTCTGAGTCCAGTGAAATAGCATAATGAATATTAAAGAGTACAGGCCCAAAACTGATGCCAATTTTCAATCAGTCAGATTACTCTGAGCTTGAAAGGGCTGGAAATGTGTTTTTCCTAACGTTATAAAATATTTCAGATTACAGGTTAATACTTCTAACGTGGCTCTGCCAGATCATTGTGTAGCCCCTTGTCAAGTCTACACACAATGATCTGGAAAAAGGGAAATTATCGCTTTTTGGTAACCGTTGCCCGAGATCTCTGCTCTCTAGCTTAAATGAGCTAAAAAACCAGAGTGTGTGAAGTGATATACAATCTAATATACTGTATGTTGTGTTTTGATTAGCACTGCAATGCTTCTTGTTACTTCAGAAAAAATGTGTAAAAATGTCTGAAAGCGTCTGAAAAAGGGAGGGTCATCTGGTATAATATTTTAAGCTGATTGGAGGACGAGCCAGCAAGTGTCTGCCTATCATGATTTGTCTTTAGCCAATCACAATAAATCAAACGCTTGCAAATCCAGTCTGGAGAAAAGCAAAAACACATCTTTACCACCAAGAAATACACAAAGTTCTTACCTTTACATATTTTTCAACCAAGAAATTGTCTCTAGTTTTAATGAGTACATCCACCAGTGCAGCCATGTTTGTTTTTCTTTGCCTGCCTGGGCACTTGCTGCCAATCATACCTGAACACCCGCCCCAAAGCAGAATGCTAACACATGATTGATCTGAACATTTTATGAGGAAGACTGTTGAAGCAGTTTAAGGTGGATTTTCATGGATTTGGAAAACTCCAAATCTCGCGAGAATCCATGTTGCAGTGAAAGGTTATAATACTTCAGAAATAATCACAAAGTCATGAAGTTTGTGTGACAGGGCACCTTTAAATGGTAAATGGCTGTACTTGTATAACATATTTTTAAATCAGACGACACAAAGAGCTTAATTCACTCTGCAAATTGTCATTCACCCATTTACACACACTCACATGTTTGATGGTGATAAACTACACACATATTGTAGCCACAGCTGTCCTGGGACACACACTGACCCCCACCAAACAGGCAGGGTGGGGGAAGTGTCTTGCTCAAAGACAAAGACTTAGTGATCTTTTCTGGATAAACTACTGCTGCCCAAATACTTATACTTAGTGTTTCCCCTAACTTCAAGTTTTAATTTGTTAACATTTACCAGAGCAGCATCTGCATTTCTGATCATGTTTTAATAACTTTCTAAAACGTTGTACTTTTATGATTAAACCATCATACACATAACTTTCTGAAAAATACGATCAAATAGAAGGTTAAACTCTTCTTAATGTCCAATAAAAGAATTTAGGATTCAAATTTTTAATTAAAAAAATCTACACAACCTGTTTTTTTCCTGTTTGGTTAACTTCCATCTATCTGACAGTTATGTGTTATTACCACTTGACCCTGGGGTCTGGGCTTCATATGGCCAAAACAATACCAGGATGAGTGGTGAATTCCCCAAAGCAGGAGGGGAAAACACAAATAGCAACTTAAAGAAGGTATCAGCTGCCACTGCAGGGAAGAAGCTGAAGGAAGGGGGGACAGAATAAGAGGAGGAAATGGGTGGTGTCCAGGAAGCTGGACTAATCCTGCCCTGAACACAAGGCAAAGAGTTTCCTTTTATTGTCGGGGCTCCAGGCTTCACCATCCTCCAAGACCTTTGACTACACAATCATTAATTAAAAAAGATAATACTAGTGAGATTAATACCTTTTAGATGTCACTTATAGTTTTTTTTTATTTAAAAAATTAACAAAAACACACAGTTGTGGCTCTAAACAGATGCTGTGATGTTTCCTTCTTGGCAGAGCCCAACACATTGTGCAGCTCCACAGTTCTGCTTTGATAAACACTTCAGCATGAAATCCTGAGCACACAGTAAATATTTACCAAGGCCCTTATCAAGCCCCATTATCTTGGTGTGAACTCCAGGCACCACATGACGCCCAGGCCTGTATTTTTCTAAGTCATTTGCCACAGACAATAACCGAGCAGAATAGCCTTAAAGAATATTGTTCTCTGTAAAACTCCTAGAAATGTCAACACATCAGCTGCAAGAGCTACAGAGAAACATATAGCTTGTTGATATGAGAGTACATGTAAAACTCCAGTTACTGACCATAAGATGTTAGAATGACTGACAGCAGAAACTGATTTGCAGCAGTTAGGAGTTTGTTGATGATACAGTCATCTGAGACATTGGAGCACAATGTTTTTATACAACAGCCATCCGCTGGATCACTCAGGGGTCTAAACTAAAGCACAGAGGCTCCAACACTCAGATCCTGTGCAACTGTACCGAGCACACAATGTTCGTATTTTTCCATGTGAGAATATATGTTTATTTTCACATTCATTTTTATACAACTTGAGTACCTTCTGCTTATACTGGCATTTAAATTCAAAAGTAATAAATAGGAAATAATCTATACAATGATCTATAAAATACTGTAGGCACAAAACATTTTTTAAATGTTTGTGGTTTCAGCTGTTTTAGGTGGCAGAAGTTGACTTTGGACCAGATCCCAGTCTGGCTGCCTGTTGGTTTGATGACTTCCTGAGTTTTTCCAGATTTTTTTAGCATTTAATTTTAGGGTAGTGTTTGTCATAAAGACAAAAACCCCAAAACATACAAACAAACAAGAAATAAAAAGTAACTGTAAACCCATTAAGTAGCCTATACAAAGGATTCATATTTGTAGATTAAGAACCTTTCTTCAGATATGGGTTTATGAGATTTGCAAATCGTTGTATTTTTTCCTTTACATTCCACACAGCATCTAAACTTTTTTGAATTGGGGTTATAAATAAACTAAAAGGAGGTTCATTTCACTATTTCCTGTGTAAAAACTAACCAACATCACATTTGTATTTTAAGCAGTTCTGTTTGATGCATCACACTCATTTATACAAAGATCAAATTTTAGCTTCAGTTTTTTTATTGGGAGAACTACAGTAAGTACACAACACAAAGTTAACAGTATCATTTGTTACATTCAATAAGCTTTAATTCTAAAAAAGTAGTCAAAAGTACTACATAGTGTGGATCTGCTGTACCTGCTATGTACAAACCAGATGTGATCATCCCACTGCAACAAAAATTCTAACTTGAAAAATGATTAAAAAAAAGAAGGAACTTAGAAAAAAAGTGACAGAGTCTGAAAAAATAACCATTCAATAAATGTAAATAATATTAAAAAGATATGTAAACGTAAAATAAGGAAATAAATACCGCAAGTATTTTCTTAAATACATTAGCTCACAAAATATATTGTGAATGGACTCTTCACTCCATTTATGGTGAACAATAATTCTGATAATTATTTTCATGTAAAATAATACAGATTTATTGCTTTGTCATACTTGATTAAGACAACTTTTTAAAAAGGTAATAAATACATTAAATAGTCCATAGAAAGTTTTTTAATACACATTTTAAATAACGGAAAATAATAAAATAAAAAATAGTTACAATAGGATTCCTTAAAACAAATGCAACTTATGATAAATATTAGCAACCAGCCACCAGATGGAGCTTGAAAAAGCAGAATGGAAGTATGAACTTTCAGAGAGAAGCAGCAGAAAAAAACAAATCAGAATAAAAAAGCATTTCAATTAAGACATACTCCGATCAGACTGGAAGAAACCTGAGATTTATAGTCTCTTCTTGTCAGATCATGTTAGACACATCAGAGTGTGGCTTGGCAAACAGACACAAGGGAAAACAGGCTGCCATGAACCCTTGGGCAAGGCACTTATGCAAGGATTTCCACATAGCAGTAAAATCTGAATACAGCTATATACAAGAAGACATGAACATGAACTAGAAAGTTCCTGGGTAAACTTTAAGGGTCCTGCCACTGTGTGCAAATGAGACGCTCAGCCAATCAGAAAGAAGCACTTTCCTGTCACTGTGGTGAACGTGCACGTGTAGCTGCTGCAAATGTGACCAAAGAGCTGAAAGAGTCAATTTAATGTGGCAGTGTAATGGACATTGTGAAGATTTCATGTGTTTACATAGGGTTACAAAGAGGGGGGGGTTAATGAATTCCATTGCCACGGTAACCAAAAATTTCATGTACACATGATAGTACACTGGATAGGTGCTGAGTCTGATGGTGACTGATGTTACCATGGTAACACTGTAGTTCAAATTGCTTCAGTGTGTTATAGACGCATCTCTTGTGACCAGATGAAAACTGGAACGACGTCCTCATTTCAAAGTATGTTGACACTGTAACTTCTGGAAAACAATGACGTTTTGACCTTTTTTACATTCACTTTCAATGAGGGGAGGTTTCAATACGGTTGTCATGGCAACGCCATGAAACCATGACCATGCACATCAGGGCAGCGACCTGGTCAGTTTGTTGCATCACACGTGTAATAACATCTGGCGGTTTGGGTTGTGAGGCATTTCAGGTGTGTTTTGGGGAAAGCTGCGTCACCATGGTAACGGGGATCATTTTGCTTTGCGATGCATTTCAATGGGTTTAAATTCATTATGGCAGGTCACTAATGATGGAAGCTGGAAGATACTTGAAGCTTTCTGAAGCTCAGCTCTTCCTTGTCGCATCTCTCCCGGGAGGTCAGGTCAGCACCATCCTCCTGATCTTAGCCTACTTGCTCAAAGGCACGTCAGGAGGGTGGGTCTAGAGCCAGCAGGTGTGAGAGCTAAACTTGACTCAATTGTTCCACTGTCAGTTTTAAATGTAAGAGATGAGAATCACCTGAAATCAAGAGTCTGATCAAGTTTAAAAAACATCCTCCTGCATCCAGACCTGGAGCTCCCGGAGGAGCTGCTGGATCCGCTGGCGCAGCTCTCCTGGTCAGAGAGCGAGTCCGGGCTGGGAGGAGACTCGCACACCTGCGACGCGCTCAGGAGACGCGCGCTGTCCAGCATGCTCCTGTAGGAGGCACCGGGACACGGACTGTTGTCATCCTCTCTGGGTGTGTGAACAGCTAGGGGGGGCAGTGAGGATTTCATACCCTGCTGAGGACAAGCGAAGTGGACGTAGGACTCGGGGGTCAGAATATCGTATACGGAGGTGGGTGTGCAGCAAGAGGCCATGATGGGAGGTGGCGGGGTCCGGGACTTGGGACTCTCGAGCAAAGAAGTCTGAGGTTCGTGGTGGGTGAAGAAACCTGTGGATGGACAGCTGGTGCTGTTGTGGAGACCCGGTCTGTCCCTCTGGGTCTCTGCGAACTGTTGAGGCGGAACTTCCTTCCGACCAGATCCGTCAGCGTGATCACTGGCAGCAGGTCGCTGCTCGTCGGCGTTGTGGATAAAGTGACACCGGGGACCGTACGGGCAGAATCCGATGGTGTGGAAGGTGCGGCACGGCTCCGTTTTGTATTTAGGGTGGCGGGTCAAACTCCGCAGCTCGTCGTAGCCGTGAGCGAACTGACATTTCTCCCCGTATTTACACGAACCGCTTTCCTCAAAGGGTCGGCACAGCTCGGTCTTGTAGCGGGTGGAGTTGATCTGAGGACCGGGCTTCTGCTGCAGCACACCCCGGTCTCCATGCTCACGGCAGGCACGATCACGGACTTGATTCTCCCAGTTCATGAACGCAGTGACGCAGCTGTGGGAGCCCATCGGGTACCTGTTGCTGTTGTTCATAGCCTCCAGGTTGTTGGTTATATTTCGGTGGATAAATCCCGATGAGCAACGACCTGTAGCTCCACTCTGCAGCATGCTGCTGATGTAAACTGCGTTCATCATGTTCATGCGTTTATCCTACAGAAGAGATTAATTAGTCATCGTGTTCGGTCCAACTCAGTTTCAACTTTAATCACTAACTTGTTGCAGCTAAACACGTGCTGCAAATTTGTAAAAATACACACAGAAAAACAAGAAAATTACAAGTAAAACTGCTTGTAATCGTCATTTACCTTAATAAGCATGTCATAACAGACATCTGTCCACATCCGTTTATCAGCTTGCTCGTGACTTTCCCACAGTGAGGATCGACCTAGTAACTATTTTCCGCGAGTGGTTTTGGTTGTGAAATTTTTTAAACGCCTCCTTTAAAGACTTGAAGGTTTCTGCGTGTGGTCGAGGCGGAACCGAGACCAGTTCCGTCCCATTCACCGGTTGGTTGCATGTTCAACAGCATGTCTTGAAAAGTAACTCCTCTACACCCACCGACAAAAAAAAAAAATAATAAAAAAAAAAAAAAAAAAAAA
>SSNP01000044.1:1662306-1692994 GCA_006937955.1 Pachypanchax playfairii
AAAAAAAAAAAAAAAAAAAAAAAAAAAAAAAAAAAAAAATACACACCACGGATTTCTTTCCCCTTCAGTCATTCTGTGGGTTCAGAAGAGTAATCTACCATTGGTGTTTTCTGAGGTACAACAATAATACAAATAATAAGTGAGAGTGCAGAGAACAGTGCTACAGAAGACAGTGTCTACTGGGGTTTCTTTTTTTTTTATTAAGACTGTTTTTAAAAGAATACACTGCAAAATCAAAATCTCTGGTTTGTGATAAGCATATTATTTAATATCCTAACTGGAAGATTGGTGTTCTTTATTAATTTAAACCAACAGGTTCCCAGTTGCTAAATAGTTTGGTTGGGGAAAAAAAGTTTCACAGCTTTAAAAAGCTACAAGGGAAAAACAAGTGACATAAGACCTTGGAATCTGCTATGACAACTCTAAAATAAGGTCGAGTGCTGGCCCAGGAATATTCATGCTTTGTAAAGCTGTGGGCAACATTTTAAAGTAGGAGACACGCATGAAAAATAAAAAAATCCCTTAAATATATAATCTACAGAGAGCTGCTATCCCATTGCATGGAGTTATTTTTATTGAGGGTAGTTAAGTTTTGTTAAAACGTTACGTCAGTTCTCCTGTTGGATACAGATAGTGGAGAGAGAAAGGAACAGTCGCATGAGGCTACACTCATCAGTAGACCTTTGCAACTGCTATTCTGAGCAGCACAAACTGGTTACAGTGGAAATGAACAAGTCCTTTTTAATAGGAAGAAAACCTCCAACATGGTAAAGTTATTATAGCAGGAGATTTCAATATTCATGTTGGTGTTTAGAATTATATATTAAATATAGCATTAGGTGATCTTTTAAACTTAAAACTTTCCTTTTTGCACATTCCTATGTTTAGTGTTAGCTTAAATTATCTTGAGTGTTCCCTTTAGTTATGCTATAGGCATAGACATACTGACCACATTTTTTCTCTCTGCTATCTTGCTTCTTTTTTTATTTTTATAAATTACAGTTGTTGCTATTAAAGCTATAGTGCGTAACTTCTGTAACTTCTGTCGCCCCCTAGCGGAATTTTTGCGTTATTACAACAATGAAGCTGGCGCTTCCATATGACGTACGCCCAACTGCCACCGCTTTATCTCTGCCGTTGTGATTCCAACCGGTATCTGTCTTAATCAAGCTTCAAATTCAGTCTGTTTACTTTACCTAGCTCTATATTTGTTTCAATAAATATCATTTCATTGTTGAAAAAATCAAGAGAAACCAGTAAAATATAAAAATACTGGTAAAAAAAAAAAAAACCTTCAGAGTTCAGGTTGGATTGTTTACAGGTTTGATTGTTCACTTTAATCTACATTTAACAGTTTGGTGTTGAAATTTATTAGTCAGCTGTTGGGGCCACAATGATCTATTTGTCTTATTCAGTGAATTTTTTCAGTTTTGACACGATGCAGAATCCTGCAGTCAGCTGCACTGATCTGACTGACTGAAAAACCGTTACACTGGCAAACTGACAGACACAAAATGACACACAACTGACACAGATAGAGACAGAATCAGCTGGAACTTCGGCGCTCTGGTTTTCATCTGGTGCGCATTTTATATTTTGACAGTGTGTGCGGACCTGCAGACCACTTATGTGCACCCCTGAACATAACATATGTTATCTACAGCTCAGCTACACACCGTCTCTACAGAGTAACACTCGCGACACACCATAATTATAAACCAAGTCACTTACTGATCCAACATCAGCAAGGCAACATCTGTGTCTGCTCTCAGCCAGATCTCTTCTCTCCACCGAGGAAAAGCGACGCCGATACAAATTCGCGTTTGCCTTCTCCTTCGGTCACTTTCCTTCTTAGCCAATAGTCCCTCTGCCGAACGTCCAGGAATTATTTTTTTTTTTCGTGGTAGGATCCACTTCCCGATAAGTGTCTCTCGGCCATTTATTTGGATTCTCCGCCATGTCGACCTTCCCGTTCTGCCGGCTGCTACGAGACACTGCGTTCTATTTCTTACTATTTTTCTTGTTGTGATGTAAAAGACGTAATTTCCTGTGCGCCAGCGCGGGAATGTCGCCGGTTGACATGCAAAGTAAAAATGAGATATACTGAAAAATACCGTGAGATGTTTGAGGAGCCGATCGGCTTAATCTGCATTGTGTCATCTCCTCTGATAGTGGCTTGGCTGAAACGGACATCCACGGACATGTAAAAGTTACGCACTACAGCTTTAACTTAATCTCTTTTTATTATCTTTCCATAGACATGATGGCTGGCCCAAGTCCATCTGAGTTTGTCTATGGGCTCTATGCACGGAGCCACGTGACATATTTCCGGAACAATTTCAGATCGCACACCTTTTTCAGGTCCTGCTGAATCTAGCCTGTGTTGTCCCTTTGAGTTTGACAATTGTTCCAACTACTTAAGTTATCTTGTTTTTCATTTTGTTTAACTCTAAATTGTATACGCGCGCATGTGTGAGCCAGTAGCAGTGGACTTAGCCCTGGATGAGACAGAAGAACTCCGGTCCAAGCTCTCAAAGCTCCGGAGGCAGTTGGAGGAGATGGCAGTCAGCTGAAAATTTGGTTTGGAGCAGTTTGCTTCTTCTGATGAGGACATCAGGTTTTATACAAGGTAATTAATATTTTTTTTTTACAGAAATTAGCCTTGCGAACCGTTAGCATTAGCTTGGGTAGCTTTTTACATTAAGTGAAGAGTAATAGAAGACTGAAACGTAGCGTTACATGGATGTGGGAGACAGGTTTAGGTAAACATGTAGTGCTTTATTTATATATTTGTTTTCCATTCACTGTTAAAAATAGGAATGTTTTCAGTTTGGTAGAAATGGTTGCCTCAAGATTGTTTACATTTCAGCTGCTGGATGAGGGCTCGCTTGCTGAAGATCTCCTATAAAGTGATTTGATGTTTTATAGACAGTCTTTTTGTCCTCATATAATTCAACATAAATGGCCAAAAAGCATTGATTTACGCATTTCACGATTAAATAAAAGTAACCTCAGCCATTTCACTCAGCTTCTCCGATTACTCCGACAACCCGAAGACGGACTGCGGTCTTCCGGGGAATGCGGAAGTGGTGCGTGCATATAGGCCATTTCCTGTCAGCTCAGACCCCAGTCAATTGAGGCAGAAGCTCTTCCTGGTTCTGTTGGCAGTTTCTTCCTATTAAAAGGGAGTCATTATTTTCCACAGCCTCCAGTGTGTGTGGATGGAGGATTGTGTTTCATTGATGGTTCAACCCAATCAGCTGGTTCTTTAGAATATTCTTTATTATGGACATTTCACAACTTAATGTATCCAATTATTTATTGAAATGTTTTCATAAAAGTAACTTTGAATTTGGAATATTGATGTGAATTGGACTTGACATTTCTGTAAAGTGCCTTGAAATGACTGTCACTACAAATAAAAATGACTTTAATGGAATCATGACATTTTTAGAACTGGAGATTTTATAAGACTTGACAAAACAAACTATTACCAAAACCAAACAAACTATTCAGTATTACTGTCAGGGACATTTAAGATGTTTCTCTGTAGAGCTACCACCTGCGGTGGAGGGGTTTAGTGCCTGAATGATACTAGGAACTACAGTGTCGCGGGCTCTGTGCCCCTGATAGGGTCTTCCATGGCAATCAGGTCCTAGATGATGGGTCAGACAAGAGCCTTTCAGAAACCCCCTATGAAGAAGTCAACAACAAGAACCGTGACATCACACAGCTTCTGGCTATAGGGACATAGAACGTCACATCGCTGGGAGGGAAGAAGCCTGAGCTTGTGCAGGAGGTTCAGAGGTACCGACTACATATAGTCAGGCTCACCTCTGTGCATAGCTTGAGCTTCGTAACTCAACTCCTGGAGAGGGGTTGGACACTCCACATTGTTCTGGCATTGCCCACAGCGGGAGAGGCAACAAGCTGGTGTGGCCTTGCTTATAGCCACCCACCTCAACTCAGTCATGTGTTGGAGTTCACTCCGGTAAACAAGAGGGTCGCTTACGTACACTTTTGGGTTGTGGACAGGTCTCTAATTGTTTTTGTGGTCTACAGACCCAACAGCAGTGCAGAGTACCTGGCCTTCTTGGGGTCCCTGGGACGAGTACTAGATGGCGCTGCATTATTTTCCTGTGGGACTTCAAAACCCACGGGGGCAACAACGGTGAGACCTGGAGAGGGGATGATCATGATGAATTGTCTTCCCGATCTGAACTGGAGTGCTGTTTTCTTATTGGACTTCTGTGCTAGTCATAGTTTGTCTACAACGAACACCATGTTTGAGCACAAGGGTGTCCATAAGTGCACATGGCACCAGGACACCGTAGGCTGGAGGTCGATGATCAACTGTAGTTGTGTCATCTGACCTTCGGCCATGTGTTTTGGACACTTAGGTGAAGAGAGAGGTGGAGCTGCCTACCTTCACCACCTGGTGGGGACTTTGATCTGCTGGCAGGGGAGGAAGCCAATCAGACCTTGCAGGCCCAAACGTATTTTGAGGGTCTGTTGGGAATGTCTGACTCAACCCTATGTTCACAGGGACTTCAGCTCCCACCTCCAGGACAGCTTCTCTCAGATTCTGAGGAAGGTTGGAGGTATGGGGTCAGTGTGGATCATGTTCTCCTCCTCTGTTGTCGATGCGGCTGTTTGAAGCTGTGATTGCAAGGTCTCTGGGGCATGTTGTGGCGGCAACCCCCGAACCCGGTGGTGGACACCAGAAGCACCTCCAAATCTGAGGCCATGGTTCTTAAAAAGAAAAAGGCGCCTTGCCCTCTCCTGGTCAGTGGAAAGTCCTTACCCCAAGTGGAGGAATTCAAGTATCTTGAGGTGGGATGGAGCGCTGAATCAACAGATGGGTCTGTGCAGTGTCTGCAGTGATGTGGTCACTGTATCAGACTGTTGTGAGCCAAACGGCAAAACTCTAAATTTACAGGTTGATCGACATTCCTACCCTCACCTAAGGTCATGAGCTTTGGGTAATGACCGAAAGGACAAGATCCAGGATACAAGTGGCCAAAATGAGTTTTCTCCACAGGGTGGCTGGGCGCTCCTCGTGTGAGTGAGCTCCTCACTCACACGGGAGTAGCTCAGAGTAGAACAGCTGAGGTGGCTCGCGCATCTGTTTCAGATGCCACCTGGTCCCCTACCTGGGGAGTTGTTCTGGCACGTCCCCCCCGAAGAGGTGGAGGTGGTGTGTGTGGACAGGGAAGTCTGTAAGTCCCTGCTCAGACTGCTGCCTCTGCGACCCAACCCAGGAATAAGCGATGAATGGATGTTTAAGATACACACTGTGGTGGAAATGCTTTAGCGCCCCCGCTCCCCGGTGTTTCCGGTTTGTGTAAAATGGTTTAAAGCTGCTATGGCTTTCACACATTAAAACACAGGCTTCGTCATCTTTATGAAGAATCTTATGTTTGTAGAAAACACAACTGGTTTTGGCTGTTTTATTTAAGAGAAAAACATACACTGGAGTTACAAATAACAGTATATTTTTACAATAAAAATAAAGACACTTTTGACAATAAAATGAGAGAAACATTTGTAAGACATACAATTGATAGCAAGAGAAGGTAAAAAAATTCTAATGTTCCCATTAATTTCAAAGTAAGTTTATGGTATCATGTGGTGGTTTATTAACATTTCTCTGATAGTTTACTGAAATATCTAAGGCCCTAATTTGTTGTACTTAATTTAAATCATTTTTAACTTAATTAAAAATAGTCATCATTAAAACAATCCCTGCTAACGACTGCTTGAGTTCAACTGCTCAAGCACTTCCAAAGTCAATGTAGCCCTGTGGTGCTGAAGCGTCAGACGGGTATTCTCCATTGTACAAGAAAACTGAGGCAGGGTTGGAAGCTGGTCCAGGGCTTGCTTGGAGCCAAAGGCTTTGGTTTGAGCCTGGGTTTGAATCTGGTGGACTTGTTTAGGCTCGATGTTTCCTACCTCCTGACTCTTATTTAATTTCACAATGAGGCCGATGAGGTTCCTGTGAAGTAAATTCACCCACTGCAGTGGCTCGGCCCAAAGATTCAAATCACCCTTCTCAAATAAGAAGTCCTCTTCATCCTGGACACAGTAAGAATTAAACGTTTACTGGCCTTGTTTTTATGGTCCTGTAAGAGCTCTTTTAATGTTTCTTAGATTGTGTACGACATAGAGAATAACTAATATCATTAAAAGAATAATTAAATCGGGGCAAAGACTTCAATTTTACTGTAGTGGTTGTGATTGTGTGGATGTGATTTATAGATGTTATATTCTCATCATGTTCGAGTTACCTGTCTACAACAAGGCAGAGTCCCACTGGAGCTAATCTAAACACGGAGAAGTGCTACACGTCAATCACAGCTCAGGACACCTCTAAAGTAATGCCTTCTTCAGCATTTTTTGAAAAAGCAGTTTGAAGGCAGGAAGATTATTTAACTTACTCTTGTCTATAATTCGTTATTTTTTTTATCTTTATAGTTTTTTCACTAGTCGTTTACTAGAAAAAATACTGCAGCCAATTGAGATCTGTTTCAAAAGCACAGTACAATAATTTTACATCCAAATGAATGTGCAGTTTTTTAGAATTACAAGAAAAAGTGTTTTTTTATGTGTTCTTTCAAACTGTGTGGTATTGGCCGATACTCTAGAGCAGTGTTTCCCAACCCTGGTCCTCAAGGCACACTGTCCTGCATGTTTTAGATGTTTCCTTGCTCCAACACAGCTGAGTTAAATGAGCAAAATACCAGACAACAAAAGCCAAGTTATCAGGTAATTTGCTCATTTAACTCAGCCGTGTTGGAGCAGGGACACATCTAAAACATGCAGGACAGTGTGCCTTGAGGACCAGGGTTGGGAAACACTGCTCTAGAGCCGAGTATCGGGATCAGTATTGGTGGCCAAAAAGTGGTATCAGAACAACACTCATAATAACACTAATCCAAGCATTTAGAGTTTTGATCACAATGAAAATGATCTGAAGAACGTAGAGAAACAGCATGTTGATAATTATGTTTTTGTTATAAGGTATAAGACTTGACAGTGTTGACATAACATACAGGTATACGACTCATTTTTTAGAAAGAGTGATGCAGACTAGAGAATTTATGACACTGAACTGTATGTTGGCTGCACAGTGGAGGGGTTCTACTTGTTGCCTTGCAGCATGAATGAACTGTGATTGGCTCTAAATTGGCTCTTTGTGTATGCATGATTGATTGTTATTCAAAAGTCTGTAAAATCCTGTTACACAACAGAATTCATCAAAAACCAAAACAGTCGTATTAACTTTGATTAACTAAGAATTACAATAGCTACAAAAATTTATGACCAAACAGAAGTAAAATTAGGATGTGATGTACTCCTGAAGCAGGTCAACATTTTTACATGTAGCCTGGAACATTTTCAGGAATAACAATCTTAAACCATGCTTTTAGAATACTAGTAATCTAAAGGAACTCTGTGTATAACAAACCAGTGGAAGTCATAAAGTAAATGAACTCATGTTTACCAGACTGGAAGCCTCATCGGCCACTTCAAGAGTGTTGCTGTCCTCTCCAAGCAGCCACTGTAAGAGAGCGAGTACACCTGCTCCTAGCTGTCCCCACAGCTCAAAGAGCTGACACAGGAGCTCCACACCAAAGTCCAAGGCTGCTGGGGGACATACAGACATACCAATAACATCTGAGGACAAAAGAGAACAAAAAAATAGTTACTACAAAAATATTAGGAAATTAAATGTTCACTGATATTTGATCTAATGCACAAAAAAGTAGTATGTGTTGTTTCTCTAGAGGCTTTGTAAATAAAAAAGTTATATCTTCAGCGCATGTGGTTGTAACACCACAATAAATGGTATGAAGAACTGGAATGGAACTGAGGTGCTTGGCAGAATGAAAGTACAGTATTTCCTTTAAAAAATATATTTGAATTAAAATATAATAAAATATTGATTTTGACAGGCATGACGTTGGCATTATGTTTACATCTACCAGCCAATAGCGACACCATTGCAAGTTGCCTAATACGGTAAACAGTCAGTTCAGGACAGCAAAAATGTCAGAGTCGGCAAGTCAAGCAGAAATTTTGAACCTGCATCCCGGCGGCTGGAAACGTTCTATTGTTGCAACTACAACATCCACACACTAAATCTCACTATGGTGTTCATGTTCCATATCCAACCTTTACGTTTTGACCAATGGACTGTGGTTTGGATTTCGGATCGTGGACTGGATTCCTGTGTCACTTTGGATTAAAGTAAATAAACTCTGTTTTGTGTCCTGTCTAACCATTCTGTCTTGTCTCATGTCATTGATGTCATTCGTTTTAAGAGGAGCCATTAAGTGCTTTTTCAGTCTCAAACTGACTTTTCTAGTAACTTCTTTTAATAAAATAAAATTTAAAATGAGAATGCTTTTGTAAAACAATTTAAAGAAAACATACCTAGTTTAACTCATTCAGTGCCAGCCACTTTCAGATTTCATATCCCTCTCAGTGCCAGAGATATTTAGCATTTTTACTGATTTTTGAAGGCCCACAGAATATTTTCTCCTATGACTATGTGAATTCTGAAACCTTCATCACAAAGATTAGTCTTTCTTCTTTTAGCAGCAGAAAAATGTTGTTTCTACCCTTTTCTGTTATTTAGTAATCTGCAGTACAAAAGAGGAACTTTCATGACAATACACCTCTTCCAGGACAAAAAGCTGAGATAAAGAGCTTTTTGTGTAAAGAGGTTTTTCAAGCAGAATTAAAAGTTATTTTGTACAACTTTAAAGCACTCACATATGTGGAAGTGGGTTTAAATTACAGTGTAATTAATGTTTTAAAGCATTTGTGCTGAGCAGTTCTAAACCATTTAGTCTATAAGGGGATATTTAAGGTTGTGTACCTGAGCTAATCAAGTGAGCTGGCACATTTGAGGTGAAGTCAGATGCAGAATCTCGAACATCCTGGTCTTCATCCTGCAGCAGTTCGAACAGACTCTTCCACAGTGAAACTGTAGCTGACAGACCTGATAAACAAACATTTATAAGTTAAATGTAACCTGCATTTCAGGGCTATGCTCTGGTGTTATCAACCTGGAAAGGACTCAAGAAATGAAAGTGTTTTAAAGAGGTTAGTTTAAATTAGATATACCTAGTGGAAGGTGAGGACTCATCATCAGGGTGGGTGCACAGGTGACCAAAACTTCTGCAGCCATCTGCCTCACCTCCACAGGCTGCTCCTCACAACAGCACGAGTATAAAAGAGATCCCCACTGAGTGAAACAAGCCGCTGTATTCAAACCCTGGGAGGATTGGAAATGTTCAAGCATTTTTACTGACAGGGTTAAAACGGTGACTACTGAAACAAAAACTGTGACAAACATGCAGTTTCAACACAGCTGGTTATTAGTTTAAAATGTATAACACAATGACTACACCAGAAAGGTAAAATCTGCTGTTTTCAAATAAAAATCACAGTGAAATGAAATATGTTAAGTCTTTGTTATCCTTAAAAACTGAAAGATAAATGTCAGTCCAGTTGTTTGCAATATTTGTTGTTATTATTTTATTTAGAGCAGACCATTTTAGCACTTTCAAGCTAACATAAAGATGATTAATTGACTCACAAACGTCCTAGATGTCACAAAATCAGCATTTATTGTGATAAAGAGCTGCAGTTTAATTTTAACTCATTATTTGAGTAAGGAAGACAAGATCTTTACCCGAGGGTCAGAGTTCACCTGTTTCACCAACAGCTGGGAGACCAGTGTCAAGGCAGAAGAGTGAAGCACCACACTGAAATACAAAATCAAACCAAACACCAGTTTGAAAATCTGAACCAATCAAGATTGTTAGAATTTTATCCCTGAATGAAAAATCTCTTTTTTGAAAGTTTCACTCATGTTTCTCAGCTACCTCAAATGAGTAATTCAGAACAATGAACTGGTAGATTAAAGAGCAGAAATGCTCTTAATAAAACTTGTTTAACTCTTGTATGCATTTCCTTTCTTAAAGAGGCCATCTCATACAAATTTCAGGACTTTGTGGTTATTTCTTAAGTATTAACCTGTAATATGAAACATTTTATATCTAAAAAACATTAGGAAACACTGATTAACAGACCTTTCAATCTCTCTGCGTGAAGATTTGGCTTGTTCCGTCAGGCTTCAGGCAGCAGCTCGTTCATATTCATTATTCAAATTTGCTGGACTCAGATTGGCTAACAAACAAGCCTATGAGAGCAAGGCATACTGTTTCCTGCCCCACTGCACATGGCAACGTCAGACATCGTCTCTTCCTGTTTGTTACGTCTTATGCTACAGCTTTTAGCCAGCAGCATGCTAGGTGTGGTTTCAACTGCTGGAGCTGCAGGATACTAACGAACAAAGGAGTTTTGACAAAACAGATACAGGCTGTTCAGACTCAGGAGAACTCGGGTTTTATCGCCTTCTGCGTAGCTTGAGAGATTGAAATTGAAAGAGACGTTGTTGACCTGTTTTCACACCCACTATGAAGGTAAGAACACCTGTGGAGTTAAAATATTCAACAGAAACCTCAGAAAAACCCTTTTTAATGGAAGGCCCTCTTTAATATCCTACTCTTAGGATATAAGGTTTAATAAGTGTCTGAAAACTATCAAAAATATTTTGTATTTTGTTGATGATGTCACTGATACTACGAGCTAAGGGTAAGTGTAAATGTGATTGACATTCACACCAATCGAAGGTCACTACAAATAATGTGGCTTTGATGTGTAACTTTGCAAAACAACATTGAACTCTATTTTTTTCTGGTTTCCTCTCCAATCTGGTTAGCAAGGACATGTTTACTAGCCTGCGGTCATTTTATCACTGCAGGTAGCGTCCTGACAACAATATTTAATAAACAACTGGCAGACGCTCTGGTAAAACCCTGGATTGATCCGGAGAGACAGCATCCATCCCAGTTTGGATGGTGCAGCTCTACATCAGTTTTTCGCACCTAACTGAAAATCCGGAAAATATTATTTATTAGTTGTTGTACATCATCCATCCTGCTCTTATTTAGAGTTTCTGGCTGAATTTTTAGACTTTTATCAGACTTATATTCGAATGCTGATAAAGTCATTATAGTAGGAGATTTCAATATTCATGTTAATTTGAAGGTGATTATTTAAATATAGCATTTAGTGATCTTTTACACTCAATGGGTTTTTTTTCAAAATGTCCACAAACCAACTCACCATCTCCCTCTTCTTCATGCTTATGAGGAGGATTGAAATGAAGATTCATTCATAAGATGACTGACATACTACAATTAACTGAATGTCATATGACAGTTGTACTAAACTATATGTGTATAACTGACCTTTGCTAAAGACCTGTTGATTGGACCTGGACAACAAATACACATATTTCTGGATGACACAAGACTGACAATAAAATGACAAAAAACAAAAACAAAAAAAAAACAGATAAAATGTAGTTTTACTGACCAGTGAACAGAGTTCTGAGCCACAGTAAGGAGGTGAAGCAAGACCTCATTCTGGGACCAAATCGTTCCACCATCCTTCCATTGGAGTTCACAGCTGGAGCTCAACACACACAACACTTGTAGAATCTGAGAGAGAAAAAAAAACAATACCAACAATAAGTGGAAATCCAAGCTGTCAAACATATCAGCATATTATAACCTCGGAGGTTCGATCCCTGGTTCTGGCAAGCTACGTTGAAGTATCCTTGGCCAAGATACTGAACCCGCCACTTCCCCGGGGCGGCTGTAGTCTATTGGGAAGGACATCATCCTCTGATTGGGAGACCAGAGCTTGATCCCATGTCCCAGTAGAGACTACGTCCTTCGGCAAGATACTGAACCTCACAACTGCCCCCCGGGCGCTGTACAAGATGGCTGTCCTCTGCTCCTCACCTCACGGTGAGCATGAATCAAATGCAGAGCTAAATTTCCCCACGCGGGATTAATAAAGGAAAAATATTATTATTATATTAATATATATGTTAGATTTCCTCTCAACACCTGTATCCAATTCACACTTCGTTAAAGTTTAGTTAAATGTAGTTACATTTTGCAAATCAATTATGTGATCATTTACACAGTAATTAAATATATTGTTTTGATGTTTCAGACTAGTGCCTGGCCTGTACATCTCCCAGAAACTTCCAGATGAATCCAGGGTTTGTTTTGGTGTTTGGTCTAATGGGCTGAGGTGTCCTTCTAAAGAAGTGTCTCTATTTAATGTGGGTCAGTACGTTTACCATCAAAAACTGGGGTCTCATTTATAAAACTTTGCGTAGAATCCTTACTAAAACCGTACTTAAGCTCAGCAAAAAAAAATCTACTTACGCCAAGTAAGTTTGGGACCTATAAAACATGGCGCACGCACAGCTGCACGCAATCTCTGCTTTATAAATCACACTTTACTTAGAAATGTACTCAGGAGTTTCTGGATCACATCCTGCCCTCAACACGCCCACTTTCTGCTGTAAATGGTCAATGCAAAGTACCTCGTGGATCTCATACATATACATGAGCTGGCTCATCCACCAATAACGATGGTGACCGCAGATCAAGGAAGCGCAACTTCACCGAAGCAGAAATTGAGGTACTTGTGGGTGAGGTGGAAAAACGAAAGGAAGTGCTTTTTGGAGGTCACAGCAGTGGCAAAACAAATAAGAGAAAATCCACAGAGTGGAACAGCGTTACCCTGAACCCTAACCCTAGAGCTGTCAATGCTGTGAGTTCTTCAGAGAAATCTGTGGTCCGATCTGAAGGCGGAGGCAAAAAACAAAAAGATGGCTTGCCATGGCCAGAGTGTGTCTTCCACTGGTGGACCCCCTGGCACCTCTGATCCCTCATCACTCGCCGTTAGGATCTCAGCAGTACTCGGATGGGCAAGCGTGCATGTCATCGTGCTGGAGAAGGAGGGAGACACTGACCATGCAGAGGAGACTAAGCCTTTTATTAATACAGTTCAAATGTGTCCGTCATTAAAATATAAAACAAAACAAAACCAAATCTCGTTGTTTCCCCCCCCAGTGACTCTGGACGAAGCGTCCAACAAGGTTTCCCCGTTTGTGGCTCGTTCAGAATTTCAAGGCAGGTCAATGATCTGGTCCAAGATTTTAGACAAACGCACCATGAAAACCTTCTGCGTAGGAACGCCGGGTGTCAGAGGGCCAGACTTCTTGACTTGCTTTCTCTTTATAATGCTGAATTAATAATGCCTTATTTGATGACTGTTGGAATGTTTTAGGCTACCTTCATTCACTCCTTGCTGCAAGTAAAATAAAACCTTTAAACTTTATATTTTTTAGTCTGTGGTTCTTCTCCTGTCTGAGGGTTTAACTGCATTTTGGTGTCAAGGAACAATTTAGCTGACAAATAATTTTTGTAAGACGGTCGTCAGCAGACTGGAAGAAGCTTCCAATGTACCATTATGAAGAGAGCAAGAACTCTGCAGCCAGTCGAGGTGAAAATCACCTCATATTCTCAAGAATTCATCAAGTTCCTCACACAGCAGCCGTAACAACTTCCTGTAGGAAACAGTTCCCACCTCCATGAATGTTTATAAACAGGTCATTGTGACCAGGATTTAACACAGAACCAAACAATCAAAACAAATATATCTAATGTGTAAATGTGTGAGTGGTCTCACCTTGGCTAAACACTGGGGATGTTTCTCATTAAGCGCAAAGCTGGTCAGGTTAGACAGGGTGATGTCATCCAGCCACTGAGGTTCAGACTTTATGTCTTCTTCCTCCTCCTTCAGCCTCCTCAGGAGGACCTCCACTGCCAACTCTCTCACTTCATAATGTGGACAATGCAGCAGACACTCCAGGAGCAGGTTCACCTGATCAGAGGTCTGCCACAGCTCAGGGAACTCAACACTAGCACTGAGGGCCATCTTAGCTAGGCTGAGCAGATACTGAATGCTGCCAGGCCCAGAAACAGCAAATGAGTCAGAGGTAAGAAGTTCTGAAGCCATCAGAACCGAAAAAGCCTCCTGGCGTAACGAGCTGACCTCTGCATCTGGCAACAACATAACATCCAATCTTAGGTGACAATAAATGACATCATCAGTAAGAATTCATACATCATTCCAGAATATTTCATGTAATTTGGTAAGATTTATCAAATTTTAGTAATACATGATACAGCAGGTACAAACAGGGTACCTATGGGTGTATTTACAAGCTATCTACTGGGGAATGTGCAGTTAGTAGTGTAGCTATTGGTTACTTACAGGTTGCCTAAGTCTAATATTCTATTCATAGATCTAATCTACAACCCAAACATGAATACTTGGTCTAATTTCTCATAAAACTGCAAGCAAATGGCTGTTTTTTTTAGCTTGATCCTCCTTTGAAACTAATTCTAGTTATTGTTGTGTTGTTATAGCACCAGAAGTTGTATAATTTTAACCACCTTTCTAGAAAGAAATTCTAAAAACTAATGATCTGACAGTAACAACTTGCCTTCCAGATGGCTGGATTTTGACCCACAAAAGCACATCAACACATCTAAAAAGGCTCCTCTGGTCACCACACAGCCATTACGTCTGCAAACAAGAAAGAAGAGAAAGATTTGTGGGGTAATTCACTTTCAAACAAACAAAAAGAACTTTCGAATGTGCAGGGAGAAACAAAGCTTTACGTTAAATAGTCTTGTTCATTAGGCAGAGTTCATCTTAACTGTTTCAAACTCTGTTAGATAAAAATAGATGCAGCCTACAGTCAGGATTATCTGGCTTCCTTTTAGATTCAAGATGGTAAATGGTGTGTACTTGTATATCGCATTTCTTAAATCATATGACTCCCAAAGCATTTCACACTACAATTTGTCATTCACCCCTTCACATACACACTCATACGTTTGGTGATGAGAAAGTTCCTCAGAAACGGGTTCATTTTTACTGTAAACTGCTTCATTTGTAGCTCTGTGATTGTTTTAGTTGTGCGAATCAGTCATTCTAACTGCAGGTAAAGCTTTGAACCAGGTTCTCTAGGTCTTCATTAAAATCTGTCAAATTTTTTGTTTGAATTCACGTTTCTTTACATCAATATGGATATAATAAGTTAAATCACTAAATTACAATCCAAACAACACTCAGATTTTACTTTGTGGGGTCGTGGCCTGCTTTGCAACCTCAAGATATTTGCTGATACCACAAACACTTTCTGTCACTGTTTTACTTCCTGGAGAGTGAGAAAAAAAACTTCAAAATAACACAAGGAGGAGAAAGAGTTAAGCTAAAATGAAGGACGGACTCATTCAAGATGAGAAATACATTCTGTCCCATGTGGAAGGCAGCTGCTTCAAATTAGTGGTATCCTGGATGAGGTTTTAATTTAGCCAAAAACGTGAATCCTTTGCCCCGTGATGCCCTTAGATTAAAGAGGCCATTTCATACAAATTTCAGTACTTTACGGTTATTTCTTAAGTATTAACCAGTAATATGAAACATTTTATATCTAAAAAAAACATCAGGAAACACTGATTAACAGACCTTTCAATCTGTCTGCATTAAAGTTCGGGTGGTTCCGGCTCCTTCCGTCAGGCCTCGAGCAGCAGCTCATTCATATTCATTATTCAAATTTGCTGGACTCTGATTGGCTAACAAACTAGCCTATTAGAGCAAAGAATACTGGTTCCTGCCCCGCTGTGCATGGTAACATCAAACGTCGTGTCTTCCTGTTTGCTACGTCTCATGCTACAGCTTTTAGCCAGCAGCGTGGTTTCAACTGCAGGAACTGCCGGAAACTAACGAACAAAGGAGTTGTGACCAAACAGACACAGGCCATTCAAACTCGGCAGAAATCGGGTGTTGTCGCCACCTGCGTAGTTTGAGAGATTAAAACTAAAAGAGAAGTTATTGACCTGTTTTCACACCCACTATGAAGGTAAGAACACCTGTGGAGCTAAAATATTCAACAGAAACCTCAGAAAAACAGTCTTTAATGGAAGGGCCTCTTTAAACTGGCAGTATGATCAAACGGAGAAGCTTGGTGCATCCCAGTAAAACAAGACCTCCTCGTCTTTTTCTAAAATCTTGCCAGTTTAAATTCATTCCAGTGAACATTGAGGGTTTTTCTTTCTTTAACAGATGCTACCAACTCTTTTGTCAATTATTTTAAGTAACGTAGACTGATTAACTTTTTGAATAAAATGCTGATCATTGTGAACATTGCTCTTTACAATGAGACTAATAATCAGACTCAGCATGCAGAATTACAATTTATACAAGCAGAAGAGTACAGAGTTGGAAAAATTAGCATTTTCCCAAAGTTTATACAGACTTAAACTGCTCAGGATATTTGAATTTTGGGTAAATTTTAGGATGAACCTAAAATGCACTCTAATCTTTCCAGGTGACCTTAATTTGACCTTCCCTAAACTTTTGAATGCACATGTCCAACTGTTCAATGTTTCCGTGTTGTGACTCTGGGATTGGGTTGTGTTCCTTGTTTTTTCATCTACAGGTTGATTTGGGGTTCAGTTTAGTGTTTTATGGGGTTGTTTTGAGTATTAAACCTCAGTTCTGTGCTCAAGTCCCATAGTTATGTATGTTCCTTGATTCCTGTTCTCCATCTGTGGTTTTGTTTTCTGTCCCAGGGTTCAGTTATGGGGTTACTTTGGGGTTAGTGTTTTTCTCTCGTCCTCCTCCATGCCTTCCTTGTTTCCTGTGTTCAGTATGCTCCCTTGTCGCGTGTCTTCCCGCTTTGCTTTTACTTTGGCAACTGTCGTACTTCCTGTTTCCTTCCCCGTGTGTCTGGTGTCTTGATTGTGCTCCTCCATTCCTGTTTCCTCACTTCCTGTTTACAGTCTACCTCAGTATGTTTCTCCTAAGTTCAGCTTCCAGGTGTTTTGAGTTCTTTTTATTAGTCCAGTGTGTATTTAAGTCAGTTTCCTTCAGTCCTTCTTGGTTCAGAGATTGTGTGTGTTTTCTGCTAGTTAGATGTACGCTCGTTCTGCCTATGGAATTGTACTTTTTGCTGCCTTTCCACCATCTTAACCGTAAGTTCCGCTGCTCCGTCAGCGTCCTATTTTGTTCATTAAAGATTTTGTTTTTTGAACTTCAGTTTTGTCCGCTCCTGCATTTGGGTCCTGAACTATTAAACACAATACAAATCATGACATTCAGTACTATTTACACAACTTGTTCTCTAACAAGGAGCTAAACAGCTAAATTCTCAACAGCTGTTTGATCCATGAATCAAACAATAAACTTCCTGGTTCAGTCAGAGTTGGTGTTTCAACAGCCTCATCGTGCTGTTCACATTTTGACATAATGAGACTAAGACGAAACCTAAAACATATTATCATCTAGCATGCACGTGCTAGACAACCTGCAAGAGTACCTGACCACACCACCAATAACGTGCCAGGGAGCATTTAAACCACTGTTGTTACAAGACAGGCCTTTGATGGTGGAGGTGTTACAGTGTGGACAGGTGTGTCTAGTTAATACAGAACTGTCCTTCACTTTGTGATGAAACAGTGACCAACAAACTACATGAATAACATCATTAATCCAGTCACTGTGCATCTGCATGAGCAACACAGGCCTAATTTCATCTTCATGGACCACAATGTTCCATCTCATCAAGGTCTCATTATTATGGAACGGCTGCTGGAGACTGAGATACCTTGAATGGAGTGACCTGCGCTTTGTCTAGACCTGAATCCTTTCAAAAACCTCTGAGTCTCTGTGTAGAGGCTCATAACTCTGAACTCCAGAATCTTTATGACCCCAGGGCCAGTCTTCAAAAAGAGTGGGAAACCATGACTCAGCAGATAATAAGTCGACTTGTGAACAGCATGAGACATCAAGCTGTAATTTATGCTCAAGGTCACATAACACGTTATTGAGACATTTTTTGTTGTGGTTTTATTTTCATTAAATTGCTCGAGGTAAGACCATCACACGTTTCAACTTAAATGCCCCACTTTCATGATGTAATATCTCTGTAGTTTTATGTTCTCATAGATTTCACCCAAAAGCCAACTATCCCACACTTTTGGAGAGAAACATATGAAAGAAATGACAAATGACACAGATTTTTATCTCCATCATTGTGCACATGATGTAAAAAATGAGTCGCTCAGCTGGGTGAGAGATGAGAACTATTTTGGAAGTGCTTTAAATGATTGTTCTAAAAAAATGTTTGTCTTTATTCAAGGCCTTTGGAAAGAAGTATTTTGTCTCTATTAGTCACCAGACTAATCTTTTAACTATTGCAAAAAAACAAGAAACAAATAGAGAGGGTGACAAATTTAAAAACAGTGTGCTCACCCCACCACCCACACATCATGAGACATGTTTATCAGCTGCAACGTGTCCCAAACCTCATCACTGTTGTAAAATCAAATAAAAAACAATATAAAACAATCTTGAATCTAACACTAACAAATAAATCATGTATATATAAATTATTCTTTCTCATTTGTGCATGGGCACATAGCTTCTGCACAGGTGAGGGAGCGCTCTAAGTTGACCATGGCTTGTTGCTGCATATAGTATGACTAACTACATCTGAAGTGAGTTTGATTATATTTTAAAGACAAGTCTGGATTAGTAACTTTAATATTAAGAGCTAGGATGCAACGATATGATACTGGTATTGGGGCCGATACCATTCTAATGTACTTGTATTGGTATCAGTTGGTTAACCAATACCATGAACCGATACTTAAAACGTGGAAACGTAGAAATAATTTCATAGAAATTTTTTTATTTTTCACTTAAAATGTTGCTTTTGTGGTCATTTTTATTAATATTTTATTTTTTATCGAGTTCACCATCATTTGTTGTAACAAGGAGAAAATAAAATAAATCCTGTTTTCCAATTTATTGCATTTTTTGTGTGTTAGAAGTATCAGCACTGGTACTCGGTATCGGCAAGTAAATAGATCCAAGAACTAGTATCGTATCGGTTTGAAAAAAATGGTATTGTTGCATCCCAAATAAAATCCATTTGCATAACCAAGCAGCATAAAAAAAAGCCAGTGCTGCTAGCTTAACAACCTACTGCTATATCATGTGCTGGAGACCAGGATTTGACCTCAGCCTATCAGAGGATGTAGAGTGATGATGCCCCCCACCCCACTTGAGTCTTAGATCTCTGATAGAGTGAAATAAAGGTGTGGCTGCATGGATGAGCCTAGCAAGCTGTCGTGGAAATAAAGCTTTAGAAGGACATGAAGCCAGCAGATTTAGTTATGTAGACTAAATAAGAAGCTATTCTTCAAGGAAATGTGCTGGAAAGGAATAGATGTTTATCTTTATGAGTCTGTGTACGTGTGTGTATTGGCAATGACTACCGAGAAGCAAGCCACATGCGCTGATGAAGGGCTTCAGCAATGCCACTTCCCGCTGGAAAGGGTCTGTGTGATTCAGTCTGGTAGGAGCGCAAGAGAAACAGCACCTGCAAAACAAGGACAAACACTCGTGCTTTAACTGAAACACACCAGAGTAAAACTCCTCACATGAATACATTCATCACCGTCATGAAAGGTGTTTTGGAAATAACAATGACAATACCTAAAGCAAGATTAAAAACTATAGCTACACGTGCCAGTTTTATACTGCAGTCCAAATAGAGAACTGACAGTAATGTCACACTGGGTTGCATTCTGGGCAGTGGCTGTTATATCATATGATGACTGTCGACCATAAAAGAAAAAAAACAAAACAACAAATCAATGGCAGACACAGTAGCAAGTGAGTAAATCTATTTTAAGTAAAACAAAAACTATACAGATAAATACAATATAAGGATCATTGTTTTCTAGTAAAACCTCCTGACTGATGGCTGAGTTTGGTTCTGTATTTAATGGCATATAAAGATCTTTGATTAATTGTTGCAGCCTTGTGGTTAAAGTTTTGCAATAGCTGAGAACAGCCAACATGACAATCATTGTCTTGACAAGAGCACAGTCTTGCTTTGAATCATTGATGAGCGCATCATGGTCAAGATGCCCCCCGTGATACCAAGCTCACCTACACACAATAAAGGACCCTAATATGCTGCTACCACCACTAACTACAGAAGTTCTGAGCACTCCCAAAACCATTGTGGACTTATAGCATTCTGTCATGCATGATAGGGAATTCACCGGTTCTTAATCTGTGTACAAAGACCTAGTCAATCCCCCATAAAGACCATCCATTTCCTGGCTGATTTTTTAATTTGTAGCACGGTCTTATCCTGTATAAAAGTGGTCTTAGCATAGAAAGCTACAAGTGCTTGAAAAGAGAAGTTTAATACTGAAGGTCGGTAAGGTTGAGTCTCTGGTGACAGAAACTGAACCAGTCTAGAGCAGGTGGATCTGTGGTTGGGAACGTTCAGAGCTGAAGACTCAGCCTGGCTAGCTGGCTGGAGTGTGTATTCTGGGCCTTGGTAAGAATACTCTTTAAGCTTGGGTCATGGCCACAGACCAGTGGGAAGCTATTCATTACGCTATACAGAGAAGGAAATATGGGGAAAAACCATGTCAACCATGTTACAATAAGCCTAGCCACTGTGTCCTGGCTCGTCCCATCTCCTCTCCTGTAGTCTCCTCATCTAACCAACACCCACTGGCTTGCACAAGCAGCTTTCACACCCCACGGGTCTTTTTTTCTTACCGCTGTCACAAACGGATGACTTTTCCAACAACAAAAAGCTCAGGGCGGAGCTGCTTTTCAAGTTAAAAACAGAACATGAAAGTTCTGTATCCAGAAGTCATCCAGGGTCAATTAATAGTATCTGTGTTTATATTTTCTAAAACCCAATATTCAAGAACAGGTTTCAGCAGTAGTTTCAGTAACTTTGGGGAAATTGCAAGGTTAACAATAATAATGTCAACTGTTTAATTAATTAAACTTGAACAGGAATAATAGTGTTTATCCATTTACATAAAACATTCTTACAAATCAAAGATGCACAGTATTAGTGGTAAATTAAGGTTTAAATATTTCCCTCATAGATGAACAACAAACAACAACTGAAATATACAGATAGCTGAATGATAAAGTCACAAAAATGTGTTAAATCAGTGTGTCTCCTCCTTTTACTAGAGTCATTCTGAACAGCTATTGAGCTCATCAGTTTAGAAGCATGACCAGTCCTCGTTCTGGGTTTATGGTGTTCACTCACTCCCTCACTGCACTCCACAACTACACCTCATTCACTGGGCTGGGAAGTCCCTGCAATGAAACATCCAATGGCTAAAATTCAGCCCCAGTGTGGTAAAAACCAAAATATTTATAGAAAAAGCTCCCTCCCTGTTCCTCTTCCCAAAGACAGAGTACAGAATTACATCTGTATAGAAGTGTGTGTGTGTGTGTATGTGTGTTGGAGGTGGTATAGTCAGTTTTGTTGGATATATTAGGCTAAAATTAACACAAAAAAAAAACAATAAGACATTAGCACAGAGACGTTGCATTAATTGTGTTCAAACTACAAAAAATTCAGAACTTTCTTCAAACCTAGATTCTCTGCTGTATTTCTTTTAGCCACTACCAGCCAGGTATCTTGTTTCAGTCAGTCTGACTGCAGGAAATTTAACTTAAAAATGTGTGTTGTTTTTTTTTTTGTGTCTCAAACATGAAAATAATTTTCAAAAGTAACATCTAAATAAGGCTGCATGGTGGTGCAGTTGTAGCACTGTTACCCTGATTAGCTCATAAACAGTGAAAGGTTTATGGAACAGGCTTGCAAACACTTCTGAAAAGGTTAACGTCTACAAAAAAAGAACAGATGCCACCAGGCCAATCAAGGGAGTCTGGAGAGACACCCATGATCGAAAGGGAACACTTTCATAACCAGGTCCCCCAGGCAAACCCTTGAACCTACAACTAAATCTAACCTGGGGATAACACGAGCACCCAGGAGCATTGTGGTCTTGGAACTTTGGGAGACCTGCCTCAGTCAAGGCATCCTCTGGAAGAACACACTAAAAACATAGGGAGGCACTTACGCAAAAAGGTTGACTCAGTACCAGGTAAGATGTTGGTCCAAACACACCTTCCACTGGACAGTGTGTCCACAGGGCTTCCTGGGAATATAAAAATAATCTTATACTGCCTCCCAGTGGACCAACTTGGAAACAGAGCCATTGGAAACCAAGATCAAAATTATCTATTTATTGTTGAAAGTTTGCAAATAACCCAAATGACTTCAATGGTGATTCCCTACCAACATCTTAACCATGTCCATATAGAGTTGTTACAATTGCAACCACAGGACTGAAAGGTAACATTCAGTTATGTTTCCCTTATGATACAAACTCCAGTCAAATTAAACTATTTAAACAGTTACTTTATAAGTAAATTTAGTCACTAGTGCAAAGTTTGATTTATTTGTTTTTTAAATTGCATATCTGCTCTGGTTAGCAGTAGCTAAAATGCCATGCGTCAATACCATTACCTCAGCATTCTAACAGTAGTCACATGTGCACACAACACAGAGATTGTGTGTTGTGAAATTTAGCAGATAACAACCAAATATTGCCAGTGAACCGTTGTGACAGGATATTTTGAAGGAGAATTCTATGGAAAGGTCATAAAGAATGAATGTCAAACATGTTTTAGATTGCTCTTTAAACTGCCTCCGTTTATAGAAATAGAGAAGATGTGACTTAAAGAGGCCATTTCATACAAATTTCAGGACTTTGTGGTTATTTCTTAAGTATTAACCAGTAATATGAAACATTTTATATCTAAAAAACGTCAGGAAACACTGATTAACAGACCTTTCAATCTGCCTGCATTAAAATTCGGCTGGTTCCGTCAGGCTTCGGGCAGCAGCTCGTTCATATTCATTATTCGAATTTACTGGACTCAGATTGGCTAACAAACTAGCCTATCAAAGCAAGGTATACTGTTTCTTGCCCCACTGCGTATGGCAACATCAGACGTACTCTCTTCTTGTTTGCTACGTCTTATGCTACAGCTTTTAGCCAGCAGCATGCTAGGCATGGTTTCAACTGCGGGAGCTGTCGAATACTAACAAACAAAGGAGTTTTGACAAAACAGATACAGGCCGTTCGGACTCAGGAGAACTCGGGTTTTATCGCCACCTGCGTAGTTTGAGAGATTAAAACTGAAAGAGAAGTTGTTGACCTGTTTTCACACCCACTATGAAGGTAAGAACACCAGTGGAGCTAGAATATTCAACAGAAACCTCAGAAACACCGTTTTTAATGGAAGGGCCTCTTTAAGAGGTAATGCTAGTCAGAATGAAGCCAGTACCAAAGCAGATTTTTGCCATTTTGAAACTCAATTTTGAATTACATGGTATTTCACATCAAATTAAAACTGCCAACAAAAGAGAAGTTTGCAAGAATAAATCGTGGAAGAAGCTGCTCGCTGTAATGGTAAATGGCGTGTACTTGTATAGCACTTTAATCAAGTCCTATGACCCCCAAAGCGCTTCACACTACAGTCTGTTATTCACACACACACAAACACGTTTGTTGATGATGAACTACACACATGTTGTAGCCACAGCTGTCCTGGGACACACACCGACAGAGGCGAGGCTGCCAGTCAACAGCGCTGCAAACAGGCAAAGTGGGTTAAGTGTCTTGCCCAAGGGCACAACGGCCAAGCAGTCTTTTTCTCTGGGCAGAGCGGGGGATTCAAGCTGGTGACCTTCTGGTTACCAGACGACCCGCTCGACCACCTGAGCCACGGCCACCCCTAATACATCTGCCAGAGCAGTTAGGGTGTAATGCAAAATAAATAACAAGGGAAAGGTTTATAAGCTGATCTTCACCTCTATTAAATGTTTAGAATTAGAGTAGTTAGTTCGGCAGTCTGGTCAGAACTAACCTTTATTTCAGAATGATGTTATATGAAAACAGTAGTCATGCTTGTTGTAATAGGTTTAACTTGGTATTTTCTCCTTCTCTGTATTGTACTATCTCATATCTCAAAATGAGAAATTACCAACAATCACTTACATACTGTATAAGATTAACTCCAGTTTTTTTTAGCTCAGACATTTCACAGTTGTAATATTACAAGAAAAAAGAAACCCTAATATAACTGACATTCTTCCACACAAGTTCCTCAAAGCTCCAGTCCTCCAGAAGCTTGAGGGTTCTACACAGTATCTCAGCTGTTCCTAGGATTATCAAATTGGTTAAATCCCTTTACTAATTGCATTTAATTAATCACAATGTGCTTCTGAACAGTACACATAATTGACACCTGACACATCAAGCCAGATGCAGCATGTATGCTCTCATTGCACAGACAGTGGCAGCATCTTTCAAACAGCTAAAGCAACAATATACTTTAATACACACAGATCTGCGTATTGACCTGAATTTGGACACTGCAGGACCTACAAATCGTATGACCTATGTCAAGCTACTCTTTGCAGATTTTAGCTCTGCCTTTAGTGATAACATTCCAGATTTGTTGCAAATCTAATTTCAGTTTTGATTACAACTCTAAATTGTCGCTTGTGGTGCAGTTCACCAAAGCCTCAGTGCTGTGTGTTCTTGTGTTGGGGTGTAAATATGAACAGACCTGCAGTAGAGTTCCATGGATGTGGTTATTTTGGATTTGGGGTCCAGCTTCTGGTGGAAGTTCCTGCAGTAAAGCATGAACAACAGAGGGGACCTGGGCAACCAGCACAAAAGGAACAAGAGCCCGAGCCGCCATTTCTCTGGTCCGATACACGGCAGAGCAACTGCATCTGTAGAACAACAATCACAGTGACAAAGTAAACATTGTGAAAATGTTGTAAAAGCTGTGTTAAGGTTAAAGTGTCTCTGACACGCTCAGGTGTCAATAAAACATTTAGAAGTTTGTATGACAAAACACACTTGCACATGTCTAATAATTCAAATTAATCATAATAATTACAGCCCAAAAAACAAACAATCAGGGAGAGAAATACTCACAGTTCCACCAAATTCATGTGCACATCAGGATCAGACAAAACTAAAACCATGAAAGATTTCACTGTGAACTTTAGTCTATTTTCTTTCTCCTCTTCTTCTGTTCTGATCTGGCTGTTTAGTCATAATGTCCATTTGCATCCATGATGACACTGAGACTGACTCTGTTTGATCGGCAGAAATTGAAGCTTGTGGAACTTCAAACCATGTTTTTCATTTTTATGCCAGAAATATGACCAATGTGGTAAATAAAAGGCGGTACCCTCTTTGCTGTCATAGAACTATGAGCGATATTGTTCATATACGTAGATCTAGCTATTGATCTATAGACAGGGGTGCACATAAGTGGTCCGCAGGTCCGCACACACTGTCAAAATATAAAATGCGCACCAGATGAAAAGTTGCAACATGCGTTTGCGTACTCAACATTGGTTTGGCTGAGCTGCGTGAATTTTTAGGTTAATCAGAGGCGGTTCATTGTCAAATAAATGAAGAATCCCGTTGACTTCTTTTGTTTGACTGATATGTTTCTCAGCCAGAGCGCCAAAGTTCCAGCTGATCAGCTGATGCTGCGTCTCTCTCTGTCTCTGTGTATCAGTTTGCCAGTGTGACGGATTTTCAGTCAGTCAGATCAGTGCAGCTGACTGCAGGATTCTGCATCGCGTCAAAACTGAAAAAATTCACTGAATAAGACAAATAGACCATCGTGGCACAGACGTGTATAACTACCTTTTTGTGCTATAAAATACAGAAAACCACCTGTTTTAATCAACAGTATCAGCGTATTTGTCTGTGATCCGTGCCATTTTGAATGCGCGCAAAGCACTATGGAATATGCAGTCAATGCCCCATAACTGTCCAGTGTATCTTTTTATCTGACTGCATCACATTACAAACATCCTCATCATTTCAAAACAAAAAACAGTTACAGTAAATGACAGAAGCTCCAACAGCTGACTAATAAATTTCAACACCAAACTGTTAAATGTAGATTAAAGTGAACAATCAAACCTGTAAACAATCCAACCTGAACTCTGAAGGTTTTTTTTTACCAGTATTTTTATATTTTACTGGTTTCTCTTGATTTTTTCAACAATTAAAGGATTTTTATTGAAACAAATATAGAGCCAGGTAAAGTAAACAGACTGAATATGAAGCTTGATGAAACCAAAAACAAAGCAGAGGAGCTCGGAAGAGACACAGCAAGACACATTTAAAATGTGAGGACCAAGCAACAACCCTAGGTTCTCTTCTGAGAACCAGGCCAAAAATATTATGTGCACCCCTGGCTATAGATCTAGTTATAAAACAATCCACTTCAGCCAAATTCAAAGTGCCAGGGAACCACTTTTATTAACGTAGAGCCTAATGATGTTAATGTTGACAAAAAAAAGATATTAAAAAATACAGATATAAAACAAAAGCTTCTCAAAAACATAAAATAACCGCTGATCACATGGTCACACACACAATCCCTCAGTCCCATAAACTGTGGTCAGTTTGTCAGGTTTATCCAGGTGATTGTGGAGGCATCCACCTGTGTTTTCTGAAGTTTTTGACACAATAGTGCAGGCTGAATTGTGTTAAAGGCACAGGAAAAAAAATAATAAAAAAAACATGATCCTCACAGCGCTGCCTGCTTTGTCCAGATGACAGCAGGTTTGTAGAAGCAGGTGTATGATAACGTCTTCCACTCCAAACCCACGGCAATAAGCAAACTGCAGTGAGTCTTGAAACGTGCTTGTTTGCTTATTTAGGTGGATCAATATGAGTCTCTCCAAGAGTTTCATGATGTGGGATGTGGGCAACAGGCTGATGTCTCATATTTTTTGTTTTCTCTTCTCACTGCATACAGTCAGGGCACCATTTCTCCCACTTACTCCTGCTCCATGCCTCAATACATTAGTGTCATCTGCCACACCTGGTACAGCCCAGTCAGCCTCAAAGCACTCACATTTAACACACTCAAGTCAAGTCTCATCGCCTGTTTGTTTACTTGCCTGTGTGCAGCACCCTTCGAGCCTCTCATAGCCACAGTTTGCCACAGTTTTTAATCATCGAGTGTACCCACTCAGCTGTTTTTGGATTACACTAACCCTGTTTAAGTAATGGATTAGGGTTTTGGATTATGGATATTGAACATAACTTTAACAAGGTCTTCTGTTGTCATATTTCTCCCAGACTCTGAGGACAAACACCTTTCTGTTTTACTTCCAAGAGGAGCAGCACTCAATGGTTGCATTCTTTAATTTTTGCTCTCTAAAGAAACTCTCTTTTATTAAAACATGACCCCTTTCTCTGCCTGTTGCAATCAAGTTTGGTTCAAGAACAGAGTCTTGACATTATCATCTTAAACTCTTTTTTAAAATGAGGTAATTGTCAGGTCTTGGGGTTTTGGTTGTTTTATTATGTTCTGTACTTTGGGGTTTTTTCAGTAGTTGTTTTTTCCTTTTGTTCACATTCGGTGTCTTAGGTTATGTTATGCTTTTATTTTCCTTAGTCATGTAGTTTCCTGTTTTGTACCGTTACTCACTTCCTGTTTTTCATGTAGTGTAGGTCCCTTGATTGTGTGTTGTCATTTCCTGTGTTCTTCTCAGTTGCTCCCCAGGTGTGTCTTGTTTCTATGATTAGTTCCTGTGTGTGTTTCTCCCTATGTCCTCAGATGTTTTGAGTTTGTAATCAGTTAGGGTTTTTGTATTTAAGTCTCATGTGTTTGTTAGTCAGTGTTGGTTTGTTCTTAGTCGTAGTCCCTGTCTCCGTTCGTAGTTCTTAGTCTTAGCCTTCTCATAGCCTCAGCCTCAGCCTCAACCTCAACCTCAACCTCAGTCCCAGTCCTAGTCCCAGTCTCAGTCATAGTTTACCATTCTCCTGTTTGGATTATGTTTTTCTTCACCCCTTTGGATTACGTTTCCTTTTCTTCAGTTCCTCAGCTGGTCTCACAATTTTGATGTAAGTTTGTTTTGCTGCCCCGTCAGCATTTATTTTATTATTAAACCTTTGTTTCCCTTATTTTTGCCTCCCCATCTCCTTCCTGCACTTGGGTCCAATCCTACAACTTCCGCAAAAACCTAACAGAACAAAACGACCATTATGGACCCAGCAGGCCGTCCGCGACGTTCCTCCAACGCCAGGGTCCGGTTGGGCCCTCTTGAATTACGTTTCCTTTTCTTCAGTTCCTCAGCTGGTCTCCCAATTTTGATGTAAGTTTGTTTTGCTGCCCCGTCAGCATTTATTTTATGATTAAACCTTTGTTTTCCTTATTTTCGCCTCCCTATCTCCTTCCTGCACTTGGGTCCAATCCTACAACTTCCGTAAAACCTAACAGTAATCTGGTTAACTGAAACAATCTAATGAAAGCTGTAGCACAGGGCGGGACTTTCAATAAAAAATACACTTTGTACTTTAAAGAAGGAAAGTTGAGAAGAAATTCTTAATTTGTTAATCTGGGAATTTAAATCACCCACCAGCTTCATTCTCTGTGTGTGACAGCTGAACAAAAACTTACCTCATGATAAAAGGTACGAAGGGGGCGAGTCCCAGAGGTGAAGAGGATCCATCCATGGGAGAAGGGTAGAGGCGACTGAGCACTAACAGCAGCAGAAAGAGGTTGGAGTGTAGCTTGACATGTCCATTGTCACTAAACAGATACAGAAAAATAGTCAGGATGTGACATTTCACAAGGAAGTTATCACTGTTATCTACTACAGGAGAACTTGTTTTGAGTGAGTTTACTCTCAGTATAGTGAAAGTTTATACTAACCTTCTAGCAATGTAACTACAATGTAGTACAACTACTACAAGCCTATCTTATTCAAAGGCAATGGTACCATTAGAATTTCAACTATTTTCACGTTTTCAGCAGTGCAATCTATCTAAAATGCTTTTATAAAAGAATTTGCACCAGTTTAGTCTACGTACATGACTGTATGTTCTATGGTTATTATGTCATTCAATCTGTAGTAGGCAAGCATAAAAAACTAGAGAAGTGAGTATATGATTCAATTCAAGAGGGTCACCTAACCTTCCCACTGTGGCTGCAGCCTCCTCCAGCTGGTTCAGAAGGAATGGATGAAGAGCAGGGAAACGCGTGAAGAACTCTCGTCCAGTCATTCTATAGTTGTAAAACAAATACGTTACTGACTGAATATATCAAAGCTTGTGAAAAAATGGAATTCAGGTAGCAAGAAAATGGAGTAATTATTATGGTGGAAGCTTGAATGCTGTATTTATTAAAGCAGTTCTAAATAACTTTTCTGCAGCCGTGTCTCAGACAGCTGTTGCTGGAACCGGTGTTCAGCTGAAATATGCTACATGTTGAGATGTGCTGCCAATTCCTTCTGCACATGTGCCGTTCTACAGTCTTGACTTCAATAAACAGATTTATCATTTATTTTTGTTTCTATATTTTCCATAAATACATTTTACCTATCAAATAAATTCTCCCAGGACAGGAACACTAAATATGATGTTATTTTTACTTTCTTTACATTGTCAGAACAACAGGCAAATGTTTGGACACACTCAGAGGAGAAGGACCCAACAATGGTCGATTAGGACCCAGAGGGCTTTTATATAGAAAATATCTGGAAAGGATCATAAAAATATGTTTAAATAATTAATAGGACACACTCGCCATAAACAAGAATACTGTATAAACCTTTAATGACATCTCATTATAAAATAAGTTGTCATTTCGTACTATGGAGGCATTTTTCATCAGGGCAGCATAAATTACCAGTAGCTTAAACTTTTAAAAGTTATTTTGTACTGCTTTAATTGGATTGTTATAAAAACAAAGTGGTCAGTGGTGTTTGTCCATAACTAACAGCCTCTTACTTTAGAGAGATGAGGCTTGTTCAGCAGCAGAACAACTATCTCCACATTTATCTCAAGCTGAGTGAACATGCTGAGTCCCAAAGCACTTCACACTAAAGTTCTTTTCACACTCACACAACTGATGGTGATAAACTACCACTATAGCAGCCACAGCTGCCCTGGGACACACTGACAGAGACTAGGCTAGTCAGTGTCAAGAGCCAGAACCTGAGGGGGTTCTGCCATGAACAGGCATGGCCAAATCAAAGATTTCCCTGCCAGGGCTGCTCGGACTGCAAAGCCGGAGCAAGCAGGTTGGGAAGGTTCTGGAAGAAGACAGAACCAGGCAAAACGCCCAACCAGCAGCTCAAACAAGCCTCTTGTGAATCAACAGGGTTATAAGTCTAGGAGCATTACCAACAGGCTTATTGTCAGAGTGCTGTAAAATACACAAGCATTATAGTCTACGCTATACAAACTGGACGAATGGACCTGCTTTGTAATATTCTGTTGAAACAGTAAGTAAAGCACACACCGAAAGGACATTAAGAGAATTTGGCTGATTGCTTCACCTTGGATTTCAGCTAACTTGTAAACATGATTCTACTGTTTGCTATCAAGATAAAATTTTTCACTTGAATATGTGTCTTTTTGAATATTATTTTCATTAATTCTCGGGACTAAACATGAAGGACAACAAAAAGGTAATAGTAGCTGACCTGTTCTTTTTTGATTGTTCATCTTTTTCTCTTTTCACACCAAAGATCCTTGTGATCAAAGTGCTGAAAAGAAGAGTGGAAGAGTTTCTCACCTGGAAAAAAGAAAAAACAAAGAGAGAAACTATGCAAATTGCAAATATAAACTATTTTTGAGAGCAAATGTTAACTTTGTCTTTCATGATGCTGTTTTACACCAGACTTGGGCTTAATCATTTTTTCTTTAACGTTAAAGGATTTTTTTTCAAATCAAGTAGAAGTAATTAAATTCAGACTTACTGCCCA
>SSNP01000044.1:1693004-1810589 GCA_006937955.1 Pachypanchax playfairii
CAATTTTGATGTAAGTTTGTTTTGCTGCCCCGTCAGCATTTATTTTATGATTAAACCTTTGTTTTCCTTATTTTCGCCTCCCTATCTCCTTCCTGCACTTGGGTCCAATCCTACAACTTCCGTAAAACCTAACAGTAATCTGGTTAACTGAAACAATCTAATGAAAGCTGTAGCACAGGGCGGGACTTTCAATAAAAAATACACTTTGTACTTTAAAGAAGGAAAGTTGAGAAGAAATTCTTAATTTGTTAATCTGGGAATTTAAATCACCCACCAGCTTCATTCTCTGTGTGTGACAGCTGAACAAAAACTTACCTCATGATAAAAGGTACGAAGGGGGCGAGTCCCAGAGGTGAAGAGGATCCATCCATGGGAGAAGGGTAGAGGCGACTGAGCACTAACAGCAGCAGAAAGAGGTTGGAGTGTAGCTTGACATGTCCATTGTCACTAAACAGATACAGAAAAATAGTCAGGATGTGACATTTCACAAGGAAGTTATCACTGTTATCTACTACAGGAGAACTTGTTTTGAGTGAGTTTACTCTCAGTATAGTGAAAGTTTATACTAACCTTCTAGCAATGTAACTACAATGTAGTACAACTACTACAAGCCTATCTTATTCAAAGGCAATGGTACCATTAGAATTTCAACTATTTTCACGTTTTCAGCAGTGCAATCTATCTAAAATGCTTTTATAAAAGAATTTGCACCAGTTTAGTCTACGTACATGACTGTATGTTCTATGGTTATTATGTCATTCAATCTGTAGTAGGCAAGCATAAAAAACTAGAGAAGTGAGTATATGATTCAATTCAAGAGGGTCACCTAACCTTCCCACTGTGGCTGCAGCCTCCTCCAGCTGGTTCAGAAGGAATGGATGAAGAGCAGGGAAACGCGTGAAGAACTCTCGTCCAGTCATTCTATAGTTGTAAAACAAATACGTTACTGACTGAATATATCAAAGCTTGTGAAAAAATGGAATTCAGGTAGCAAGAAAATGGAGTAATTATTATGGTGGAAGCTTGAATGCTGTATTTATTAAAGCAGTTCTAAATAACTTTTCTGCAGCCGTGTCTCAGACAGCTGTTGCTGGAACCGGTGTTCAGCTGAAATATGCTACATGTTGAGATGTGCTGCCAATTCCTTCTGCACATGTGCCGTTCTACAGTCTTGACTTCAATAAACAGATTTATCATTTATTTTTGTTTCTATATTTTCCATAAATACATTTTACCTATCAAATAAATTCTCCCAGGACAGGAACACTAAATATGATGTTATTTTTACTTTCTTTACATTGTCAGAACAACAGGCAAATGTTTGGACACACTCAGAGGAGAAGGACCCAACAATGGTCGATTAGGACCCAGAGGGCTTTTATATAGAAAATATCTGGAAAGGATCATAAAAATATGTTTAAATAATTAATAGGACACACTCGCCATAAACAAGAATACTGTATAAACCTTTAATGACATCTCATTATAAAATAAGTTGTCATTTCGTACTATGGAGGCATTTTTCATCAGGGCAGCATAAATTACCAGTAGCTTAAACTTTTAAAAGTTATTTTGTACTGCTTTAATTGGATTGTTATAAAAACAAAGTGGTCAGTGGTGTTTGTCCATAACTAACAGCCTCTTACTTTAGAGAGATGAGGCTTGTTCAGCAGCAGAACAACTATCTCCACATTTATCTCAAGCTGAGTGAACATGCTGAGTCCCAAAGCACTTCACACTAAAGTTCTTTTCACACTCACACAACTGATGGTGATAAACTACCACTATAGCAGCCACAGCTGCCCTGGGACACACTGACAGAGACTAGGCTAGTCAGTGTCAAGAGCCAGAACCTGAGGGGGTTCTGCCATGAACAGGCATGGCCAAATCAAAGATTTCCCTGCCAGGGCTGCTCGGACTGCAAAGCCGGAGCAAGCAGGTTGGGAAGGTTCTGGAAGAAGACAGAACCAGGCAAAACGCCCAACCAGCAGCTCAAACAAGCCTCTTGTGAATCAACAGGGTTATAAGTCTAGGAGCATTACCAACAGGCTTATTGTCAGAGTGCTGTAAAATACACAAGCATTATAGTCTACGCTATACAAACTGGACGAATGGACCTGCTTTGTAATATTCTGTTGAAACAGTAAGTAAAGCACACACCGAAAGGACATTAAGAGAATTTGGCTGATTGCTTCACCTTGGATTTCAGCTAACTTGTAAACATGATTCTACTGTTTGCTATCAAGATAAAATTTTTCACTTGAATATGTGTCTTTTTGAATATTATTTTCATTAATTCTCGGGACTAAACATGAAGGACAACAAAAAGGTAATAGTAGCTGACCTGTTCTTTTTTGATTGTTCATCTTTTTCTCTTTTCACACCAAAGATCCTTGTGATCAAAGTGCTGAAAAGAAGAGTGGAAGAGTTTCTCACCTGGAAAAAAGAAAAAACAAAGAGAGAAACTATGCAAATTGCAAATATAAACTATTTTTGAGAGCAAATGTTAACTTTGTCTTTCATGATGCTGTTTTACACCAGACTTGGGCTTAATCATTTTTTCTTTAACGTTAAAGGATTTTTTTTCAAATCAAGTAGAAGTAATTAAATTCAGACTTACTGCCCAGACAGAAGAGTTGAAACCCAGAACAGCAGCCTGCATTCCGTCTGCAACAAAGGGAATAATTTTCTCCCCCAAACGAGTGTCCCTGTATAGAGCCCTGAGGATGTTCAGCGCATGGACCTGTGGATTAGAGCACAACATAATGTTTATCTTTTCAAATCATCAAGGCACTAATTATTAAGACCAGCATTACAAACATCAGAAAGAGTTAATACAAACTTCCCTTTGCTCACATGTAGAATTCATTAACTTCAGTCTTTTTGCTGTATATATTTTTAGTCAATAGTAACTAAGAAAATTCAGCCAGAATACAAATAATATTTATGCACAAAATGGTCCAACCTGAGGAACAGTCGAGTTGTCAGTGTTTCTGTTGGCAGTGGGCGTGGCCAAAGCAATCAGCTCATTCATGGTCATCTTCAACAGACTGCCGCTGGATGACTTGGGCTCAGATGAGAGCAGAGCCTGTGAAACAGAAAGATGTTGAACCTTGTGAAAACACATGAGGAGGTTTTAACCTTTAAAAACTGACTTGATAGAGTTGTGCCAAGTTTAAAGAGGCCATTCCCTTAAAAACGGTTTTTCTGAAGTTTCTGTTGAATATTTTAGCTCCACAGGTGTTCTTACCTTCATAGTGGGTGTGAGAACAGGTCAACAACTTTTCTTTCAGTTTTAATCTCTCAAACTACGCAGGCGGAAATAACATCCGAGTTCGAAATTTACTCATTAGTATTCATCAGCTTGCACAGTTCAGACCACGCCTAGCAGGCTGCTGGCTAAAGCTGTTAGCATAAAGACGTATCAAACCGGTGCACTGTTGTCTTGCACAGCGGGGAGGAAAACAGTATACCTTGCTCTCATAGGCTAGTTTGTTAGCCAATCTGAGTCCAGCAAATTAGCACAATGAATATTAATGGTTTGGAGTCAAAGCCAGGCAAATCTTCACACAGACAGATTGAAAGGTCTGTTAATCAGTGTTTCTTAACTTTTTTTTAGATAAAAAATGTTTCATATTACAGGTTAATACTTCAGAAATAACCACAAAGTCATGAAATTTGTGTGAAATGGCCTCTTTAAGGTTTAGTGGATGATGTATTTTGATGTGGGGTTGTTTTTCCAGGGCTAAGCTCAGTCTCCTTAAGGGTTTCAATCAAAGGAACCCTTAATGCTTCTGCATACAAGACATTTTAGATAATTTCATGCTCCCGACTTTATGGGAAAAGTTTGGGGATGACTTCCTCACATCCTCGCTCACACCTATGATTAGTGTAACTGCCCCATTAATTGCCACAAGCTGAACAGATTTCTTCTGTTCTTTCTTTTTTTTGGCAAACACAAGGGATTTAGACCATCAAACAAATGTTAATAAAAACAAATAAAACCTAGTTAATTAAAAATTGCAGTTTTTAAATTATTTAATTTATACAAGGAAAAAAATCTACCCCACTTGGCCCCATTGGAAAGAAATTAGGAAGGATGAAAAACAAAGTAACTGTAAAATGAATCAGGCAAGGGTTACAAAGAAATCCATTATTCACACACTGAGAAAACAGAATGGTAGTGAATATGGCCAACCCACCAAAATGCAGGCCTGACTTCCCTGAGGGTTAGGGTTCAGCCTCGGCCACAATGAACCATACAAAAGCATTGTTCTTTTGTCAAAAAACTTGTTCGTGATCCCAAGATTTGAGTCCATTGATGAGACAAAAGTAGTTTTTCTTTTGGAAATTTGCATTCTGTGATATGATTGCAGCTATAACACTGCATTTCTGAAAAACAACATCATACGAACAGTCAAACATGGTGTTGGTAGTGTGACGGTCTGGGGCAGCTTTGTTTCTTCATGACCTTCGTGCACCACTAGAAGCAAATTTGATATTTGTTATATGATCAGATCATGTTCACATACCTGGATGTAGAAGGGTATTCCAGCACTGCGTCGTGTTGCACACAGCTTGGATGATGGGTTGGTAGATTTAACCTCATCTAGAACCTTAGACAGCCAATAAGCAGGAAGCTGCAGCAGGGCTCGACTACCACTCCTTAAAGACACACAAACAGAAAAACATCACAGGATCAACTAAGAACCAACTGAAGTCTTTAGGGAATCTTTTACTGATGGATCAGTTCTACAGTCAAAACCATCCAAACAAATTAGTGCTGTTAAACTCCAGAAGACACCATTTTTTCCTGTCAGAGAAAACAGGACCTCCGACTGTGACTAGCTTTCTGACGCTGGGCGGAACATTTCACTCCTTCAGTCTTGAATTTTTAATTACACATGGCACAAATTCAAATAGCTCAATGTCTAATGACGGGGTAAACTGGGCTTAGGCTGGACAACTGCAGGTTAAAATGTCAGTTATCTTTGTTTTAGTTGTAAGGTAGCAAACAGTCACAGGTGACTTTCTGGATCCATGGTTCCTTTTTCACACCGACTTTATTCCTACATGTTGTGTAGCTGGAAAGACAACATTTTCAAAACTTTCCCTCAACACTTTGAAGGTTGGATATGGAACAAGAACACCATATCGACACTCTAGTATGTGGATGTTGTAGTTGTAACAACAGAAGAAGGTTTCACACCGTCGGGATGCAGGTTCACTGCTGGTGAATGAAGTGACCAGCCTGCACCATGATCAGTTATGAATTGTACAGGGTAAGGACTAATTTCTGTGTGCATATTGATGCCGTGAAAATGTTTTATTTGGGTCCATCTATCATAGCTTCACCTAAACTCACTGTGGTTTTTGATCTTCTGTAGTCGCTCCTCTTCTAAGAAGGATAACAAAATCTTTGTGGCTCTGAATCAGCTGCTTGACCTGCAATTTTCCACAGTACCGGCCTCTGACTATTTATTATATCAGGCAACCCGCAATGGTGCTTGCTATTGGCTGGTAGATGTAAACACAATGCCAACGTTGTGCCTGTCAAAATTAATATTTTTATCAACGTAGTCAGCACACTCCACTGCGCTGTTTGTTTTCATCTCTACAGTCTGTTTATATACACAATTATGATCGCATTTGTCAATCGTGGTATTTTATTTTGAATAATTGCTATTATTTTTGACCGTATTGTCTTGTGTGTCTTGGTGTGACTTCCTGCCAGAATTGACATGGAACGCTCGCAGCTCGCGCAAAAAATAGACCAGACCCCGAAACGATCACTTCACAGTGCTCCATGTCTGGTGTAAACTACACCATATAGGTTAACAAGGGAGCCGAATGGAAGCGGCCTTGGCTCTGCTCCGCATCGCTATGCTTCTGCGTGCAGTATTAACCACCCCTGAGACCTACGCAAACTACGTAGTACGTACAGAAGTGTGATTGACAATCTAATAGCCAATAGATAACGAAATGGGTTTGTTATCTTTTGGCTACTTTATTTCAAGCCCCACCAGGTCTATGATTTATGAATAGTATAACGTTTTCTTTTGGAAACCATAAACACAAGACAGCTACAAGTAGATAAAATGATTTTAAAGTAAATTTGACATCTAAATTTGCTTCAAAATCATCTTTACCAGTATTAAAGAGGCCCTTCCATTAAAAACGTTTTTTCTGAGGTTTCTGTTGAATATTTTAGCTCCACAGGTGTTCTTACCTTCATAGTGTTTGTGAAAAAAGGTCATCAATTCTCTTTCAGTTTTAATCTCTCAAACTACATAGGTGGCGGTAACACCCGAGTTCTCCAGAGTTTGAACGGCCTGTATCTGTTTCGTCACAACTCCTTTGTTTGTTAGTATTCGGCAGCTCCCGCAGTTGAAACCATGCCTAGCATGTTGCTGGCTAAAAGCTGTAGCATAAGACGTAGCAAACAGGAAGAGAGTTAGTGTGACGTTGCCATGCGCAGCGGGGAAGGAAACAGTAAACCTTGCTCTCATAGGCTAGTTTGTTAGCCAATCTAAGTCCAGCAAATTCGAATAATGAATATGAACGAGCTGCTGCCGAAGCCTGACATGGAACGAGCCGGAACCACCCGAATTTTGATGCAGACAGATTTAAAGGTTTGTTAATCAGTGTTACCTAATGTTTTTTAGATATAAAATGTTTTATATTACTGGTTAATACTTAAGAAATAACCACGAAGTCATGAAATTTCTGTGAAATTGCATCTTTAGGTGCAGGTGTTCCAATCACTTCTATTGCCACATGAAATCCATTTCACCAGGGCCATGCAAACTGCTTTGACACAAGAATAAAAAGAAAATTAAAGAAAATTTATTAAAGAGTGCAATACAGTGAATTTGAGCATGGCATTATTTAGGATGCCACTGTTGCAATAACTCCATCAATGATGTGGCTGCTATATATCCTACAGTCAACTGTTACCAGTACAGTCAAGTGGAAGAAATTAGGAAACCCAGCAGTTCAGGCACAAATGAAATTAAAAACATGATGGAAAACCTGCATAACCTTCTTTATAACACAGTAACTGTCTTTACTCAAAGGCTTCTTCAGATCCAACACAGACACTACAGGAGATCCTCCTTGCCCACAGCTAGGACATCTATAATGGCTCTCTGAAGAAACACTAATTTACAACAACCTCTGATTTCCCTTTGGGGATTAATAAAGCATATTTTAATTTGAAAGATGAAAGTCATATCACTCACTGTGTAAATAACCTGGTAACTTTCTAAAGAGTCAATAGCTACAGACCTCCAAATTTTGTGTGACCTTCAGATAAACTTAAAAACAGTGTGTGGAATGGGTTCCATGAATGAAGAGCTTCATCTAAAGCTGGATTCATACTCCGTAGCTCCGATGTGTCGGAGACACACACCGCCATGATACGACGTCGTATGGGCTCTCCAACTGCCTCGGATGGTCGGTTGGAGTCACGCTCTATTTTCTATTCTTCCGATGGCTGCGTCGGATGACACACGTCTGTGATTGGTCAGCCAAACAACACAACATTATTTCTGGCACGACGTAACTTCCCTTTAAAATTGGAAACAGCGCGAGTGTTGACAGTCTTGAAGACATCGAGCAGATCGAGAAACGTCTCGCAGAAGAAGTGAGGAAATACGATCATTTAGCTTTAACTGCTGGAAGGAGATCGCTGGAACCTTGGAGTTGGAGGTTGGGGAGTGCACGAAGCAATGGAGGAAAATGAGGGACAAATTTGTCCGTATTAAAAAAAGTCTGAAGGGCAGCAGTGGCGATGCCGGTGGCCGTAAAGTCCCTGCTTTTTATTTGTTTCTTTCATGGTTGGAATCACACATAAAGCACAGGGAGACCTCTTCAAACTTCACGGTTGAAAGCGCTTCCTGCTGTCCTGGCGGAGAATTTCTTTGCAACAGGGTCGGGGTAGTATGAACAGAAACTGGCTCCGTCAGTACGCCGCCGTGTGGGAACACATTTGCCTTCGCCTAAGCATGAATCCAGCTTAAGCCTTCATCAACAAATGCTATGCAAAGCATTGGATGTAGTGATGTAAAGCACACTGCATTATGCCAAGTGTGGAACTTTGAGGGAACAGTTTGGGGGTGTGAATGACAGAGTAAACAAAGGATCAGATATTTTTGTTTAAAAACATATACTATATAATATGGACAGGTCTGTTGGTACCCCAAACAAACTATTAATCACTGCATTACAGTCACATTTGAAAATAAGTGCTTAACCTTAATTGGTGTCACAGATGACTTCAAGCTTTTCATTAGCCACTCAGTCTGTTTAAAGGGTACAAACAGGCTCTGGAGTAGTTTGATATTATTGAGTGCACTACACTGAACATAGATCCACAGAAAGCAACAATATGAGATGTCTTTACAGCTTGGAGAGAATATACATATCCTGTTATAGGTACTAAAGGTGGGATATGGAATATTTTAATAAAAAGCAATATTTATAATAAAATAATGCCTCCACGGGGTGTTTAGAGGGTTGTAGAATGAAAATACAGCATTTCCTTTAAAAATTATATTTGAAGTAAAATATTATAAAATATTAATTTTGACGGGCATGACGTTGGCATTTTGTTTACATCTACCAGCCAATAGCTGGCAGAGCAGCGGGCATCATTTTGGGTTGCCTAATACCGTATATAGTCCAGCACAGTGAGGCTGGTACTGTGGAGTCTGCAGGTCAAGCAGCTGGAAGCACCAGGGATATGTGGTGATTATATACCTTATTTGCTTACCATAGAGGGTTTCCCTCTGGGGTTTCCCATGTGACGAGCAAGTTCTGTGTGGAAACATTTTTATTAGCAGCTAGCTAACACGTAGCTACAGCATGTTGCTGAAGTTGAGGAGCTTCGGGCCACTTTTTCGACTTGAAGACACACCACGGAGGATTTTATTGCTTTTTTGATTTTATTGGATAAGTGGGGCGTGCAGGATGAGGTGTGAGAAGGACAGAGGATCTTAGGAGGGACTGCATGAAATTTTGGTTTGCTCGACGAGAGCCGCAGGACAGTTATGAGCTCTTTGCCACGGACTGAATCGATGACTGAGCTTCAAACAAGTAGGAGCTGCTTTTATCAGAGTCAGTGTGTGATCAGTGGGACTGGAGAGCATGATTAGTGAGCTGAACTCATGATATTTTATTGTTCTGCTTGGATCGGGGATCAGAGTGGGTTTGGTGAAGAATATTGGTCAACCTCGGCATTGGAGCGTGTGCAGGGGGGGTTAACGATCCTGGTATCCAGATGGCTGAAGGCTTTGTGCCGTGTTATTCTGTTCATATTACATATACCACATTAAGGCTACAAGACAATCTTCTTGTGACCACAGCTGCCAATACTATTAAAGAGGCCATTTCACAAAAATGTCACAACTTTGTGGTTATTTCTTAAGTATTAACCTGTAATATGAAACATTTTATATCTAAAAAACATCAGGAAACACTGATTAACAGACCTTTTAATCTCTCTGCGTCAAGATTCCGCTGGATTCGGGCTGTAACCCAATTATATTCATTATTCGAATTTGGTTTCAACTGTGGGAGCCGATAAACAATAACGAATAAAGGAGTTGTGACGAAACAAATACAGGCCGTTCGAACTCTGGAGAAATCGGGTTTTATCACCACCTGCAAAGTTTGAGAGATAAAAACTGAAAGAGAAATTGTTGTGCTGATTTAACACTCGCTATAAAGGTAAGAACACCTGTGGAACTAAAATATTCAACAGAAACCTCAGAAAAACTGTTTTTAATGGAAGGGCCTCTTTAAAAAGCACATACATGGTTCACGGGACTGTAACCAACCACCCAAGACATGGGCACAAGGTCAATGAAACAACAGAACAGAGCAGATAGTGGAAACAGAGCAAAATAAACTCTCCCAAGTTGAACTCCAAATTCCAGCTTTGTAACTTTCTGATCGCATAATCTGTGGCATTTTGTTGTACAACCATGGCAACAGTTATGGGCTCCATGTAAGAAGACATGCCAAACAGGAATTTGGCAGTATGAATGTTGACAAGCCCCAAAGTTTTTTGGGAGACTACACACTTGTTTTGTTTCATCTTCCATGTTACAATCTTGTGTCCACTTGAGTGTAAATGCAGTTTTTGATTTTGACGAGGAAGAATAAAACATGGATAACTGTAACACACATCCAGTCAGGCTATGATATTTCAAATCTGCCATTAACGTAGATAATTTAAAAGTATTTTTGACTACTACAAATGCATTTATAAATATCCTAATTATTAAGTCTACCATTAATTATGTAATTTTTGATTTGCTAAACTTTAATTCTGACAAAATAATTCATTGTAGCCAGGAAAAATGTTGTTTCTGACAATTAAATACTAATTAAAGATACAAGTGTGATTTGATTAAATGATAAAATGGCTTGTTGTACATCATCCAAGTCAAGTCAAGTCAGGAAGAACGCACACTCGACACATTCTGTACCTACCTGCTTACATCAGGCTCATTTTCTGTTCACAGCTCACTCTTCCTGTGATTACAACAAGGTACCTGAGACTCAACATTATGACTCTGATACCAAAGACTGATCAGCAGTATAATATTTTTAGCTCCTGTTGCCCTAAATGTGAACACACATACCTGCAAAGCATGTCAGTGAGGCGTACAAAGCCCACATAAGCCAGTTCAAAGGCACCACGATGCCGGGACTGTAAGAGCTGCTGACGGAAGTACAAGCCGACTCCCTCCACCTGTAGCAGAAAGACAGAGCTAATCAGCAACCCAACAGAGACAAGAGCAGAAACTCTGGATGTGTAATTTCTACTCGACTTTTTGTATGTGACCGTCATTTCACCAATGGTTGCTTCTCAAACCTTCACCAGTACCAAACGGAGCATTTTACTTCCAGGTCGAAGAATAAATCTGGGATATAAGTTATATTTCAGGACAAATTAATACTATATGGCGGTAACATTTTAACATATATGTGCCGATCCCAGATGATGAAAGCTGTAAAATAGCAGAATACAGGACATTTAAGCAGTAAATAAAACCCTAAAAAACAGTATGGGATACATCCCATCAATGTTAAAGTGGCTTTACAAAGGTGGTACAAAGACGCCACACAATGTTGGTGTTAAATCGTTTTAACTATGTGTCACTTTGTTACATAATCTTTTCCCCTGTTGTGCTAATTTTCACATCTCCTTAAATTACCATGAAATTAGAGCTTCAGGTTGCAAAATCATTAGAAACTGTGACTAACAGTCTGTGTGAAAAGTATGTCCCAGATTTAAAAGAAAGTGGAAACAATTACTACAAAATGCTTTATCTAAATCTTGCTTTGGTTTTGAAACAATACATCTTTCTGTGTCTCACAAGAATACCAACTAAGAGTTGTGCTAAAGTTTATTCACAACATTACCCAATGTAAGTTCTTCTCTTTGCAAAGTTACCGCACTCAATTTAGAGACACTGTTTAGTTTTATGGCCAGAAAATGTCAAACATCTTTAGCAAAATTTAAGTGTCATGATAAGTGTGCTTAAAGAAGGAAAAGCAATATGGTCATTTTGTAGACCATGAATGCTTAACAACAAAGATGATCCACAAAACGGTCACAGTCAGTAAAGTCATTCAGTGCCGTCCAGTGCTAGCAAACAGTTACTACACACAGAGACATGCTGGGCTGTATTTCTGTGGTAAAGCATGAACTAATGACTGTGTTGCAGGTGAGGGTTGAAGGGCGGGGCAAATGCAGCGCTCTAGCACCCTGTCATTAAGGCTGTGGTATCACCACCCCCAAAGAAGCAGTCAAGCCCAAACATAGTCAGGGGTGGCACAGAGGGCAAAGGGAGGGGTAGGAAGACTCTACAACAAAAAATATAACAGAAAAACACCCCAAAAACTAGAGCATGCACATACTACTCCACACTCTTAATTCACGTGGGTTAGTAGAAACACCTAAAGGCTCCGTTATACTTGTGCGAGACCCCCAGCAAGAGTGAATTGTGGCATTGATTGAACAAGCGGTTGTTTGTATTGGCGCTTCAGTTGAGCTGAACTCTGCAGTTCTTAAACAACAGTCATTTATCTATTCAGTCACCCGTTCCCCCGTCCTCCTGCCCGTCCATCTTCTGCGGTTACTTTGGAACTGGTTTATAAAGAAAGAGCTCCTCAGATCTCCCTCCTCCCAGCTCATCTGAAGTGTTCTCAAGCCATTCCAGCTGTGAGATATTATCTCTCCAGAGAGTTCTGGATCTACCCACTACATAAAAAGAAACAGAACAAGAAGAATTGTGCAAAAGAAGTATATCTGTCATAAAACAATGTAACTACAGAGTTTCTTGTAGCTCATGAAAGGCACCTACGAACCACTGCAGTCAAATTAAACCCTCTGTCAAGCCAGCTAACATTTTTTTGTGCCTAGTATATATACCAGATGTACTGGGTAAAACAGTTTAATGGTAATTGTGCAGCTCTACTCCTGACGATCAGCTTTTCCACTTCTGCTTCCGAAGTGATTCACATAATCCTGATGAAACGTACAAATCACCCTTTTACTGTCAGCTAGCTTTGCGTAATCTTCTACTCTGGGTCATTTAAGAGTGAAAATCTTTTAAAATTATATTGTGACATTGTTTAAATTGGTTGCTTTTTAACATCTTACGGCATCTGCACGTCTTAGGCCTTATTCAAAAATTTGAACTGTTCAAGACAATGAATTAGATCATATTGAGGCTGCTTTCCACATCTCTTGGTTTTTTATATTTCTTAGTGATTTGATAAAACCATAGTTTAAGTCTTATGTAAATGTTTCATGATTTAAAAAAAAGGAACACAAATCCAATAAAAAAGACTGGGAAAATCCTTCTGTAAGAAAAATAAGTTTATTCTCATCATGACTCTATTATTTCTAACATGTAAATATCTAAGTGTTAATCTTTTAGTACAAGACAGCTATGAACAAGTTTCTTTCCCATGATAGGAGTAAAAAAGTCTCCTTTTATCCACAGGACTGTGTGTGTGAGTCTTTCTTCAGAACCAAGGACACCATGGTGGAAACTCTGTGATGACGTTGCTTTGTTATGTTAACTGTCGGACTCCATGACCCGCTTTCTTTATAATGCTGAATTTGTAATGTCTTATTTAGTGAGTGTGATGATCTTGTAAACAGCTGTACTTTCAGTCACTTCTTGGCAAGTAAAATTTCTAAACTTATATTCTTTGTGGTTCTTCTGCTGTCTGAGGGTTTAACTGCGTTTTGGTGTCTAGGAACAATTTCACTGACACCTGCACATCCTCTTAGACTTTCTGCTTTCTGATCGCTTATTGCATTCAAACACTTTGACCAAAAGACTAATTCAAACACTAAGCTGCTCTCAGAACAAGACTTTAACACATTATGGCAGCTTTTTAATATCACTTATCGTTTTTGTAAAAAAAAAAAAAAAAGGTTAAAATTCATAAACATCTGTCCTGTTTCCCTTTTGGGGAAAAGTCTTTCAACTCAGACAGTTGTCTCAACTTTGTAAAGATTCTGCAAACAAAGACTTTGTAATTGAATATGATTTGGACTGCCTTCAAACATTACATCAACGTGTGGTGTGGGGTGTGGTGGGGTGTGGTGTGTGGTTGGGTGTGGTGTGGTGAGGAGTGGGGTGGGGTGGTGTGGTATGGTGTGGGGTGTGGTTGGGTGTGGGGTGTGGTTGGGTGTGTAGTGTGGTGTGGTGGTGTGGTGGGCTGTGGTGGGGTGTGGTGTGGTGTGGTGTGGTTGGGTGTGGTGTGGTGTGGTATGGTATGGTGTGGGGTGTAGAGTGTGGTGTGGTTGGGTGTGGTGTGGTGTGGTATGGTGTGGGGTGTGGTGTAGTGTGGTGTGGGGTGGGGTGTGGGGTGTGGGGGGGTGTGGGGTGTGGTGTTTTGTGGTGTGGGGTGTGGTGTGGTGGGGTGTGGTGTGGTAAAGGTGTTGTGGTCTCACCTGCTCCTCTGTGATAAGTCCTGGGTGTGTATGCGTGTTTTCATTGGTGTAGAGGATAGGTAGGCTCTGACACAGCTGAGCGAGCAGCATGGCCACTTCCTTCATGCTCCGCCAGCAACACACCAGCACCATCTGAGCTGTCACCCTGTAGCCCTCACTGCCTGAAGGAAACACATGTAAAAATACAATGGCAAGTGAAAAAAGAGTTGGCAAAAGTTGACGAAGTTTAAGCATTTTACCCAGCAGAAACCACAACGCTAAGAAGTACACCATGTTTAATTTGTTGTTGCATTTCCAGATTAAAGAAAACAACATAATTATCAATGTACTACTGACTGTTTGCTCCATATTTAACATGAATCAGAACATGTTTTAAACCCAGGAGGTTTTGCTGCACGGATCGCAAACAATCCTAATTAAAGTTAAACACTTCATTTGAAACATGACTATGAAGCAAGCATTAATAACATCTATTTTTAAATTATATTTGACAGCTTTGTTTGTTTATTTTATTACATAATAAAGGTATGTAAATACAAATTAACCAACTGCTTTTAATAGACTCATTTTTCAGCATTGATTCATTAATCTGTAAGGGTAGCCAAATGGGTTGCAATATTACACTGAATTGTCAACTCTACTTAAAAGACAAGAAACAGAAAAGTCTGAATGATTTCTCACCATGAATTTGTCACATATTTGGAACTGATTCTTTTAGCTTAGACGATATATAACGTAGTTCTCATTTTTTTAACCTTCTACCAACATGTTTCGGTTGCGTCTGCAGCCTTCATCAAGGGTTGTCATCTGGATGTTGTAGATGGCATGTCTTTTAAAGCCTCCTTTACACGGGAGTGGCCGACACTGCAGGTTTACGGTGTCGGCCACTCCCCCTGATGTTCGCAGGTCCCTAGAGGATGGAGTCCCAGGTGTGTGGGAGCAGGTAGGCTCCCTCGTCCCTGTTGATGGTGCTATGGCCCCTCCTCCTGATCTCTATGGACTCCTTGATCTATCGTTTGTACCTGTCGTTTTCCGTCCCGATGATCCTTGTGTTGCCCCTATCAATCACATGGTTATTTCTTTTGCAATGATCTGATATGGCTGATTTTAGATTTTCCTGGTGTGCTTGTTCTTTTCTGCTTCTGGTGAGTCGTCCTCCTGTTTCTTTTTCACATTCCTTCTGGTGTTCTTGCCTTCTTGTGTTTAGTTGTCTCTCTGATGTATGTTTTATTGCAGGATAGGCATGGTATTTCGTAGATGACGTTACATTTGTTTTCCGGTTCTATTTTGTCCTTTGGGTGTACTAATAACTGTCTTAGTTTTTTTGTAGGGTTTGACTATTGTTGTGACCTGATATTTTTTCATTGTCCTTTGAATTCATTCTGTTATTCCTCGGATGTATGGGAGGGTGACCATGTTGGGATGTGGATCTCATGTTTTTTTGCTCTTTTGTTTCCTTTCTGCTTGTTTGTTTTCTTTGTTTCAAGGAGTCCATAGAGATCAGGAGGAGGGGCCATAGCACCATCAACAGGGACGAGGGAGCCTACCTGCTCCCACACACCTGGGACTCCATCCTCTAGGGACCTGCGAACATCAAGGGGAGTGGCCGACACCGTAAACCTGCAGACGCAACCGAAACATGTCGGGAGAAGGTAAAAAAATAAGATCCACCTTTTATATTGTCTAAGCCAGGGGTGTCAAACTCCAGGCCTCGAGGGCCACTATCCTGCATGTTTTAGATGTTTCCCTGTTTCAACACACCTGATTCAAATCCTCTGTATTTCAACAAGTCCTTCAGAAGCCTGTTAACGACTTGTTCATTTGAATCAGGTGTGTTGAAACAGGGAAACATCTAAAACATGCAGGATAGTGGCCCTCGAGGCCTGGAGTTTGACACCCCTGGTCTAAGCTAAAAGAATCAGTTCCAAATATATGTAAAAATACAGACAAAATGAACCTCTTAAAATTATGAATTTGTCACAGTTCTAGTGTCCTTGTGGTTTCCGAGTGATAAATTATCCAAATGTTAAAGCAGTACAAAATAACTTTTAAAACTTTAAGCTACAGTTTTGAAATTTGTCTAAGTGGATACTCACCGAAAAACACGTTCAGCTTCATATTAGACACTCTGTGTGCTTCCGATTGTTTTACAATAGACTAAATAACTTCAGTAATTCAGGTCACAGCTAGAAGTGGTGTTCTGGTGATTTATGTTGCCCTGAAGAAAAATGCCACCATAGTACGAATTGACAACTTACTTCATAACGAGATGTAATTGGAAGTTTACACAGTATTCTTGTTTATGGTGAGTTTGATCTGTTAATTATTTAAGCATATTTTTTATGATCTTTCCCTGATATTTTCTATATAAAAGCCCTCTGGGTCCTTTTCGGCCATTGTATGGTCCTGCTCCTCTGAGTGTGTCCAAACATTTGCCTGTTGCTCTGACAACGTAAAGAAAGTAAAAATAACATCATATTTAGTGTTCCTGTCCTGGGAGAATTTATTTGATAGGTAAAATGTATTTATGGAAAAATATAGAAACAAAAAGAAATGATAAATTTGTTTATTCAAGTCAAGACTGTAGAACAGCACATGTGCAGAAGGAATCAGCAGCACATCTCAACAGGTAGCATATTTCAACAGAACACCGGTTCCAGCAACGACTGTCTGAGACACGACTGCGGAAAAGTTATTTAGTACTGCTTTAATAAAAGCAAGTCTCCTTACTCAGTCCACTTACTACATAGACTACACACACTTGTCTGCTGAGTGGGTTGGCCTAGCAAACAGGTAAGAAGATGAAATTTACATGACAGGTGAAGTGCAGGCAGAAATCATGAATAAGTATGTTCCCAGCAAATTACTGTAATGACAATCCATTAGAAACAATGACAGCATTCAAGTTCTCTTACACCTACCTGTGTTGAAGGATGGTGTGTATGTGGTCTGAAATTGAGTGTGATAATCTGCTTGATGTGCATCCAACTCTCTAGCACTGCTGAAGAACTCATTAGTGTCTCTGGGTTGAATCTCTTGAAGGATGTTCTGCAGACTTGCTGATGCCTCTTTAAACAAGCAAAAATACACAGTTCACAGTTTAACAACCTTTCAAAATCCCCTCACTTTAAAAAATGTGTTGCTGTCTAAGGTAAGTAAAATTCTGCTCATTTATTTGTAATGTACATACAGTCAGGTTCACCTGATTTGAATGTAAACACCCTCAGATTAAAACTGACAGTCTGCAGTTATCACACATATTGTTTGTTTCATTTCAAATCCATTGTGGTGATGTACACAACCAAAAAATGTTTGAAATGTGCCAATGACCCACTATGTATGGATCTGACTGTATGTTATGTTTCTAAAATACAACTAAGAAAAACTATAATATGCTAAACTAAAATAAAACTTATTCATTACAGGACAGTAAAGAAGAATGGGATTACCTGAGTCAGTATCCATGGGGATTAGTCCCTCTGGTGAAGAGCTCTGGACTACAGGGGACACTACATCAGATATTCTGTAGCACACAGCAATCAGTTCTGACACCAGACATCTCCAACGCTCACTCTGACTCAAACTCCTACGAGTACACACATTAAAATGAACTGATTACACAAACATCAAAAGCAGAAGCCTGTAAGTGACAAGAGCAACAAATGAAACACTGTTAGCTTGTTGTGTATACTTTCATCTGCCATCAAAGTCAAAGAACAAAGCAGATAAAATGAAATAATATGAGTTGTTGGTGTGACTGAATTACTCACTCAGTGTTTAGATGCTGTAGGACAGAGGTGATACAGTATACTCTGCCATAAAGGGGAAATGAAGCAGCTGCATGCAGAAGACACAACTCAGCTTTTGACACTTCTGACTGCAGACAGCACAGCAGGAACTGAACCACTGAGGAAACAAGAACAAAACAAACAATAAAAACATGTCATATACCTACATTTCAACATAACTGTTCTGAGAGGGTTTGCATGTGGACTTTACCAGCCATAGTGTTAAGCTCTAAGATGACTGACTCAGATGCTTGGGCTGGCAGGGGGGAGATTTGAGTTTCGAGGCCCTGCTCTTGAGCACAGTATTGCAGAGCATGGATCAGCTCTGGCTGATGGAGAAGCAGGTTGAGGAGGTGGGCTGCTGTAACACTGTCAAAGGGTTTCGTGCTGGTGTTGAGGTCAAGAGCGACCTGAAGAACACAATGCATTTTCTCTGCCACCTGGAAACAAAAGAAATTTATTTGAACCTTTTCTCTTGTCAGTTATTTCTAGACTAAATTCTAGAATGCCAGTACACATGGTGTCAGCTCATTGGAGTAGCTCTGTAATATTACTAACAATTTGTATATTTTAGTAGTATTTCTTCCTTTTTTTAAAACATAACTTCTTAAAAATTATTTTTGTTCTAGTTTGTATGCTGAGCTGATTGCAGTATTTTTGTACAATGTGTTACTTTTTTGCCATTTGTTATGTAACATAATGTTATGTAGCAACAAAAGACTTGTGTCAGGTTCAGTGTCTGTGCTGTGTTTTTCTGTGTCGGGCGAGAGGTTTCTTTACAGAGAGAGGATCTGCGCTGGAGAGCTGAGGCAGCTGATGAGCCACACCTGACGGGGATCAAGACTGATTGGAGGCAGGCAGCATATAAGCCAGTGGCTGACACTCATTCATCGCCTGGTTGTTGACCTACATGGTAGCACCTGAGTGCCAACTCTCCTCGTGTTTATTCCTTGAGCAATCTGAGTATTTTTGAGCTTGTATTTTTCCCTGTTGTAAATAACCCTGTTTTCTCCAGGACTTTTCCGCTGCCTCCCCCGTGTGTTTCCGAGACTTTTCCTGTGTTCCTGGAGTCTGATACTCCTCTCAGCCTGTCTCCCTCCAGCGCACTCACCCGACCCTGGATATCCACCTCCCTGCACAGCACCGCACTGGACCTGCCCTCCCTCCAAGCACCACTAATACCAGCTTCCTTTTGGAACCTCCTGAGACGCACCCCCCTAACCTGTTTATCCCTTGGAGTTCCTGGACCTTCCCTGGGCGCACCAGATCACCGAGCACATTCTCACTTTTGTATATAGACTTGTAAATAAACCTTGTCACTTTTGCACCTGAGAACAGTGTCTGTGTTGAGTCCAGCATGTGGGTCACAAAACTCTCTGAGCTCGTGACAACTTGTTTACAAGAAGCAGCAGATAATGGATATTTCTGGGGCTCAAATACCCAAAGTGAGACCCAAAATCCTTGGAGAGTTAAAAAGAATACAACTTGGATTTACAGCAGGAGTAAAACAAAGAGAGACCAACAAGGAGGGATGTGGAAGAGCTACTTAATTAAAAAAGAGCTTTCAAGGAGAGCAACAGGGATGTATTGAGAAGTGTACAGAGATTTAAAGTCAAGATTAGAACAACAAGGAGGTATAAAGGAAAAAGGTGGATCACAAGCTCCAGCAAAACAATGTAAGAAATGTGTGGTCAGGGATAAAGACAGGCTTCAAGCAAAAGCAGGATCCATTAGATGGAAGTCCAGATAGAGCCAATGAATTGAACATAGTATGGTTTAATAGGTTCAGTTCAGAAACAACCTCTACATCTTTCTCTCCTGTCCTTAGCCAAACAGATCTGATGGTGTTGGTCCTAAACGCATGTGCAGATCAGCTATGTAGGATTCTGCAGTGCATCTTCAACCTTAGCTTCACCCAGGAGAAGGTACCAGTTCTATGGAAAACATCCTGCCTTGTTCCTGTACCAAAGACATCTCATCCATTGGCCCCTAACAACTCCAGGCATGTTGTTCTAATATCCCACATAATGAAAGTCTTGGAGTGACTCATAATGGTCCATCTAAATAAGCAAACAAGGATGTTTCAAGACCCACTGCAGTTTGCTTATCACCATGGGGCTGCAGTGGAAGATGCCATCATACACCTGCTTCAACAAAGCCACTGTCATCTGGCACCTCCAAAAACCTCAAGTTTTGAAAGCTTGCTATTCTGTAGCATCTAAACATGGTGTAAAACAACATTAAAGAGGAAATGCAGCTGTTCCTGTCCATCACTTTAGGTGGGGTTAAAATAAAGCAATTTCCTAATAGTCTGAGTTCAATAATTTTACAGTTTGAATGATTATTCATTGGGGAAAAGTATTCCAACACTTTGCAGACAGACTTTCAGATCATTTTAAAACTGTTTAGTGTAACATCTCAGACTCCGCAGGCCTCATTTAGCATGTTAAAGACGGGTCTAAAAGTGGGTCATGCAACAAGACAAAGAACACAAACCCAACAGAACAGCAGATTTACATCATCAGAGTTAAACAGGTACAGATGGACCACACAAATCGGACTCTCGCTCTGATCTTAATCATATCTGAATATCTACATCTGAATTCATCAAACACACTAGATCAGTTGTTCCTAATCTGTTCTTCAGAGCCTCCATTGTTGTACCAATAAAAAGTTTGTCTACGCCAGCCGTGTGAACAACAGTAGGAGCTTTTACTCCTAAATGACAAAAGAATAATTTGCTAACATTTCCTTTATTTGGCACTAGTGTATTATTTATGCATTATTTAAAAAATATTTACTTTGTGTAGGTCGCATTGGGATGAAATACTCATCTGTTACTCAGGGGAAAAATGACACAGTCATATAAATATCTCTCACTTTACCCTTCTTCTACATGGGTGACTGCACTTCCATTTCCAAGCTCAGGTCTTCTACATGAAGCCTAGGAGCTGGAGGGTTTGATGCAGTGTTTCAGCCAGTCCTAGGAATGTACTCTACTAGACTCAGATCTCTGAGGTTGTTATTGGTACCACGTGGCTACACTCCCATTTCAATGGGTCACAGCACTGAGCGTTCTGACCACTGGCACCACAATGTCCTCTTTTAAACTTTGGCATTTCTTAAGACACACTACTGCCTTCTTGGTTATTCATCACCTGTTTGTCATCTGGGATCTGGAAGTCCCACTGTATCTTAGCCCTGTCATTCTCAACCACTCTTAATGGAGACTCATACTTTCACTGTGGGAACTCAGAACAGATGTTTCTGCTCACTATTCCATTCACCTTCTCCTCCACACTGTGGTTCACCTGCTTAGGACACTCGCTTAGCAATTCATCCCTGGGGTCTTTCTTTCTGATGTCTTTCAGGATCTTTTTTTTTTCATCCTGTGGCCTTGTCAGTTACTTCTTCTTGGCCTCCATGCTTTTGCTTTGCCTCTGCTGCAAGCTGCTTTAAAGAGGCCCTTTCACACAAATTTCATGACTTTGTGGTTATTTCTTAAGTATTAACCTGTAATATGAAAGATTTTATATCTAAAAAAATGTTAGGAAACACTGATTTACAGACCTTTCAATCTGTCTGCTGTGAAGATTCAGCTAGCTTCGTCTGGCTTCGGGCTGCAACTCATTAATATTCATTATGCAAATTTGCTAGACTCAGATTGGCTAACAAACTAGCCTATGAGAGCAAGGCATACTGTTTCCTGCCCCGCTGTGCATGGCAACAGCGCACAAAATCTCTTCCGGTTTGATACGTGTTTAGGCTAACAGCTTTTAGCCAGCAGCATGCTAGGCGTGGTTTCAACTGTGGGAGCTGCCGAATAGTAATGAACAAAGTAGTTGTGACAAAACAAGTACAGGCCGTTCGAACTAGGGAGAACGCGGGCTTTATCGCCACTTGTGATTTGGAGTTTTCCAAACCCACGACAATCCTTCTTGTACCGCTCCACTGAAAACCGTCTATTTCGGTCAAAATAAAAATGTTTGAACCAATCATTGTGCTTTGGGGTGGGTGTTCAGGTATGTTTGGCAGCAAGTGCCAGGCAGGCAAAGCAAAACAAACATGGCTGCGCCGGTGGATGCACGCATAAAAGCAGCCATTGAATCTGTTTTAGGACTAGAGACGATTTCTTAATTGAAAAATGAGCAAAGGTAAGAACTTTGTGCATTTCTTGATGGTAAAGATGTGTTTTAATAATAAATATCCTTATTAACTTTAACCACCTAGTTTTAATTTATAAAGCACCGAACTATACAAACTCTCCATGTTTGTGTTTATGGTTGTAGCTGCCATTAATGTTAACTCTGTCTCTCTTTCCACAGGTGTGGGGTAATTAATAGTAACAGTATATTTATATTTAATATTACTTAACAAAAGAGTATCAACAAGTTAGTCCATGTGTGTATAAACATATGATGAAAGAAACAGTGTTTAGACATCTGTATAAAAAGATGTGTATAGATGAGAGACAGATTGGTTAACCTGAAGTCCAACAGTAGGGGGAGGAAGCAGCAGCAGTAAAGATGTGGCCAGCTGTTTGACTTCCAGAAAATTGCTGGCCAAGCAGTAGAAGACATTCTGAGCATATGCAGGGGTCACAATCTCACCGAGCGCAAAAACATCAGGTGCTGGGAAACACAGAGAAACACAGATGTGCAAAAGAGATGGAACATCACATAAAATAACCTGGATAAATAGCTTAAAGGTATAGTATGTAAGAATTAGACCTTGTCGTCATGTAAAAACAAAATGTTTGTTCTCAGCCACTCACCCCCTCCCCTCCCTGATTTTTCTGTTTGGTTGCCAGTTCTGATGTTGATCCTCATTTAGTTTCTCTTGTATTTGTTGAATTTTTGGGAACGTCTGAAGGCCTATTTGTTCAGCGTTGAGTTTTCCTAAGCGCATTTGAACGCACCATCACGTGCAGCTCAGCTGCTCAGTTGAAAGGATGTGGTGGCTTCTTACTTTTTGCTGCTGCTCGTTGTGGAATTACAGCTGCTTGTGTTGAAGACTTGGCAGCCTTGCAGACCCACATGTGATTCGTTATGAAACCAGGAAGTCTGGACGTGTAAATAATGATTTTGGTCCAGACCAGCGTTTTTAAAATGACCGAAACTAGGGACCACCCAGCCGGCTGAGCTCAAGATCTGTTACAATGTGACTTTATTTTTAACATTGGTGGGACATTAGACTGTTGTGTGAGTATTTCACAGGAAAATTCTTACATAGTGTACCTTTAACAACCAAAGAAAACAGTAACAAAATATTATGCTATGTATTTTACAAACATCTTTAGTATGAAAATACAGTTGTCACATACAAATATGACAAAAATGTATATGTTGCAAAATAAACAAGAAGAATTGCAGTTTAATGTCTAAATATATTTCGGACATAAAGATGGAGCCACTGCAAAATTTAAAGGGACTTAAGGCAAGATTTGTGAAAAACTACACATGCATTTCCAGTTTATTCATTGCTAATGGGTCATGAAGCATTAAAAACCCAAAATAACGAGGCCATCCGCATATATGTCTGTTTATCTTGGAAACGCTGTGTGCCACATAATGCGCTGCAGTTCGACGTCCGAATTTCCCGCGCAGTTGTAGGGATGTGACGTAAATTAACGCTGCATGCGCGTTGCCGACAGCTCTTGAACAGGAAGTACATGGCCGCCGTGGACTTGGATTCAAACACTGAAGGTATACTTATGGATGTTTCTGCAGCCATCAAACGACCTGCATCCACTCTCACCCCCCAAAAAAGTGGCACCACGAAGAAAAAAAAGACTTTATCAGCGGCATCTCGTGAGTCTAAAAAAAAATATGACCGAAGCACCCGCATAAATATTGGATATGCGTTCGGTTCATGGAGGGAACTTCAGCTGCATTTAGGGAGTGAAAACGGATGCTGACATGGCTCATTTCCTTGTGACCAGGTGAGAAAACATTATAGGTCGTGTTTAGAGCCTGATACAGTATGAAAATGATGAGATCAAATCAAATAACAGAGTGGAGAGACCTGACGTGAAGTATGTTAGCCTCCCCGGTGCAGTGCTGTGAAGACGAACAGTCTGTAAAGTGTCTGTGCGCGCTCCCGTGCCGGCTTGGCTGGTGGCTGCAGTTAGCCACAGCGCCTGTCGCGGCAGCACTGAGTCAGACTTTGTAAAGCTGCCTTAAGTTCCTTTAAGACTGACCTGATCCTAAAATCTTTTTTGAATGTTAGAATTTTTTGTTTTGTTTTAGTGCCAGAGAAATATTTCATATTTGTCAAGTACTGGTATGTGGTAAGTAATTCTTCTACAAACAGCAGGTGTACCTGTAGTAAAGGTAAAGAGTTGACCCAGCAGAACCAGCAGCTTCAGGGACATGAGGCATTTTGAAAAAGAAGCTCCAGGAAGCAAAACCTCCAACAGACTCACACACAACCAATGCAAAAACTCCTGCAGAAGGAAAACAATAAAAACATTTTTTAAAAAGATTATTTTGTTTATTTCAGTTCAGATAGTTCAGAACATTTTCAATCAATTTTATTATTTCTACTTTAGTCAGTTTCAGATTATCTCAGTGATCCATATAGGTTTTGTAAGTATGTGCTGTACCCTGTATTGATGTAGTTTGAGTTGATCTGTAGCTTGTTGGTCCTGGTCTTTGTCTTGGATGAGTCTCTTCTGCAGCAGCTGAGTACTGTCTTTCACTCTACCGAGTAACTGCAGGAGAAAAAATGTAGTTATTGCATTAAAGTTATTACTGCTGGAGTTCCCTGTTTGAATGGACACTCTGGATAAAACTGAACATCATGAGTATGCTTTAAAATAGAACAAGATCATCATTACTATCATAAAGAAAAAAAAAAGTACAAATACTACTATTACAACTTAAACACAAAAAGTTGAACCAGCAGCATCACTGAGTTTTTTTAGCTTTATAAATGTTTTAATAACCTCACTGTATATTGTTAATATAAAAACAAAACTAATAATAAGCAGCAGTATTAGTAGTAGTAACAGAACTACGATCATTTTACTCAGGCACATATTCAACCTCTCACTGTTTCTAATTTATGAAAATGTTAACAAGGAGTTCAACACCTGCTGAACATGTATCCTACATGTATCCGCTACAGTTTGCAGGATGAAAAATGATGCATCCAGTGTTACGTTGCTGGAACCGGTGTTCTGTTGAAATATACTACCTGTTGAGATGTGCTGCCAATTCTTTCTGCACATGTGCCATTCTACAGTCTTGACTTCAATAAACAGATTTATTATTTATTTTTGTTTCTCTATTTTTCCATAAATACATTTTACCTATTAAATAAATTCTCCCAGGACATGAACACTAAATATAATGTTATTTTTACTTTCTTTACATTGTCAGAGCGACAGGCAAATGTTTGGACACACTAAGAGGAGAAGGACCCAACAATGGCCGAAAAGGACCCAGAGGGCTTTTATATGGAAAATATCTGGAAAGAATCCTAAAAATATACTTAAATAATTAACAGGACACACTCGTCATTAACAAGAATACTGTATAAACTTCTAATTACATCTCAATATGAAATAAGTTGTCAATTCGTACTATGGTGGCATTTTTCTTCAGGGCAGCATAAATCAGCAGAACACCACTTCTAGCTGTGACCTGAATTACTGAAGTTATTTAGTCTATTATAAAACCATCAGAGGCACACAGAGTGTCTAATATGAAGCTGAACATGTTTTTCGGTGAGTATCCACTTAGACAAGTTTCAAAGCTGTAGATTAAAACTTTTAAAAGTTCGGCTTTAAGATCATTTTGTTTTGATGATCAGCAATGAAACTGATATTTTAATGAGATTTAAATTATATAAAAGTTTCTGAAGTGAAACTTGTAATGTATTTTTGAGGAGTTTTATTGTAAAGGGTTTGAAGGAAGTCATCACTGTATTTAATCAACTCTTTTGTTAACCATTAAATTATTGAATTTTGTTATTATTTTATTACATTTCGGCTTCAATGTTGTAATTCTATCTCAGGGTGTATAAACAGTTGTGTAAAAGGCCTCCAGCTGATCCAAAATACTGTTGCCACACTTCTGATGAGAGTTTCAACAATTTTAGAATCTCAACATAAAATCTCTAATAGGGTTTAAAATGTGATTTCCAGCATATGAAGCTCATCTTATATTAAGGATCTTGTTGCTTGTGGTTACTAGATTCTCTGAAAGTAAAATGAGAGGTAGAGCTTTCAGTTATCAGGCTCCTCTCTTATTTAATTATTTAACAACAAAAAAACCCCCAACCACATTTAACTGTTATTTTTAAAGTCCTGCACATAAGACCTCACCTTCTTCAGCAGGCTGACTGTTTGCTGCCTGACGCCTGGCGACTGGCTGCTGAGGTTTGATGGGAGAAAATGGCGGATCAGGTCCATTTCCTGTGGTGTCAGAATCTCAGTACTTCGATGGGTTTCACATACCAAGCCCAGAGCATCTATCCTTACCTGGAGAAGATGCCAAGAGATGATGCTACAGAGAAAATACTAAGAGAAAACACCTTGTTGATGCTGACAAACTCACTTGATCATGTTTGTCAATAAGTGCTTGTTGCAGTAGAGAAAGTGGGACCAGCCCACCCCACAGACCCCCCTCCGAGGATACGATAACTCCTTGTGCTCTTGCTGCTCGCAGGCATGTCATCAAGGCTCCTCGTGGCCCTCTGCTGCTTGAAGAACCTGAAAACAGTTTTTAGAAAGAACAGTTTTTTATCTTCTTACCCGTGTTCCACTAACAAGCGGTGCAATTATTTTGCTCTGAGTTTGTGAAAATCGCAGCCTATTTTCATGCACATGGCACAACTGAAGCCTTGTACAGTTTCACTGCTAAAAAAAACCCATAAAAATCCCTCAATGTGTGCTAGAAATCCCAAACACCAGTAGACAGATCTGTCATAAGAAAAAGGGCAAAAACCACCAACATAAACGAACACGGTGGGTAAAGAATGACCACCGTACGCAAGAATGCATTTGTAAATAGTTATTTAAACTGAGCTGTTTTCTTTCAAGCCAATGTTACTAAACTTCATTAAAAATAACTATTTAAAAAAGAAATGACGCAGGAAGTTACTGAACAGTGGAAAACAATCACTCTTTTTTTTTCCTCAGTTGTTTACCTGCTCTGCAGGGTGGTGTGTCCTGCAACACCTGCACCATGTGTGCCAGACTGGCGGGATTGCAGCAAAGCAGCTTGGGCAGGAAGTAGTCCAGTATGTATGTTGTTTGGTCTGGTCTTGCAATGCATAACATGTTTAGCAATGGGGTCACCCACGTTTGGTGCCAGCGCTCCATCCAGTCTTCTGTTTTTGTGGAAGCACTTGCAGCACTTTCAAGCTGTGTCTTGTGGCTGAGGAACAACCTCTCCAGCAGATCACTGGCATAGGGAGCGAGGGTCTGATCCCCCATCAAGCTTAACAGACATGAAGGCAACTGAGGCTGAATCTCAAGCAGGTGCTCTGCTCCATAGAGCTCCACCAGGCAACCCAGAGAACAATATTTCCCCCTCATGTGCCACTCTAGGCCTAGCAGCTTGCAAGTGAGCTCTGTGATGTACGGATCTTTGGCAGGGTTAGAGATAGTTGGGTTGGTGAGCTGATGGATGAGGAGGAGGTTGCGAAAAAGGGAGCGGGTTTGATGACGGACGCCGTCTAGAGGATGTTCCCAGTGGGAGTAAATGTGCTCCAGCAGGTGTTGCTGCAGCTCAGAGCCTATGCTGAGGGACATCTGGAGGCTGTGGGGACAGAGGTGTGTCTCCCCCTGTAGACACTCTAGAGCAGCACCACTCCACAGGGTCAACACCCGAGCCACCACCATCGCTGTACTAGACTCCTTTATACTACAGAGAAGATCAAACACATCTTTAGTATGAATAAAAAGACATTTTCATCATATGATCAAGGGCTTGATTTATCAATATTCCAAGTAAAGAGCACAAAATTGCATGTGCGACAAAAATTTTGACCCAAGGGCGTGTTCCTGATTTGCGGGTGATCTACTAAGATTGCATGCGAAATTGATAACCGGCGCAAACAACAATATGTAAATGAGAAGTTTGACGGCACTATTCTCTTGCAGGTATCCAAGAGAGGCGCAAACAGAAAATGAAATTCGAGCCATTGAAGCTTCAAATATGAGCAGAAGAGGCAAAAAATATTGTTGATCTACAGCAAAGACATAGAATAGATCATGAGCTGCTATTAGATTCATAAATGTGCAGAATAATATTTACAGGGCACGAATAACATGACACACATTTGCATCACAAGTGTTTGGAAAATTAATGTATCTGCTTGTGTAACACTGTATTAAAACCTGTGACACTCACTAGAAGAACTGCCAGAGATCCCAGAACTAACTGCCACAGTGAGCTGGACTGATCCAGACGTCTGTCTGTGTCTTCTCCCGGCAACGATTACTGTATCCATTTTTGTGCTGAGTTAAGACATGCTTTTTAAAGGCAGTAAATTTAGGTGCAAAATTGGAAACCGCAAAAACTTTCAGGTTTGATAAATCACACTGCGCCTGGAACGCCCACTTATTTACACGTTCTTCTCCCAGTACTTTGCGTCTTCGCCCTTATTACATAATCATCAAGGGCAAAAGCACTAAAATGATTTTGTGCATTTTGCTGCAGGTTTACAGGCGCAGTTTTACCTTTGTGTCGTTAGTAAATCACCTGCTGCTTGTTTTTGCAGTCGCTGAGCAGTTTGCGCTTGTTTTAACAACCGCAAACCTTGAATAAATCAGGCCCTAAGTATCATGGTGTGTATTCAAAAGATCAGATATACCTGACATCCAAGTCCAGAAGTGTTTTTGGGACCAACATTAGCAGCTGTTCCCACTGCCCTTGGAGGGGACATTTCCAGTTCAACATGGCAAGAGCACCATGACACAAATACAAAGAAACACCTGAGGAGCGTTCACTAGAACACAAAGCCTCACACTTCTCCCTGAGCCACTGAGGAGCCGAGGTCAAACCTTCCACTGAGTTACGCAGCAAACTGCACACCTGTAATTAAGTTTAAGAAAGTAAAAGTTTGGTTTGTTTAAAACTGTTATACCCAAGTTTTCTTCAAGATTTAGTAAAAGTAAGAGAAGGTATAATCTAGAACTCACCACAGAAGCAACTTCGTCTCTAGAGTCCATGACAGACCGGATCAGTAAGACCACAGCCATGCCTGCTGTGCTCTGAACTGACTGGATGAACTCCTCTATAAGTGGAAAATGAACAGATTATATAACCCGCAAGGATTAATTTTCATATTATCAAGATAAAGCTATATATTCTTTTTGTTTTTTATGTTAAACTCTATAAGATCTTAGTTTTCTTACCATCAGTGAGGATGTGCTTGTAGCAGCTCAGAAGGCTGCTCAACGTGTCCTCTGACTTGCTGTGATTCTGCTGATCTTGAAGTGCTTTGCTGAGTGTATCTTGAGACCTCTGAAGAACTAACATGGAAGACTTCACTGCAGCTAAGCAGGACTGCATCACCTTGGCCTGAGCAATATGACAGCCTGTAAGACCACTAAGAAACCAGCAGGGACAGACAGAAAAACAAATCAATCAGAAGAAATGAGAACAATGAGAAAAGGGATTTTCCAAAGATCAACAGGAAGTATTTGAACATTATTAAGATAGTCTGGATAAACAGAGTAAACAAAAATCTTACAGAACTCAGTGTAAAATGGAAATTAAAAGGAAATCATAAGAATCAATTAGCATATCTCATGAGAAGTGTCATTTACTTGATGTTTTAGCTGCCAGAAGAGGTTTTGTCAGTGACACCACTTTATTTTTTGGCAGAAATACAGGAATACAACATGTTCAGTAGGAACATCAATAATTTACTGCTTCCATGACTTCAGTCTCATCTCATCCTATCTGGCCTCTTGTCAGAACTTTGACCTAACCATCTTTGCAGAAAGAGAAAATGCAGTGTATTTCTACACACCTGTTCTGGTGAAGATATTCATTCAAAGCTTTGTTGAGAAACTCCAACACTATAGCAAAAAAAACAGGCTTTGATAAGTATGAAGCCCAAAAACCCCACCAAACTGTCACAAATGATTCTTCAACTAAAGTGGGTTAGAGTGAGTTAGACACTGACCTTCAAACAGCATCTTTTTAATGCATCTCTCACCTTGAGATAAAAACAAAATGGTTTTAAAAATCTGATTTCATCAACATCTGTAAGATTTTGGTAATTGAATGTGAAACAAAAAACTACTCACCGAGAGAAAAGCCATCAAGACAGGCAGAGATTGTATCTACGATGTGTGGATATTGTTCTGAAGAAGAACTGCACATACGTTCAGATAAACAGGATGAGAAACTGTTTACGCTCCTCTCCTGAAGCCAATCAGGCACTGAACCCAAAGCACTAAGGCAGGAAACACACATGAATGTTAATCCACAAAGAGTCTAAAATACAGTCACTCTCATGCACTAATTCAGACACTGAATTAAAGGGGTTTTTTTAACAACAAAATGATTCTGTCATATTCTTGGAAAAGAACAGTAAGTTGTTAGTTGTAGTGAATAAAAATGGATTAAATTTACTGTTACCTAGCGATGGCTCGTTGTAGGGGGTTCTTGGCTTGCAGTGAGGTGTACATCAGAGCCAGTGTGTTCAGACAAGCGTCTAAAACACTGTCAGGCTCGTCTTCAATTAACATCTCCAACTGGGATCCTGCCTAATGTAATACAAACACATCTCATATAAACAAATTATGATCAGCTGCCTAGAAAAAAATGGTAAATTGTGCAAACCTTTTTAATTAGCTGGATTTGCTGAACTGGATCAGTCAGCTTCAAACAGGACTGCAAGGTCTGGGCAAGCTGGTTGGTTCCACTTTCTCCATCACTAACAGTGAGTGATGCTTGGGAAGATTAAAAAAAGAAGAGTGATCAGACGGACAGCTTGAATTACTACATGTGAATTACTGCAGGTCATCTTGTGGGTTAACCTGTAGCAATATTAGTATAACTTCTTTACCTATAAGCTTGTGTAGTTTTTCCTCATCCAGTACCACAGCTTCTACTTTGACAGTCTTCTTCTTCACAACCATGACTCTGCTCTCTGGGAAATAATATAAACAATAAAATAATCTATCAGTAAATATGATAAAACAGCACAAAAATAAAGAAAATAAAAGCATTATCTGTCATTGTACTTGAATACAACATTTGTTTGGAGGCTCTCAGAGACAGCAGCAGCAATATGACTGATCACTAAATACATATAAAAATACAATTATGGGAAATATAATGATGTAAAAATGACACGTAAGCATTCATACCAGCACATTAAGCATGGCCTGATGCATTTTTTTTTTGTGTATGTCTGTATCAAATTAAGTTCACTTGACTAAAGCTTCCTAATACAATAACAGACCGGTCTGGCTGAACGTTCAGTTGGTTGTTAATATACTTGCAGCTTCTTAAATTGCAAAGTGAGCACAGAGTCGCTCTTCATCTGTTTTCTAATCCTTTGATTAATTTAATTGCTTGTAATTTTGTATATCATCTCAAACACGTTATAGAGTGGAAATAACTTTTCTTGGAGGACATGCCATATCATCCCAAAAACAATGACATAAAAGTAAATAAACACGAGCATGCATACATGCACACAGCATTAAAACTGTTAACTCTGCTGCTTTTAAACACTGTTATATAAAGATTCTATGTCAAAACAACAACAACAACAACCCGCTAATTGAGGTCAATAATTGGGGTAAACTAAACAAATTACAGGCGTTTACCGGTACTTCAATTCAGCATGTGCTCTGATTTCAACCTAATGTTTCCGATGTACCAGTAGAAGCAAAACAAGCGAGGAATAAAACGCTTCCGCTTCCGGTAATTTTTCAAAATAAAAGACTACTTCAGTAACTAACCCTGAAAACAAATTTAAATATATCATCTTTGTGAATATCAATGTTCCAAAATTATACAAAATACTCTTGTTGCCGAATGTGGTGATGTAAAATATAAATTATGTTTTTATAAACATTAATTTTAAGGAACTTGAGACACAGATGGCAACACTTTGTTGTAAACGTCACTTCCTACAAAAGGATCTAATCAGGCTCGTTCCTTTTCTATTAGCCGGAGTATGAACCGGTATGAAGCGATGACGTGCGGCAAGGGAGGAGTTTACCTCCTAAATAAAGAGCTGATTATTTGCATGCAAGAGGAGGTGTCAGTTTAAATCATGGACCATTTTTCAAGAGGGATATAAGTTTATCATGCTATCTAAAGTACTCAAAATATTAGAAATTTTCAGACAAATGTGGGAAATGACCTGTTGATTGTTTTTCTGCGTATCCAGCAGGCAGCTTTGCCCAGGAATGTGCAATAATCATAACAAACGAGTTAGGGCCAGGTTATAGGAACAAACAGATACAGCATTTTACTGCATGAAATGCTCCAGTTCAGTTTTACTTTTGTACTTACTGCACAACTTATTCCAGAAAAACAACTTTATGTCCTGTTTGTTTTTGTCCTGTAGTCAACTTGGAACCAGCCACTAGAGAGCGGTTGTTTTGTCCTCCATTCCTCATCACATTCCTGTTCCATACATAGTTGATGGAAACAGCAGTTAAAACAAGCGCATACTCCACCTACCCAGCATGCCACTGCTCCTTGCCATTTATGGCCCCCATGAATGGTTGATGTTAATGACAGAGCCTATGTCATGGTGCACAAGGGTTGGGATGTGACAGCAAAAATTGTAGTTTGAGATGTCCAGTTTATTGATCTATGAATAATCAAATGTGTTATTGTTTTCATAGTTTATCTTCTGCCATTCAGACTACAGCCTGATGCTATTACCACCTCAGTCTGGAGTAAATAGGTTGCCTGCTGTCTGGTGTTGTGGTGCAAGCTCAACAACCTGGAGCTCAATACCGCTAAGACAGTGGAGATAGTTGTACTTTGGGAAGAACCAATCACCCCCCCCCGCCTGCCCAGGACTCAAGTGGGAGATGAACAGAGGATGTAGTTCCTGTAACAACTGAGGATGTTCTACACCTCCATCATCAAGTCCATCCTCACCTCCTCCTTTACCACCTGGTTCACTGCAGCTTCAGTCAAGGACATGGACCAACTGCAGTGGATCATCCACTCAGCTCAGGAGGTGATTGGCTCCAGGACCTGTACACATCCAGGACTCTGAAGCCTGCAGGAAAGATTGTGGCTGATTCCTCTCACCCTGACCATAAAATCTGGAAGAGGATTTCAATCCATCAGAACCAGGACCTCCTACCACAGGAACAGTTTCTTCCCCACTGCTAATGGCCCAGTAGAACTCCACACAAGTTACAATCACATGCCATCTCCAACCCCCACCCCACTGTGTCACTGGCTCATTTGCATCCTAAAGTTTATTAAGAAATGCACGGACATTTGGATTATTGCACAAATGTGTTCAAAATGTAAATATTGTTGGTTGCTTCTTATGTTTGTATTATTCTTATTTTGATTTACTGTCTGCACTCCTTCACCCAAGACAAATTCCTTGTATTATGTAAATACTTGGCAATAAAGCTGATTCTGATAGTTTTAGTTGTTATTAGACACTTTAATAAAAACACCATGATTGACTTCCAGCTCCAGTCTGCCCAGACTTTTGCGTTAAAATGATAACATGGAGGCGGCTGTATGTACATTATGTCTTCAATGTATTTCAAACATCTAGATATTTTAATGTTAAAGCCATGGTTAAAGCATTTCATATCGTCACATTTCCCTCTCGTTCACAGGAATCTCCCCGCCTTTTGTCGACGTGGGGACTGACCGTCCACTAAGAGAGGCTCCGGATTTTTACTGGTTACTGAACCAATCAATCAAACCTCGTCGCCTTTTGAACTTCGGGCCACGCCCACCTCGTCTGTAACTGGACACATTTCAGAAAACAAAAAAATCAACCACTCACCAACTTTTACGGCCAGCTAGAATGAAAATCTATAGGAACGAAAGATTTACCAACTTTTAGAGATAAACGAGGGTTTTCTGCGCAGAAATGACTGAATGAAAATACTGGATTTTACATGACGTAAAAACTGTAAAATAGTCTGAACATCAGGAATAAATGAGGTAAGTGGAGGCTGAGATGCTGGATTTGTTTGTTTAATGATCTGAAATGCAGCTTGTGATAATTTTTAGGAATGTTTAATAGTTAAAACAGTTTAAAAGCGGAAACGAATTCAAGTCCAAACTAACCTGAGATATAATGGAAATTAATAAAGTTATCTAACGGATTACAAGTAAATGGAAATGTTTGTAACAAAGATATTTGGACTTATTTATTGTAATTTGTCTTTGTTATCTTTGTTTCTGGACATGTAGAAGTTGATCAGCAAGTACCAACTTTACGTTTTCCACAAAACAACAAAAAGAAACGTTAAAAATACCATTATGATGCCATGCATTTATATTACATGGCCTTTGGGTTATTTGATTATTTTATTTAACTGAAATAAACAATCACACTGTTGCTAATGTTGAAGATGTTCTTTTTTTTTACATTTTAAAGTCTGTTTCAAGATGATAATATGATTCAGAATGTTTTAACTCAGTCTCTGGGCCTCATATGGAGTTAATAAAGATTCTGGTAGAAGGTCATAGACAAGTTCAACAGAGGCTTGTCAAACTCATATTGTCATATTCATTAATGTAAAATGTCATTTTATATCTTTACTGTTTGACTGCAAGTCTTTGGAAACTGCAGCATAAAAATGTTCTTTTGCATTTAAGAGTTAAAAGAAAGTCTGTGTGTTTTTTTTATCCTGTGTGTTGTTTATGAAGAACAATACCTACTCCTTTTTCTGCATTTGTCAGTAATTATCACAGCAAAAAAGTAACAAATAACAGCTTATGGTCTTCTTCCACTCATGTTTAGAGGTTCTTGGAGAGGACACATGGATGGTCATGGTCAGAGAAAGACAGAATTTCTGTTTTACTTTGCCTCCAGCTTTCATTTTCTCCTCGAGAGATCTTCATTTGACTGTTTTTAAAGTTAAGCCCAGGAAAATCTGAGGCTAGTCTGTCCTAGGGAGGGTGTGGAAATGTTTGGACCAATAGTGTTTCTGTATGACCAAATGAAGGGACAAACTCACTGCCCAGAGCTGTTCAGACTCAAACGTGTAAATATCAGTCGCCAGCTGTTGAACAACAAACCTTTTTGTGGGCATGTTGGTCTGAAACTGATTTGGTCGGCCTACTTAAACCTTCAATGTTTGTTTTTTTTTTTTTTTTGATTTTAAAACTCTACAATCAGATCATTGTAAATGTAATTATTATTTGGTTATTAAAGTTGGAACACAGAAATCAAACTAGATTTTTTTATTGCTTGTAGCTGCACAAGAAGAGCAGGAGATATGGACTGGAAAATCAAGTGAGCGTATAGAGTTCAGTCTTATATCTTAGTTTAAATTTGATAACAGTAGCACAAAATAACTATTCTGGACATGTTTTTCTGTGGGAATGTCGAGGCATCCCAGTATCAAAAGACTGTAACGTACAGTCACGATGGAGGGTTCTAGTGAAAGGTGGTTCTCAGAGGAACCCTGTTCTGTATCCAGATTACTGTCGGCATGATAGAAACACAGTATGTGTCGCATAAAGACAATCCGATGCTCATTTTTTCATCACGTTCCTGTAAATACTTGTTTCTTGAATTTTGGCAGTGAGACTCCATAAATATGCATATTTCAAACTTTATTACTGGAAATTTGCACAACTCGATTTATGTGGAAAATTGGCTACTGAGCCCAAACGTAGTACTGACTGATATAAAGTAGTAAAATAACATAAAAATTGCCTGTCACACACACTTTAATACATCTAGCGGAGTTCACAAATCTCTTTATTCAGATGTTAGCCAATAGGGCCCACCGGCAGGTCTGTGCATATTAAAAAGTTATAAGTTATAATTTCAATTGTGTAATCCTTAGACCAGTAATTAGTGCTGTCAAACTATTATTAAGTAGTAACTAAACAGGTTAGATTAGCAGAAATGTGAAAATGCTTCAAAATATCGAAAATTGTTCTTAATCAGACACCTAAATGATAGGATTCCTAGTCTAATTAAAAACATTTCAAAACATATTTAAATAGAAATGAAAGGAAGACACACAGATGAATGTCTTTGCTCCAACATGCTGGTCTTTGGGTTTTCCCTTGTAAATGTGTGTGTATGTGTTTTTTTTATATCAGGCGTCATGGCAGAAAAGGAAGAGACGATGAGCCAGGAGGATTGGAAGGAGAAGTGTATGGTTTTGGAGGAGCTCTTAATGAAGTTCAGAGTCCAGATCGTCAAGATTCGAGAGCTAACAGCAGACAAGGTTTGGTCAATGAATATTCATGTCTTTAAACGTGTTGAAGGCAAATTGTGAAAAGAACAAATTTGGGATTTTTCAGATCCCAACAGGAATCACGTCCTTTAGGATGTGTGTCAGATTTATGGGATAGTTACCACCCTCTCTATAATAGTGGATATACCTTCTTGCATACACACGCGTGTGCGTGCGTGTGTTTGTGGTTACAGCTGTGAAAAAGAAACATTTATGACACTAGCAGAGGGCAGCCATTTTGTACGACCCCTGGGGGGCAGTTGTGGGGTTCAGTATCTTGCCCAAGGATACTTCGACACGTAGCCTCTGCTGGTACAGGGGGTCAAACCCCAGTCTTCTGACTGGGGGGCAAACCCCCCAAACCCCCCCCATAGCTTAAACAATTCACCCAAAAGAGGATCTATGCACAGTTTTTTGTGCATATCCCTGCCTTTTTTCTGTGTACTGTTCAATTACAGGTCGTAGAAATGATACTTGACGTTTAACTTGTAGCTCTGCTGCATGAAAATGGGTTTAAAGGAGAAATGTCATGCTTTTAAATTCTTCCTTTTTACATATAAATCATTTAGTTGTGGTTTATATCTAGTGGAACAGTAGTTATTAGGCCTGAATTTTTTATCATAGTATCCAGTTTTTTTCCAGCTGTGGTGCTCGGGTAGCGGGGTGGGGGGGGGGGGACTTTTGCACACCCATCGCTTTGCATACACCGACAATGCACGCTGTCACAAATCCATTAAAACATTTCTTGAAAAGGCAGGAACATGAGTAATTTGACCAAACACCTTGCTAAAATACACCAAATACAAACAGAGAGATTCACAGTGTTTGACTATCTGATTGCTGCAACAACAAGCCTTGAATCAGAGGGCTTCTTTTGGACTAAACACTTTAACATTCAAAATCTTTTACTTTGGTTAATTGCACTGTTTTATGGGGAAGTTTTGTTTGATATTTTTTGAGTACCTTAAACTTTTTTAAATAGTATTTTTAGTTTTTGATTTATAAAAGAAGTTGTTTATATAGTGTTCTTATTAAGTTATTCATTTTGTACTTTCTAACTTTGTAGTTATTTATTTTCTGTGCTTTGCTGTTCCAATTGTGAAAAAATAAAATTATAGTTCATTATTTGTGTTTTTCCCCTTTTGTTTTAGTCTTTCAAAAAAAAAAGTACTGATAAGGAGTTTTGTTAAAAGTAGTAGTATTGATAAATCCTTAATGATACCCATACCTAATGTCACTTCTGCAAGCGGACTCGAAGTGTTGAAGCTTTGAAAAATAATTTTGAATAAAACTAGGAAGAATATCTGACAATTGCTTTCTCATTTTAAGAGGTCTTTCATATTTTATAATATGCTATTGATATAATAGTTTACAAACACAAAAGTGTAATTTATTGGAGTACTCGATTACAAAAATATTCTCCTGACATGCAACAACCACAGCACTGACACTGAAGCCTTTTTTCAGAAAAGCAAAAACGTCCCGGCCGCATGCAGATGCCCGGCCGGTCTGACTTGAGATCAGCTCTGACAGTTTTTTTATTTATATTGGTTATATCAGGCTTAATGTATTTCCGCCGGCTATTACATATTTCCTATCTAAGGAACCAGCCGATTGGGTTGAATTGTTAGTTCAGCGCAATCCCCCATCGTGAGCAGCACGATTGGCGACAGTGGAAAGGAATGACTCCCTTTTAACAGGAAGAAACCTCTAGCAGAACCAGAACCCGGCTCAGGATGGGCGGCCTTCTGCTTGAGCCGACAGGGGTCTGAGCTGACAGGAAAGAGACACAGATAAACACCGATAGATTTTGGCCAGTCTTCATGTCTATAGAAAGATAAACAGAGAAACAGTTAATGGCAGCAGTAACAATCAATACAAACATCGAGAGTAAAGAGAAACAGCAGAGTGAAGAAATGTGGTCAGTATGTCCCCCAGCAGTCTGGGACTATAGCAGCATAACTAAAGGGAAAGCTCAGGAGAACCCAAGCTAACCCTGACTATAGGATTGTGCAAAAAGGAAAGTTTTAAGTCTATTCTTATCAACAGGGGTGCACATAAGTGGTCCGCAGGTCCACACACACTGTCAAAATATAAAATGCGCACCAGAATAAAAGTTGCAACACGCGTTTGCGTACTTAACATTGGTTTGGCTGAGCTGCGTGAATTTTTAGGTTAATCAGAGGCGGGTTCATTGTCAAATAAATGAAGAATCCCGTTGACTTCTTTTGTTTGACTGATATGTTTCTCAGCCAGAGCGCCGAAGTTCCAGCTGATCAGCTGATGCTGCGTCTCTCTCTGTCTCTGTGTATCAGTTTGCCAGTGTGACGGATTTTCAGTCAGTCAGATCAGTGCAGCTGACTGCAGGATTCTGCATCGCGTCAAAACTGAAAAAATTCACTGAATAAGACAAATAGACCATCGTGGTACAGACGTGTATAACTACCTTTTTGTGCTATAAAATACAGAAAACCACCTGTTTTAATCAACAGTATCAGCGTATTTGTCTGTGATCCGCGCCATTTTGAATGCGCGCAAAGCACTATGGGATATGTAGTCAATGCCCCATAACTGTCCAGTGTATCTTTTTATCTGACTGCATCACATTACAAACATCCTCATCATTTCAAAACAAAAAACAGTAAATGACAGAAGCCCCAACAGCTGACTAATAAATTTCAACACCAAACTGTTAAATGTAGATTAAAGTGAACAATCAAACCTGTAAACAATCCAACCTGAACTCTGAAGGTTTTTTTTTTACCAGTATTTTTATATTTTACTGGTTTCTCTTGATTTTTTCAACAATTAAATGATTTTTATTGAAACAAATATAGATCCAGGTAAAGTAAACAGACTGAATTTGAAGCTTGATGAAACCAAAAACAAAGCAGAGGAGCTCGGAAGAGACACAGCGAGACACATTTAAAAATGTGAGGACCAAGCAACAACCCTAGGTTCTCTTCTGAGAACCAGGCCAAAAATATTATGTGCACCCCTGCTTATCAATACACCTAACAACAAACAGCAAATTCACAGAAATTCCAACATTTTATGGACTTTTCTTTCATCCTAATGATGCTCTATGTATCAAAACTTAATCATCACCACTTTATATGAAGACAAAAATTTTATTGTTCTGGATTGGGAGTCAATATAGTGATAGAAAGAAAAGAAAAGGATGTGACCCAGATTTAGAAAAATAGTAGTAATATGTTTGATGACTGTAGCGTCTCTTCTCTCTCAGCTAGCCGACACTGGGCCAGCCCAGTCTACTCAGTGCCCTAGATCTGAAGCTGCTCTCCAGGGATGATGATTAGAGCTCTTATGTAAACATCAGTCTGATCATAGGCCTCCACTACCCATTGCATTCTGGGACTGACCCAACTCCAGTTAATTACTAAGTTAGAAAAAAGCCTAACCAGACGACCCCCCCCCCATTCCCGAAACTTTAAAGAAAAACTGGCTATGGTAGGTTTCTGTAGCTCATGTAAGTTAATGTTCAAGGAATACAACAAACTTTTTACGATTGTATAAATAGGTGAAAATATAATCAGAGTATTAAAAAATAAATTTAATGTTGAAGACCTAAGTTTAACCTAGAAGAAGAGTTGTCTATGAAATACTTTAAAGTACTGATGTAGAAAACGGAGCAGTGTTTGCTTTTGATGTCAGGAGTTCAGATCAGTGTTATGGTAAGTGTCATTCCATAAGCTGTTTCATTCCTTTAAAGAAGATGTTGTTCACTGGCTCTCCATTTGGGTGTTTTTATAATTAAACATTGCAGGTTTAGGAATGTGTTGGCACACTGACAGGCATTTATTTTAATTTGCTGCTGGCACAGAATGTCCAGTCTGCTACAGAAAGGTGAAGTCATGGGTCATATGGGACAGACATATGGGTGGAATAACTTTTACTCCTTGAAGTTGAATGTCCAGTAAACATGAGACATCACGTCTAGAAAAACCCTTCAGCCTCCACACACTCCACTCACTTTTACTGGATGGAAAAAGAAAATAAGAAAGAAAAAAAGAGAAACTTGTGCAAAGACTAAATAGCCCAGGGGAGGAAATGTTGTGTGTATTTGTGTATGATGCACAGGAAGTGAGTCTGCAAACTGAAGCTGTTATGTTGGGTTCTATTTACCTTAGAACTTGAATCTAGGAATGGTATCATATTCAACTTAACTGTGTTCCAGTTTAGACCCAGAAAACCAGAAAAGAAAGATTTGCCAGTTTTTTTGCAGAGTCAGTCTGTCATTTATCAGTCAGCTTTCTCAGCTTTCTTGCTCAAGTTCAGGGTGTCAGGAAACGGATGGAGACGGATTAGACTCTGGACAGGTCACACAGAGATGAACACGCACACACACACCTTGGGCATATTTAGAGTTTAGAGCCAATTAACCTATCCTACATATTTTTGGTCTTTGGAAGAGAACCCAAGCATGCACAGGGAGAACATGCAAGCTCCATGCAGAAAGGTCCTTGCCTAGATTTAGGGCTGTCACAAACGATTATTTTAATAGTCGACTAATTATCAGTTTTTTTGGCAATTATTCGACTAATCGTACCATGCGTAAAGTCTACCTTATTGCACGATGCACTACTAATGTACCCATACACTTTTTTTAACACTGTAACGTAGCGGTATTTTGTAAAGTTAGCGCAAATACATGACATATGTTTGCTAATGGTATTGAAATTGCCATTGCTACAGCTACTGTATAATATTAAGTGTGAATATTGAAGTGCGCCCTTACTCAGTGCGTTCCGGTAATTTCAATATTGGAGTGCGTTTTTATGTCCTGTATTACGGTAATCCACATATCAGAGAGAGGAAAAAAATAAAGTTAGTTAGTTCTCGTGTTAGACATTCAATAAAGAAGTGCACTATAAGAAGACAAGAGGCTCTATGCACCGCTCGCCACCCCCAACACACCTTTTAACATGTAAATACAAGCAACTCCTTGCTAATGTTAGCAGCTAACAAGACGACATGCTTTCTTTTAATGTCGAGTAGAAAGACGGAACTCCGAGGGATAAAAACAATGCTTCATCAAATCAATCAATCAAATCAAAAATACTTTATCAATCCCCGAAGGGAAATTGAGTGTTGTTGTAGCTCAGTTATTCTTCAGGTAGCCATTGTAGAGGGTTCTAGCTGTGGACAGGAAGCATCTCCTGTAGTGGTCTGTGCTGCAGCGGATTATGAAGAATCTTCTGACTGAAGACACTCTGTTGTTGAGTTACTGTGTTCTGAAGAGGATGATGAGGGTTTTCCATCATGTTCTTCATTCTCCTTTGGTCAATCAACTCAAGAGACTCCAGATCAGTCTCCAGGACAGAACCAGGCCTCTTTATCAATCTGTTCAGCCTCTTCATGTTACCTGCTCTGATGCTCCGCCCCCAACAGGTGATTGCAGATGTGATCAGCTGACAAACTCCTTTTTTTTTGCCGCTCCTCTTCAAATTTCTATCTGCCCGTATTGTTTGAAAGCCAGGCAGAGACATGCTGGAGTCCGGGATATGTTCCTTCAGCCATGTCTCAGTAAAACACATGATACTGCATTTCCGATACTCTGGCTGGGTCTTCAACAGAGTTTCAAGTTAATCAATTTTGTTAGCAAAGAGATCTCACATTTGTCAATATGACTGATGAAAGGGACGGTTTAAACTTCCTCTTTCTCTCTCTTCACTTTGCTCCTGCTCTGCATCCACGTCTTCTTCTTTTGAGCTCATCAGGGATCCAGAGTTTCAATTTTTGCATTGTTTCAGCCTTAGAAATGTCAGTTAGTTGCTCTTCCTTGTAAACAAGTCTCTTGTTGCCATGGTTACGCATTATAACAAATGGCAAAAAGAGTGACAAATCAAGCAAAAAACTCAATCAGCACAGCACCCAAATCAGAAGAAAAGTATTTAGAAAATATTTCCAGAAGAAAAAACTAGCAAGAAATACTCAAAGAACAAAAAAATGTTAGCAAATGCTAGCTAAGTCACAGAGCTACTCCAACAAGCTGCCACCAGTTGTAGTGCTATTCTGGAATATACTGTATATATATATATATATCTAATAAAATAATATATAATAAATCATCAACTAAAAGGAATCAGAAAATAAACAAAATAGCAAAATACTAAGTAAATTCTAAGAAATTAGAACACTAAAAATAGAAAATACAAATGGAAAATAAAGAGTTTTAATACAAAAATTACAAACCAAGAAATGGAAAAAACAAAACCCTGAACTCTAGATGACAAAATACAAACGTACTAAGAAAACAAAGGAATCCTGAACAGGAAAAAACTGAGATCAAGCAAGTCAAACAAAGCTATTTTTACTTTTACAACTTCTATTCTGTTGGGACACTGTAAAATGGAAAAAAAACTGTGCAGTGATCTGCAAAGTTCATAAACCCACATTCTACTGTTGTCTTGCAGCACGAAGGTTCTGGGTTTGAAACCCAGCAGAGACCTTTCTGTATGGAGTTAGCTTGCTCAAACCATGTGTGGGTTTTCTCTGGGGACTACAGTTTCCTCCCACACAGCCACAACATGCATGACAGGTTAAATGGTAACTTTAATTGGCTCTAAGTGTGACTGTATGTTTGTGTGAATGGTTGTTTGTCTCTGTGTTGCCCTGTGCAAAGATTTGACCTTTGACCTTATTCCTTGCACAGAAACTCATCCTGATGGTCTTAAACTTTTGAATATCTTATTCACTGTTGATGGTGGGATCGTCAAAGTCTTCATAATTTTACATTAAGGAACATCCATCCATCCATTTTCTAAACCTGCTTCTTTTACATTAAGGAATATTTTTCTCAAATATTTAGTCAGAGTTTGCTGAAAGAGGAAAGACTAATCTTTCTGATGGTGGTTTCAGAAGTCACATAGTCATAGGAGAAAATATTCTGTGGGCCTTCGAAAGTCAGTAAAAATGCTCAATATCTCTGGCACTGAGGGGGATAGAAATCTGAAAATGGCTGACATTGTTGACATTGTTCATCTTGTCTTCAACTCTCTCTTACACTTTCCCCTTTGGGTTTAGACACCCAAAAACCCTACCCCCCTCAACATAGTCAGCACACTCTGTTGCGCTGTGTGTGTGTTTGTGTAGGTGTGTGTGTTGTGTTTATTTTCATTTCTGTAGTCTGTTTAGATACACAATTATGATCACATTTGTCAATCGGGGTATTTTATTTTGAAGAATTGCTATTATTTTTGTCTCGGATGTCTTGGTGTGACTTCCTGCCAGAATTGACACAGAACACTCGCGGCTCGCGCAAAAAATAGACCAAATGCCGAAATGGTGACTTCACAGCCTTCATGTCTGGTGTGAACTACACCATATAGGTTAACAAGGGTGCCAAATGGAAGCAGCCTCTGTTCCGCTCTGCAACGCTGCGCTTCTGCATGCAGTGTTAACCAGCCCTGAGGCCTAAGCAAACTACGTAGTACATACAGAAGCGTGATTGACAATCTAGTATCCAATAGATAACGAAACAGGTTAGTTCTATTTCATCCCTCCTGACCACCAGAGGGCGGTGCTGAAAGCTGAATGTTCCCTTCGCGCATGCACAGTTCGAGAAGTTATGCCAAAAAAGTCACACCTGTGACCCTGGATGACATCACGGAGGTAATATAGCCCTACTTCATCTGCTGCTCTCCTCCTGATTTCTTCTCACATTTACATTTTGTTTGCTCCCGTCGCTGGAAGTCCTTCTAACACCGGGCTCACACTGCCTACGGAACAGCTTCGGTCCGGATTTGGTGCGGTTTTTCCGCAAGCTACCACTCACATCTGCTCCAGATAGGGAGTGCGGCCAGCTCCGGTGCTGGGTGCGGAAACGGCACCCGCGAGAACAGAAGTTCACGTGGGTTATCGTTTTGTCGGGACTTCACACGAGAACACGTCCATTATTTAGCAAATGTGTGAAAATGTGTTTTGCTGCAGGCTTTCGGGACCCTGTGTCACCGGGTGTGATGTAATGTTTACATTTCCTATTAGCGCGTGTGCTGTCTAAAAAGAAGAGTCAAGTTACAATTGTTTGTACACTCGTTTATTTTGAAAAAACACCGGATATTCAAGCCACACTTCCTGTATAGCTCGTCAGATTTCATCAAACTAGACGCGGATCCTCTCCAGTGTCCGGAAAAAATAGAACTTTGCGGATTCTTTCCATTGTGCCGTACGGCCCCCGTAACCGGACTCGCACCATGCGGAGCTAATGTGAGCCTTCAAAAGGGATTTTAATCTAATGGAATACCTGCGGGGGCCGCACCGGACCGGATCTGGATGCAGTGTGAGCCCGGGGTAACTACCGGAGCGGTGTGTAACGCTTTCCGGGGCTGCGAACGGGACTTTCTCCTTGATGGCACTTCTCCGCGTAATTCTTGCATGAACTGCAGTTATCTGCCACAGGCTGTCAGAATGGCAAAATTGGCGCAGTTATTATCGGCTGAGTTGGTTGAGCTTCCGCCCTCAGGGCAGGTGCTGCCTCTCGCACCTAGATGCTCGAAGAGCCTCTCTGATCCGGCTGCAACTAGGGCTCCTTCGAAGAAGAGGAAAGCCATACCGGATGCGGGGCTGTCCTCTAGAGTGGAACAGTTGTCCGCAGAACTAGACATGATGATGGATTTTTTTTTTGGGTTCACCACCTGGAACCTCCTGTCTCTGAAATGGGGCCTGTGTCTCCTCCCATGCCCAACCTTGCTTGTGAGGAGGATGTTCTCTCCCTTGCAGCGTCTGTCTCTCATTTCTGTGATGAGGATGAGGCTCTGTCCTCCAGGGCCTCTGAATCGGGTTCTCTTGCATCATCCCAGAGGGATGCAGAAGACGGTTTTATGCTGGAGGTGATGCGCGAGGCCCTGAGTCGCCTGCGGCTGGACGTACCGCAGTCTGATCAGCCTGGTTCAGGCAGTGCCTTTTATAGGCGTGGACAGGACTCCTTTCGTTTTCGTTTTCCTTCTCAGGAGTATTTGAGGGAGCTACAAGTCTGCTGGAGGGATCCCAGGGCTTTATCGAGGCTTTCTACCGATGGCAGGGTGTTACCTGCGATGCACAGCTGCGGTAGGTCTGGACTGCATGCCTGCTGTCGAACCTGCTTTTGCTTCCTTGATTGTGCCACCTGAGGAAGCCCTGCGCCGGTATGTGTGATGCCCATGACCACACTGTTGTGTTACGGACGAGTTTTTGACTAGGGCATATAATTCTGGTGCTCGACCTGGTCGCTTGGGTAATTCACTGGCGCACCTGCTGTTTGCCCTGTCTGCCTCCCTCCAAGAGGTTGAGGGTGCTGCCACTGCTGGTTCTTTCTGTGATGTGGCCCTGCAAGCTTTTGCTTGGATGACAAGAGATCTTGGACGAGTCATGTCTTACCTGGTTCAGGCTCACTGTCAGGTTTGGCTTGCTCAGTCCGCCGTGGCTGAGTCTTGCTGGAGGACCTCCGCAGTGTGCCTGTGGAGCCTGGGCAGATGTTTGGTTTGGGGGCTAAATTGCTACATGAAAATTTTGCCTTTCCACATTTTTACCACAGTGAAATCCTTCGGTCTATTGCAGAGGGGGACTGGTTCACCTCAATAGACCTGACGGACGCTTATTTTCATGTCCCCATTGCCCCAGACCATCAGCGCTTCCTCAGGTTCGCCTATCAGGGCAGTCATTGGCAATTCAGCGTGCTTCCATTCGGCCTTTTGCTTTCCCCGAGGGTGTTTACCCGGTGTGTGTGAAGGCCAGCGGACTGAGGATTCCACCTTATCTAGACGACTGTCTGCTCCTCGCCCCCTCCAAGGCGTGCGCAGTCCATCATACAGGTCTCCTCCTTGGTCATCTAGAGAAGCTCAGTCTCACGGTCAATCTAGGAAAGAGCTGTCTGACCCCATTTCTGACCCATCTGTTCGGCGGATGGAAGATATTGCCAACATGGTCGGTGGGGTCAGGCTGGGCAGTTGCCTTCCCTTCGCTTTCTTCCTTCGGCTTATGGGGAAGCTGATCTCAGTCAAAGGTGTTGTGCCTCTCGGTCTGCTGACATTGAGTCCCTTTCAGAGATGGCCGAACAGCTTCCACCTGGACCCCAAACGGCATAGGTATGTGAAGCTGCGGGTTACGTGGCGGTGTCTTCGTGCACTGGCCCCCTGGAGGGTCAGGGCGTACCTGTCCAGGGGGGTCCCGATGGGGTTGGTGGTGTATCGCAGGGAAGTGGTCACCACAGACGCCTGCCTTACAGGGTGGGGTGTCGCGTGGCAGCACAGGACAGTTTGGGGCAGCTGGTCCCTGAGACATCGTCATAGACATATACAGTGGGGCAAAAAAGTATTTAGTCATCCACCAATTGTGTAAGTTCTCCCACCTAAAAAGATCAGAGAGGCCTGTAATTTTCATCATAGGTATACCTCAACTATGAGAGACAAAATGAGGAAAAAAAATCCAGAAAATCACATTGTCTGATTTTTAAAGAATTTATTTGCAAATTATGGTGGAAAATAAGTATTTGGTCACCTACAAACAAGTAAGATTTCTGGCTTTCACAGACCTGTAACTTCTTTAAGAGGCTCCTCGGTCCTCCACTCGTTACCTGTATTAATGGCACCTGTGTGAACTCGTTATCAGTATAAAAGACACCTGTCCACAACCTCAAACAGTCACGCTCCAAACTCCACTATGGCCAAGACCAAAGAGCTGTCAAAGGACACCAGAAACAAAATTGTAGACCTTCACCAGGCTGGGAAGACTGAATCTGCAATAGGTAAGCAGCTTGGTGTGAAGAAATCAACTGTGGGAGCAATTATTAGAAAATGGAAGACATACAAGACCACTGATAATCTCCCTCGATCTGGGGCTCCACGCAAGATCTCACCCCGTGGGGTCAAAATGATCACAAGAACGGTGAGCAAAAATCCCAGAACCACACGGAGGGACCTAGTGAATGACCTGCAGAGAGCTGGGACCAAAGTAACAAAGGCTACCATCAGTAACACACTACGCCGCCAGGGACTCAAATCCTGCAGTGCCAGACGTGTCCCCCTGCTGAAGCCAGGACACGTCCAGGCCCGTCTGCGGTTTGCTAGAGAGCATTTGGATGATCCAGAAGAGGATTGGGAGAACATCATATGGTCAGATGAAACCAAAATAGAACTTTTTGGTAGAAACTCAACTTGTCGTGTTTGGAGGGGAAAGAATGCTGAGTTGGATCCAAAGAACACCATACCTACTGTAAAGCATGGGGGTGGAAACATCATGCTTTGGGGCTGTTTTTCTGCAAGGGGACCAGGACGACTGATCCGTGTAAAGGAAAGAATGAATGGGGCCATGTATCGTAAGATTTTGAGTGAAAACCTCCTTCCATCAGCAAGGGCATTGAAAATGAGACGTGGCTGGGTCTTTCAGCATGACAATGATCCCAAACACACCGCCCGGGCAACGAAGGAGTGGCTTCGTAAGAAGCATTTCAAGGTCCTGGAGTGGCCTAGCCAGTCTCCAGATCTCAACCCCATAGAAAATCTCTGGAGGGAGTTGAAAGTCCGTGTTGCCCAGCGTCAGCCCCAAAACATCACTGCTCTAGAGGAGATCTGCATGGAGGAATGGGCCAAAATACCAGCAACAGTGTGTGAAAACCTTGTGAAGACTTACAGAAAACGTTTGACCTCTGTCATTGCCAACAAAGGCTATATAACAAAGTATTGAGATTAACTTTTGTTATTGACCAAATACTTATTTTCCACCATAATTTGCAAATAAATTCTTTCAAAATCAGACAATGTGATTTTCTGGATTTTTTTTCCTCATTTTGTCTCTCATAGTTGAGGTATACCTATGATGAAAATTACAGGCCTCTCTGATCTTTTTAAGTGGGAGAACTTACACAATTGGTGGCTGACTAAATACTTTTTTGCCCCACTGTAAATGTGCTGGAGCTGCGGGCCGTTCATCTGGCTCTCAGACATTTTCTTCCCTATCTGAGAGGCAAACACGTTCTGGTCCGGTCAGACAATATCTCAGTCATCTACGACATCAACCATCAGGGAGGTGTCAGTTCAGCACAGCTGCTGAGGGAATCTCAAGCGCTTCAGACCTGGGCTGCTCCTCGTATGCCCTCACTGCGGGCAGTGTATCTCCTGGGGGACAGCAATCAAGTGGCAGATTCTCTTTCCCGCCACAGACCTCCCCTGGGGATTGGTCTCTTCACCCAGACATGGTGTACTGGATCTGGAGCCGCTTTGGGCAGGCGAAGATGGATCTATTCACCTCAGATGAGTCAACTCATTGGCCCCTTTGGTACACCCTCCATGGGTTACCGGGACTCCTGGGCCAAGATTTGCTGGCGCATCAGTGGCCTAATTGCCTCCTGTATGCGTTTCCCCCTTTTACTCTGATTTGGCCCACTCTTCAGAGGGTTCTCAGGGATGGCCACGGTTGTTGTTGGTGGCCCCTTACTGGCCAGCACGACCATGGTTTCCGTTGCTGCACAGCCTCTGCAGCGGAGTGCCGTGGCGGCTTCCAGACAGGCAGGATCTGTTGCCCTGAAGCTCTGGCCGCTTCAGGGCCCACATCACACTTGACCGAGTCAGTTAGGCAGACAATCCTGAATGCCAGGGCGAGGTCTACTCGCCTGCAGTACAATAACAGGTGGAAGCTCTTTTCCCAGTGATGTACTTCCCGTACTGAGCATCCAGTGTCCTGTTCTATCTCTGTTGTTTTGGAGTTCCTTCAGTCACTCCTAGACTCTGGTCGATCTCCTTCCACCCTTAAGGTGTATGTGGCAGCTATATTGTGTCATCATGATATGATTGACTATTCTTTTGTTGGGAGCCATAGTTTGGTTTCCCTTTTTCTGAGAGGGGCTCGCCGGTTGCGTCCGTATGTTGCTCCTGGAGCTCCCGTATGGGATTTGTCTTTAGTTCTAGACGTCTTGTGCTGTTATCCTTTTGAGCCTTTGGCATAGGCGGAGCTTAAGTGGCTCTCATGCAAGGCTGCTTTTTTGTTGGCTATTGTCTCTGCTAGGCGTGTGGGTGAGTTGCATTCCTTTTCTGTTAGTCCCTCATGCCTACGGTGGAGTCTGAATGGCTCGGGTGTCACCTTGTGGCCAAACATGGCATTTGTTCCTAAGGTGCCACCTCACACTTATTCTAACCAGCCTTTAACGTTGGCATGATTTTGCCCAACCCCAGGCGATGATGGTTACAGGCCTGAGTTGTGTCCTGTACGAGCATTACGGGCGTATGACGCAGCGACGGCAGGTCTGCGACGCTCTGATCAGCTGTTTGTGTGTTACGGTGGTCTGTCGCATGTGCTTTACTAATTAATGAGCAAATGTGTTTTTAAATAGTTTGAAGTGACAATAAATGATGAAAAAACTGCTCCTCAACCTATACTGAATACATATGAAAGGTACGGTATGTAAGCATTAGACCTTGTTGTCAAATCCGAGTCCTGCAGTTCATGTAGAAAAAAAACTGTTTGCTCTTAGCCACTCCCCCTCCTCCCTGATTTTTCTGTTGAGTTGCCAGTTCCAATGTTGATCCTCATTTAGTTTCTCTTGTATTTGTTCAGTTTTTGGCAATGGCTGAAGGCCTATTTGTTCAGCATTGAGTTTTCCTAAGTGCGTTTGAAAGTCCCATTAATTACAGCTGCTTGTGTTGAAGACTTGGCAGCCTTGCAGACTCACATGTGATTCGTTATGGAACCAGGAAGTAACAGAAACTAGCGACCACCCAGCTGGCTGAGATCGAGATCTGTTACAATGTAACTTTACTTTCAACATTGGTTGGACATTAGAATGTTGTGTGAGTATTTCACTGTAAAATTCTTACATACTGTACCTTTAAAATATAATGAACATACTAAAAATTACATTATTTCCAACTGTTAAACTACTGATAATAACAAACATGGGGCCATCTCTTCCCTTCCTAGCCATTCTTTCCCCATTTTCATTAACCTCTCTTCCACCTCTTCTCCTCTTCCTCTCCTCCACATTCTCTGTCTCCACCTTTTAGCTTGTATCGGTCCACCAGTGTGTTTCTGGTGTGGGTCCTGTGACCAAACTTGAAGGATAAATGAAGACTGTTAGACAGATGACGATTTATTATTGTGTCACTTGTCCATTTGCTTGGTCTTCATTTGTGGGTATATATATGTAGGTGGGGGAAAGGAAGGGTGTTTGTGTGTGTCTGAGTGTGTGGTATTGGTGGGTGTGATCTTAAACTGACATTCCTCAACATCCATCCATCCATCCTTCCATTTTCTGAACCTACTTCTTCCTGTTCAGGGTCGCAGGGAGCTGGTGTCTATCTCCAGCAGTCTTTGGGTAAGAGGTAGTGGATACCCTGGACAGGTTACCAGTCCATCACAGGGCCACACAGAGACAAACAACCACTCACACATGCACTCACACCTAGGGACAAAAGGGACAAACTAACCCTAACCCAGGACCTTCTCACTGAAAGGCAACAGCTCTACCAACTGTGCCACCGTGCAGCCCCTTCTTAACAACAATACTGCTCAAAAGGCTTGCAACACAAAATCTGTAGCCTAGAAACAGGTTCACTTAACTTAGGATTTAATTTTTGCATGCACTTATAAGGCACATTCTATAAAGTATATCACATCAGGGGCTTTGCTGTAAATCTTTTGTATTTTTGAATGGACTATTCATGTTTTTCACATTAGTTTCACTATGATGTCTCCAACTGGACAGAAACAAACATCCTTCCTGTCAAGCACAGGTTGAACCTTTGCTGTGGACCATGGAGATGCAGAAACTCCACTTTCACACCTCGATACACAAAATCTACAGCAATGGCCTTGGCTAGCCACCAATGGTCATCATATGCTACTACTATCCACTCTCCATTATTAAGATTGCTAATAGTTGTTAATGTCATAGTACCCTCAGGACCTTTCAGAGACCCCTCATTCCTGTCCTTCTCCATCACATCTTCTATCTCCTCTTCCATCTCTCTCCATCTCCTTCATCAGCAGGGCCAAAGGTCTTTTCTTCCTTGCCCTGCTTGTATCACTTTGTAGTTCTTCTGAGTAACCATTGAAATAGAAGGTATCCATGTTGAAGCACTGGTAAACCATCATCTTGCTGCAAAAACAGGATAGTTGTCTGTGATGAACCCTGTTCTCATGTGCAATGAACTGGTGTATTTTTCTTGTGGAGGGAACATGTTTGAGAGGTTGCATGAGAAGTGCATCATTTCATTGCATGTTTTCTTCTGTAATGTAGTACCGCTGAACAACCCTCAGACTGTTTGTGACCTTTTTAAAGAATGTGTTTCCACTGGGGAAAGTGACAATAATGAGCAGACCAAGACTACCCTTGCTCTACAAGTTATGGTGTGTTCACACCGCACGCTTTATCAGTTTGAATCTTGTATGTTGAAGCTTGCAACGCCTGCCACTTCTGAGCAGAAAAGAGCATGTAGGCGGGGCTTCCTCTGTTGTCAAATGTTCTGAACTATGGCGGATCATATCGAGAGAGTGGCTTGGATTTATTTGCTTACTAAAGCTAGACAACATTGACATTGCTTGGCTTTGTTGGCTTAATAACATCAGATGGAGTTGACACAAAGGCAAGTATTTTCCTTCTAAAACAGTTGTTGTACACTGCAGTTGGTTGGTTTTTCCTAAGTTGCTAGCTGTCTTAATAACCTTACTAAATGCTTAAATTCAATTCATGAAGGTTTAAAAAATCTTATCATCATGGAGGGACGGTGTTGACATGGTCCAGCTGATCAATATTTTGACATATTGCTGAAGACAATTACAATAACAGGGACCCTCTAACCACAGACCATACATTTTAAATGAAAAAGACAAAAATGCATGCTAAAAAAAACATAGGTATACAGTTCCTTTAGATGTAACTTTGTAGGTATGTAAAATGTGATGGATTTCTTGATTTTTTAAAATATAAATTAGACCTTTTACTGTAGGACATGTTTTGTCCCAACTGTCAAGAATGAGTGAAATGTGTCTTTTGTGTACCCGCAGTATATTAGGTGAAAATTTAATGTGTAAATGTAGGCGAGCTTTGTGGGTTACAGTGTAAAGAGAAGGTTATTGTGGAGTTTGTATGAGATGATGGGGGGAGGAGGAGGAGTTCAGGAAGTGGTTGGCCACAGTTGTGAAATTCCAGGAATGGAAGCTGAACTGGATTTTTTACACAGGGAATGGACTGCAGTGATGATAGAGCACTTTAAGGGTGAGGGAAAGAGAGGAGTGTGTATTCTTGTTTTTCTACCCTACTGAGGACAAGTTTTGAGATATTACTATCCTTTTGGGGATCGATGGATCTTGGGGACCAATGGGGACCAAATCACCCAGTCCTCATACGGGGGACTCCCCTTTTTAGGGTTAGGGGTCAGCTTTAGAGGTATGGTGTGAATAGAGTTTTAGTTAGTCTTAGGGTTAGTTATAGATCAGTAATGGTTAAGGTTAGTAAAAGAGTTTGGGTTAGGCAATAATCCATTTACTAAAATCAATGGAAGTCAATGGACGGGCCCCATAAGGATAGCAAAACAAACCTGGGTGTGTGTGTGTGTGTGTGTGTGTACTTGAGTCTAGCTCCAGTAAGACTTGTAATATGCTTTAACACAGACCAATTGGTGATCTTAACTTTCTTACCTGTCAGTCAGCATTTAACTATCATTGACCATCCAATCTCAGGTATGTTCCAAACTCAGGTATGTTTCATTTTCAAAAGGATGAGGAAGAATGAGCATATGCTGTAGCACAAGAGACTGAGGTAAAGATACTCTATTGTTAGCAATGTATTTGCTTCTTTTTATACATCATGTGCAGTATGTAAGTGAAATCGTTTGTGGTGACTCTAACTGGAGCCAACAGTATACTTTCCTGTAATTTCCAGGGTGTTTTATGTTAGATGCTAAATGTGCCACTAAGGGAGGCACTTGTGGTTTGTTGTTTGTGGTAACAGGGAGATCTAAATACAGACGACAGACTGTGTATTTTGTGTGTTTTATGCGTCTGATCACTGGAGCATCTCCATCTCATGTTAAACTGATACTTTTGCTCCCCCTAGTTTCTAACTTTAAAAAGTAATATCTTTCTCAGGAATCAGAGAAACTTCTGTCACTTCCTTACAAACTAAAGGAAATACAGTATATTCAACTAAATGTATAATCAATGTATAAGTAAATAATTCAATTAAAATCTTTCAAAATTTTGGATTCCATCAGATCAGTCTGTGCATGTTTTTTTTATTTTTATTTTTATTACACTAGCCCTTATTTTTGTGAGTTGTTAATTGCTGCGAAAAAAGTTATGGATGGATTTTGATGAAATTTTCAGAAAAGGTCAGAAATGGTCGAAGGAAGAAGTAAATAGATTTTGAAGGTGATCCAGATCATCATCTGGATCCAGGAATTTTTTTTTATGGATTCTTCGTCATTGTGAGATCAGGCTGTTTATAACATACGTGCATGTAACTCCATAATAGAGGGTTCAGGTGATTGGTAAATAAAATAAAAGTTAATTTTTGGTGTAATTAAAATTCTTGGGGAACTGAAGTCTTTGGCAGAGGTCTGTGCTCTAAGTGCTTTTCTAGTTTAAATTTAAGACATTATTTTTTAAATGTTGATTTTTTAATAGTTTTTATTTTGTACTGAGCTTTACAGGAGACATCTACATAGTTAACCATAGTTTTCATGTTGATCATTAAACAACACTCGAATGAGAGGAACAAACTGTTAGTTTTTGATGTGTGTACTTGAGAATAGGGATCATATATAAACAACATAATCACTAACTGGTGTGTGTCGTGTCACCAGATAACTTTTTGCCAAATATATCAGCTCTTAGTTTGCAAAATAGTCATGCAGAATAATAAAAAATAATCCTAATATAAATCTTAAATAACTTGTGAATTATGAACTTTAGTTTTACCAAAATGTTCTTATTTACAAGTGCTGAGCACACAAATGTTTCAACTTCATAATCAAAATGCAGCATTATGTAGACTAGATGGCAGGCCAATGACAGAATGTTCATTTTAATCATCAGTGACTTTAGACTTGATTTGTGGAAAATAACAGTGTTCATATATTCTGCAGCCTGTGTGAAAAAAGTTTAGAATCAGATTTTTTTTTTAGCAAGTATTATTTGAACAATACAAAGATTTTGTCTTGGGTGCAGGTGTGCAGAGAATGAATCAAAGTAACAATAATAAACATAAGATCCAGCAATATTTAGTGTTTGTGTAATCATGACAATGTGTCCATGCATTTCTCAAAAGAGTCAGTGAGACCGTGGGATGTGGGGGAGGGAGTTGGCATGTGATTGTATATATAACACATAGAGTGGGTTCTACTGGGCTTTATTTACAAAACCAGTAAGAGAGAGGCAGAAACTGTTCCTGTGGTAGGAAGTTCTGGAGTCTGATGGACTGAAGCCTTCTGGCAGAGGAGAGAGCCTGAAAGATTTTATGTTCAGGATGAGAAGAATCAGCCACAATCTTTCCTGCAGGCTTCAGAGTCCCGGATGTATACAGGTCCTGGAAGTGTACAGGTCGTGGAGGGAAGGAGGGTTGCAGCCATTCACATTCTCAGCAGAGCAGATGATACGCTGCAGTCTTGGTTGTAGCTAGCCTTGCGCTGCAAGATGGATTCTTGCGAGATTTGGAGTTTTCCAAACCCACGAAAATCCATCCATTGAAAACCGTCTATTTTGGTCAAAAAAATGTTTGAACCAATCATTGTGCTTTGGTGTGGGTGTTCAGGTATGACTGGCAGCAAATGCCAGGCAGGCAAAGCAAAACAAATATGGCTGCGCCGGTGGATGTACGCATAAAAGTGGCTATCTAATCTGTTTTAGGAGAACTAGAGACGATTTCTTCATTGAAAAATGAGGAAAGGTAAGAATTTTGCGCATTTCTTGATGGTAAAGATGTGTTTTGCTTTTCTTAGTGGTAACAATGTGTGTGTTTTACTACCAAATGGAGTTGCAAGAGCTTGATTTACTGTAATTGGCTAAATACAAATCATCAAAGGCAGACACTTGCTGGCTCATCCTCCAATCAGCTTAAAATATTAGATGTCCCTACCTTTTATAGACGGTTTCAAATGGAGCGGTTCCAGACGTATGTGTGTCCCCAACTCGACAAGGTGGGGCTACACATACAGTGGGGCAAAAAAGTATTTAGTCAGCCACCAATTGTGTAAGTTCTCCCACTTAAAAAGATCAGAGAGGCCTGTAATTTTCATCATAGGTATACCTCAACTATGAGAGACAAAATGAGGAAAAAAAATCCAGAAAATCACACTGTCTGATTTTTAAAGAATTTATTTGCAAATTATGGTGAAAAATAAGTATTTGGTCACCTACAAACAAGTAAGATTTCTGGCTTTCACAGACCTGTAACTTCTTTAAGAGGCTCCTCGGTCCTCCATTCGTTACCTGTATTAATGGCACCTGTGTGAACTCGTTATCAGTATAAAAGACACCTGTCCACAACCTCAAACAGTCACGCTCCAAACTCCACTATGGCCAAGACCAAAGAGCTGTCAAAGGACACCAGAAACAAAATTGTAGACCTTCACCAGGCTGGGAAGACTGAATCTGCAATAGGTAAGCAGCTTGGTGTGAAGAAATCAACTGTGGGAGCAATTATTAGAAAATGGAAGACATACAAGACCACTGATAATCTCCCTCGATCTGGGGCTCCACGCAAGATCTCACCCCGTGGGGTCAAAATGATCACAAGAACGGTGAGCAAAAATCCCAGAACCACACGGAGGGACCTAGTGAATGACCTGCAGAGAGCTGGGACCAAAGTAACAAAGGCTACCATCAGTAACACACTACGCCGCCAGGGACTCAAATCCTGCAGTGCCAGACGTGTCCCCCTGCTGAAGCCAGGACACGTCCAGGCCCGTCTGCGGTTTGCTAGAGAGCATTTGGATGATCCAGAAGAGGATTGGGAGAACATCATATGGTCAGATGAAACCAAAATAGAACTTTTTGGTAGAAACTCAACTTGTCGTGTTTGGAGGGGAAAGAATGCTGAGTTGGATCCAAAGAACACCATACCTACTGTAAAGCATGGGGGTGGAAACATCATGCTTTGGGGCTGTTTTTCTGCAAGGGGACCAGGACGACTGATCCGTGTAAAGGAAAGAATAAATGGGGCCATGTATCGTAAGATTTTGAGTGAAAGCCTCCTTCCATCAGCAAGGGCATTGAAAATGAGACGTGGCTGGGTCTTTCAGCATGACAATGATCCCAAACACACCGCCCGGGCAACGAAGGAGTGGCTTCGTAAGAAGCATTTCAAGGTCCTGGAGTGGCCTAGCCAGTCTCCAGATCTCAACCCCATAGAAAATCTCTGGAGGGAGTTGAAAGTCCGTGTTGCCCAGCGTCAGCCCCAAAACATCACTGCTCTAGAGGAGATCTGCATGGAGGAATGGGCCAAAATACCAGCAACAGTGTGTGAAAACCTTGTGAAGACTTACAGAAAACGTTTGACCTCTGTCATTGCCAACAAAGGCTATATAACAAAGTATTGAGATTAACTTTTGTTATTGACCAAATACTTATTTTCCACCATAATTTGCAAATAAATTCTTTAAAAATCAGACAATGTGATTTTCTGGATTTTTTTTCCTCATTTTGTCTCTCATAGTTGAGGTATACCTATGATGAAAATTACAGGCCTCTCTGATCTTTTTAAGTGGGAGAACTTACACAATTGGTGGCTGACTAAATACTTTTTTGCCCCACTGTAGATATGGCAGAGCCAGGTCAGGTTGTAGCTGCAGTTTATCAGACGGTGATGACGGACGTGAGGATGAACTCAATGATGGTGTAGAAATGCACCATCATCAAGGTTGAACTTCCACAGTTGGCAGGAAATACAGGTGACTCAAGAATAAAATGTGTTATACAGAGATTGGTCTGCTTGTTTACAAAGTTAGTCTTCTTCTCTGGTCTTATATTTAACATTTCATGGGACTAAAAACTGTTTTCTTTACCTCAAATATTATATTAATTTTAGCAAAAAGACCTCTCTGTCTAAATTCTCAGTCATGTCAATCCCAAACATTTTTCCAAAAAAGGCAACCTCTTTATGTGTTCCAAATAATATTACAACTAATTAATAGTAATACCTTGATTTTGTTTGGATTTTAAAACAACTAGACTGAACAGAAACGCATTGACATTTAACTAAAAGATAGCAGCTTTTTTTCTTCAAGTTTAGAAAAAGAAAAACAAACAAATGGATATTTTGTGTTTTAGATTATATTTTGAAACAAATAAGCATTGATCTAAAGGTAAACAGATTTGATAAGCTGCTCTAATTGAGATCTTCCAAAAACAATTTCAACTGAAAGGTTAAATTAGGAGAACTTGACATAAGAAAATAAATGATGCGGTAATGTTTTTCAGATCCAGCAGCTGGAGACACAGGTGAGTGACGCAGAGAAGAGAGCCTTCAATGCACAACAACAGGTAAGTTTCTTTAAGAAAGGACTTAACATCAGTGAGCATCAACAAATGTTCATGTTTGATGTGTCTGTATGTGACAATTTCAGTTACAGTGGATGGAGGAAAAGTTCAAGTCTCCAGATAGTCAGTTTGGAGACTTTGAGAAGCGTTTGTTTCAGCAGTGCCAGGAGCTGCAGGCTTTAGTGCAGAAAAAGGATGATGTCATCACCCACCTGGAGCAGCAGCTGGAGGAACAGGTACAACACTAAAAATCTTTCTGGATATTCAGCTGTTGGAGTTTGTGTTTTACACAGTAGTATTTATCTCATTAAGTCCACTGAGTCACTCCTGTATCATTTTATTATTGTCATTTAATGTTTTGGTCCTGAAGAGTTCGAAGGCTCCTTGTAATGACCTACAGAGAACTCTGCTTTGTGTTCTTTCAACAGACACAAAGCCGACTTCAAGATGCCAAAACAGTAGAAGACAAAGCAGCAAAAATAAAGGAGTGGGTGATGCTGAGGTTGTCGGAGGTAAATATAGAGAAAGTATGGATAAGATAAAATACTAACTGGAAGCATCAGTTAAAACATGATTTTACTTTGGAGTTGGTCTCAAAGTGTTGTTTCAGTTTGAGGTGGAGAATGCATCATTAAGAGAAGCCAACAAGCAACAAGAGGCTCAGATCTTGGAGTTACAAAAACAAGTACAGGGTGAGAACTTTTAATTTCTTTTTTGTACATGAAGAATTTCAAAAAAATATCCTCCTCAAATGTGTTCCTGCCTGCAGTCTTTGAGAAAAAATATGCAGGTGGTCACGGAGCCCATTGTAATCCAGCTCAGGCACGACGTCTCAGCAGCCTGACATTCGGCTGTTTCCAGGTCAGGGGGATAAATCCTCAGGTCCTGTCTGGGCCTGCACCATCCCAAAGAGCCCTCAGCACACAGGAAGACCCCGATACACACTGTGACACAACTGGTAAGTTTCCTCATCGTCACAGTGAAGAATAAGAAAATAGGCTCCTATTTTTAGGTTAAAATGAGAAGTAGAAAGTGCAGGTACAGAAAGACAAAACTTTTAAATTCTGGAGGAAATTTTAATTTCACATATGTTATTCTTCATATAATCGTACGTGTCTTATGTCTCCATACAAGATATTGGAATATTAAAGTGTGACATCTGGGAAATTAAAATTTCCTCCACACAAATCAAACCGACGATGTTAGAGATTTTGGTTTGCCACTTTAGTATTATGAAGACAACTGGATGAACTGTGAGAAAACATTGAAAATGAGCGATGTGTGATAAAATAAACACAGGTACAGCATTCCATCATTTATTTGTTGTAAACCTCCAGTTATTTGGTCTGTATCCCAGTGATGTCTTTATGTTTGTTCTCACAGAGAAGAATAATCAACAGACAGGTGGAGAAGTCTACACATCAAACCAAAGTGGGATTGTGTGTTCTCAACAAGGAGACAACAGTGCGCCAAACTTTACTGATAGTGAGTGTAGACCTGAGTCCCACGGGACCTTGTTTTTACCCTTCAGTGCTAGTTCAGAGGGGGATAGAGCGTCTGAGGGTAAAGGTGGAGTGTGGAGGTTCAGCCAACTCAGCAGCAAGACCTACCTGACAACGTCTGACGACAGCAGCTCTCTTTTTGATGATGATATGCAACAGGCAGAGCAGTCTGGCTTCAGCATCTTTGAATCATCAGATAGAGCTCTGGAAGAGTGTATGGGCTGGGAGGAGGAGGGTCAGAGGTCTAAGCTAGAGGACTGCACTTCTGAGGAGCTCAATGAACAGTTCCAGACTCAAAGACTTGATTCCTTATACTCCTCCGATGAGCCGGCCCCCTTCAACCCCACCTTCATGCCAGTTCTCGTCCCAAAACGGCCCAACGCACCCCAGGATCAGAGAGACAACTCCGGCTTGCTAAAACAGCCCTGCCTGAGAATACCAGAGAGGTCTGGGTTATTGAAGGTGGCTCTGGCTAAAAAACACCTGAGCCAACCTCCTGTTAGCAGCAAGGCAGAAAATGGCCAAACACGTAACGCCCTCAGCATGCTGCGCCCCCTACATCAACAGGAAATTGTCTTCAATCAGCAGCTGAAGGAAGACTCGCAGCCTGGCAGAGACACGCCAACCCGAATCATTCCCAACTCAGAAACAGCACCTGCCATGTCTACACAAACAACAGAGATGAGCTCAGAGACACTAGAGAGTGAGACATCAGCACCATCAGCACCTGGCAGCAAGCCGCCTACTCCTCCTCTACACAGGCTCCCCTCCTGGGTAAGTCTGCCCATAGAAACTTTTTATGGGTTATTATATTTTTCCTACATCAGAGAACTAATTTTTATATTAGTTTGCAAATTTCACAACATTAACAATATGAAAAGAATGTTTGGAAACAGCCTTTTTTTACTAGTAATGAATGAATAAATGATCTTGGGCCACATGAGGCCCCAACTTGCTACATAGATGGTTCTGGTGTTCGGACTGCTGCACTAAACTAAGTGAGAACAATGTTATAGAGATACAAAATGTAGCTTGTTCTCCACAATACCATCAGAACTATAAATTAAGTTGATGATGTGGAATGGAAACTCAGCTGAGTTTTTCTGCTTGGAGTGTATGTTCATGTGCATGGGTAGATTTTCTTCTAAGGTTTTGATTTCCACCAACATCATGTCTAATAGGTTAATTGGTTACTCTAACTTAACCCTTGATGTATAGAAACCAGCGCCCCACTGGGCTGAACAGGTGAAGAAAATGGCCGATTGGATGTAGAACGGACTGGATGTGTTTTTGTAGTTTTGGGATTTGACGAGACGCCTGTTCAACTTTCAGTATATGAGTTAAATCAATAGAAGCTTCATACATCTAGAAACATTTACTCGATTCAGTTCTCTTTGATTTGGTCAGTGAAGGGATTTTGTAATAAGATGATGGATGTTATCATATGTCATATTTTAAGACAATATTGGGGCGGCTGTAGCTTAATGGGGAAGGCGGTCATCTTCTGATCTGGAGGCTTATCTACATGCTTGTTGATAAATTCCAATACAGGTTTTTTGTTAAAATTGTGATGATGGTGTGATCAGGAAGTGATGTTCCTTGATCTTAATGTTCATCCTGAGTGGTTTTCTTGGGTGGTTCTACGCTGGCATGGTATTATCCTTCTAAGAATAAAACTCATAATCCTGAATCTTCTTCCCTTTAGTCACTAAATACAAGATTTCATAAAAGAGCCTCAACTGGCAGATCAATACTTCCACCTTGTCTTGGTTAACTCTATTAAACTCACATGTTGTGTGTTGATGTGTTATTGCATCATGGGTTTAAATGACTAAATTGCTGATTTTCTTCACAGGAAAGTCGTATCTATGCTGTCGCCAAATCAGGAATTAGACTATCTGATACATCCTGTTCAGACCCTGCTAGCAAAGGTAAGACAAAATTTAAAAACATGTTTTAATATAAATTGTTTCTTAACTTAATCACTGACTAACTGAATTGCAATCTGTCTAGATCTTTTTTTGCAGTCCTCCTATCCAGCTTTTGTAATGTACACATCACTCATCTATAAAAACATGACCACACCAGTTTACACAACTCTAAAGGGGGTAAGTACATCTTTACATTAGTCTAGAACACGTGTCAAACTCCAGGCCTCGAGGGCCACTATCCTGCATGTTTTAGATGTTTCCCTGCTTCAACACACCTGATTCAAATGAACAAGTCGTTAACAGGCTTCTACAGAACTTGTTGAAATGCATATGATTTGAATCAGGTGTGTTGAAACAAGGAAACATCTAAAACATACAGTGGCCCTCGAGGCCTGGAGTTTGACACCCCTGGTCTAGAAGAGTGATGTCTCACTCTGCATCCTGCATATTGACACTCTGAACAGGTGATTGAAGCACCGAATCAGGGTCCTCGTTTATCAAACGTTTGTAGAAACTGTCCTATATTTTATCCTACGCATGAAATTTAGAATGTTCGTACTAACAGTCAAAAGTCTGATTTATCAAATGTGAGGTGGCCACTCGTAACCACATCATGTGTTGATAAATAACACTTGTGCGTACTCAGGTCCTCGTGCCCGTTCAGTCATTTGCATACAGAAACGCCCTCAATTAGCCATATTTGGTAACAGCACTTTCTTTAAAGCCCATACAGGAAATCCCTCAAATAATGGCCAAAAGAGCAAAATAAAAAACAAATAAAGAACTTTCAGTGACAGCGAGATCAAGGCACTGGTTGCAGAAGGAACAGAACCAACAAGTGCTGTTTGGTTCTCTTAGCTCAATAGAAACCAATAAAAGAAAAATTACCGCCTGCGAGAGAGTTGCAGATGCGGCTAATGCGCTTGGAACAGAGGAGAGATCCCCTTCAGAAATAAAAAAGAAATGGTTCGATATAAAAATACACACAAAAAACATCTAGCAAAGCACAGAAGGTTCAGAGCTCTACGGGAGATGGACAGAATACAACAGAGCTGTCTGCATTTGACAGACGTGTTTCCAGTGTAATTGGAGCTGTTGCTCTGACTGGTGTTACTGTACACGGGGAAAGTGAAAACATCTTTACCAACAGAACATGCAGGACCATCCAGTGTCCACAATGAAGATAAGTCAAACTTTTTATTATTATTATTTAAAGTGAAACACGTCCTTCTTAACCAGATAAAACAAGGAGTCACTTTTTATTTTATAATCGGTTCGCACTTTATATATAAATAAATGAAACAATTAGGCGCTTGGTGACAAGTAAATAATAGGCCTTTATTTACACTTTATTTCAAAACAGAAGCTGTCATCCTGTCACACTGGAGGAGCAGCAGCCGGGTCAAACAGCTGGTGGAAGAGTCCTCAGTGCGTAATGAGGATGCAATAAAGGCTCTTACGGAAAAGACGGAGCAGTTGCTGCTTGTGCTTCACACATAAAGAATAAATAACCTAGTTATAATTTGAAACAGGCCTTTTTGTGATCAATTAATGTGTTGTTTATTTGGAAAGCGGTATCTGCAGCCGTTCTGTGCGCTCACACAGCATCTGCACGATCACAGAAGACGCACTCCCTCAGGGGTGCAGCTCTGCCAAATCCTCCAATAATACAAGAGCAGCCATCTCAAATCTCAAATATTTCTATCTTTATAACGTTGACCACCAATTATGCGACAAAGCTGTTTATTAGCACGCATAATTACTAATTAGTTCAGAGATAATTTGTGGATGAGGAACACGCGTGGGTGACTGAGACCGTCAGAATTTTGGGTTCCATGTTCTACCACTAGATGTTGCGCATACGCACGAACAAAGCTGTACTTATATTTAGGAACATTTCTAAGCTTAAGTACAGATTAATAAATACCACACGATGTGTAGAATTATTCCAACGCATGAAATACACACAGATCTGTGCGTAAGAATGATTGATAAATGAGGGCCCTGGTGTTTTAAACTGGGAAACAAGTAAAATATGCAGGAAATGGAAACTACCGTAGAGCATTTGTTCTTTTTTATATAGCTGTGATTATGTTCATGCAGTTACTGTTTTAATTTACAAGTTTTAACTGTTATGTGTGTGCCACTGTCTTCTTTACCTTCATCAACAGAAAGCAACTCTTCTGAGCAGCAGTTCATTCTCAGATGAATCATCCAGTTCTGATGAGTGCTCGAGTTCAGGAGAGGAAGAGGGCTCTCTCTGTAGCTCCGGTACCTCCTCCAGCTCCAGGAAGGACGGAACCCCAGGAAGCTCATATTCTTTGAAAAGAGGTACAAGCTGACCAGATGTTTTCTTAGAATTCCAACAGCTATCTGAAACAGCAGATGAGGCCGGCAGGAAATTACTGTTGACGTTAGGTTAGAATAATCTATCATGTCTTGAACACAAATATGTGATTCTTTTTTCCTTTATGACATATTTTTTCTTGCTTTTTATACATCTTTCCTTCCTTTACAGCTGTGTCCATGGCATCAATGACTTCAGAGGGTGATTATGCCATCCCTCCTGATGCTTACTCCACAGACACAGAGTGTTCTGAACCTGAGCAGAAACTGCCTAAGACCTGCATTTCAGCTGCCAACAGTGGCAACAGCGTGAGTCACAGATCTAGATTTCAACTTCTTTATTCAAACATACAATTATCTCCCATTAAATCCTACAAGGTCGGTTTTACCAAACTGCGTCTGAAATTCAAAGTCAATGAGACGACGTGATGCAGTTCTACGACATCTTTTTTATAGTAATGGCAATGCTATTTTTAAACATTATTTTCTTTAGTTCACTGTGTTGGAAGGTACATTTAAAGTAAGACTGTACACATTACATATTAAGTCTTTCATCTCTTTGAAATGACAATTTCTTCAATCACTTGTTTATTTTTTGTGGCTTGAACTTTACAACAATATCATGTGTTACAGGAGCCAATGGAGAAATCAGGCTATCTACTTAAAATGGTCAAAACCTGGAAGAAAACATGGAAGAGACGTTGGTTTATTCTCAAAGATGGAGAACTGCTCTATTATAAGTCACCTGTACATGTCATTTTTTTTGTTATTATTTTGTTTTTGTTTGTTTTGTCACATGACTGCAATATTGATTATTTTGCTACAATTCTGGAGGTCCAAGCAGCTAGGCAAAGAAAACAGAGTAAATGTCTTTTCACAAGGAGTAAATGGTTATTTATTCACGCTGAAAGTTTAAATATTACAAAATGAATTAGTAGGTGTGTAATGGTACATGCATTTGTATTTACTTTAAAGATACAGTATGTAAGAATTTTAGAGTGAAATACTCACCCAACAGTCTAACGTCCCACCGATGTTGAAAATAAAGTCACATTGTAACACATCTTGATCTCAGCTAGCTGGGTGGTCGCTAGTTTTGGTCATTTTAAAAAAGCTAGCCCGGACCGGAATCATTATTTACACATCTAGCTTTCCTGATTCCATAACGAATCACATGTGAGTCTGCAAGGCTGCCAAGTCTTCAATTCCACATTGACCTGCAGCAAAAAGTAATAAACTACAGCATCCTTCCAACTGAGCAGCCGAGCTGCACGTGATGAGGTGTTCAAATGCGCTTAGGAAAACGCAACGCTTAACAAATAGGCCTTCAGACATTCCCAAAATTTGAACAAATACAAGAGAAACTAAATGAGGATCAACATTAGAACTGGCAACCCAACAGAAAAATCAGGAAGGGGAGGGGGTGAGTGGCTGAGAACAGATGTTTTTTGTTTTTTTTAACATGAACTGCGGGATTTGGATTTGACAACAAGGTCTAATTCTTACATACTGTAACTTTAAACTTATAAATGAAAAAAAAAATCAATTGGTAACGTACATTGTTCCTAATCACAATTGTCATACTTTGATGTTAAGAGTGAATTATAACATTTTGAATGAAACTAGAGTTAAAGGACGTTTGTCTGCTCAAAAGCATCTTAGAAATATATGTTGTATGAAGAATGAGGAGAAAGTGTTGAACTGTTTTTACTACTTTTTGGATCAGGCTAAAGCCTCATTATTTTTTATTTAAACCCCTTTATCTTAGTTTATCTTTAACAAAGCTGTTTCTACATCTCAGCAGTGAGTACATCTCTAAAGCGTTATCTTTTTTCTACAGAGTGATGTGATCAGGAAACCTCAGGGTCAGATCAAAGTCAATGCCACCAGCAGTATTGTCCGTGGAGATGGAAAACAAATTCTTCAGGTATATACAAGTCTGAGTAAATAATTTGCATCCAAAACTCTCACACAATCATCTCTTAGCCTGTCTTAGAATAACAGCATGCAGCTGGTTGGAGGACCTCTGCTTTATTACTAGCAACTTTGATCTTTTTTAGCTTTTTTTTAGCAGCTCGTTCTCATAAACATGTACAGAGATAAAGGTTGAGTACTGCATATGTAATTTTTAAAAACGTTTAAATAAATTATTTGCTGTGATGCTTGAGGTACGTATTTTGCTTGTAAGCAGACAGGCAGTATATACAGTATGTAGTATCCTTCTTCACCACTTCATTATCTCCGTTTTTCTTTGCTTGTTTTATTTATTTGTTATTCTGTGCAGATTATGACAGGTAAACACAGTTACTATCTGAAGGCTGACTCCCCTAACCTGCTGGAGGAGTGGCTGCAGGTGCTGCGGAGTGTGCTGAGCATGAAAGCCGTCTGTCCTTTCTTCACTCAACCGGATATCCGTCCCAGCATGAAGGGACTTCTCATTAAGGTATGCACATGTATGACCATGTACTCTGCACCAAAAAAAATCACAAACTGCTTGAAGCAGAGGATGAATAGGTCTGAAGATTGATAATATTAACAAGTTTCAAGTTTATTTATTTATAAAGCGCCAGTTCATGACAAAGTCATTTCAAGGCACTTCACAGAAAAATCAACCAATTAATAATAAAACATTTTTTATCTAAGGAACCAGCCGATTGGGCTGAATTGTTATTTCAGCACAATCCCCCATCCTGAGCAGCACGATTGGCAATAGTGGAAAGGAACGACTCCCTTTTAACAGGAAGAAACCTCTAGCAGAACCCGGCTCAGGATGGGCGGCCTTCTGCCTTAGCGGACTGGGGTCTGAGCTGACAGGAAAGAGACACAGACAAACACAGATGGATTTTGGCCAGTCGTCATGTCTATAGAAAGATAAACAGAGAAACAGTTAATGGCAGCAGTAACAATCAAAGCAATAACAATTTGATGGCTCTAGTGGGAATATTTCATTGTTTGTTTATGTGGGATACATCCTCCTCAGAGGCAGCCAGAGTAAAGAAAGACAGCAGAGTGAAGAAATGTGGTCAGTATGTCCTCCGGCAGTCTAAACCTATAGCAGCATAACTAAAGGGAAAGCTCAGGAGAACCCAAGCTAACCCTGACTATAGGATTGTGTAAAAAGGAAAGTTTTAAGTCTATTCTTAAAACTACACAAGGTGTCTGCCTCACGGATAAAAAGTGGAAGCTGGTTCCACAGGAGAGGAGCCTGATAACTAAAAGCTCTTCCTCCCGTTCTACTTTTAGAAACTCTAGGAACTACAAGCAGACCTGCAGTCTGAGAGCGAAGTGCTCTGTTAGGAGCATATGGAACAATAAGATCTTTAATATAAGCTGGAGCTTGGTCGTTCAAGGCCTTATACGTCAAAAGTAAAACCTTAAACTTTATTCTAGACCTTACAGGGAGCCAATGAAGTGATGCTAAAACAGGAGAAATATGGTCTCTCCTTCTAACTCTCATCAGAACTCTGGCAGCAGCATTTTGGATCAGCTGGAGGCCTTTAACAGCACTATTAGAACACCCTGATAATAATGAATTACAGTAATCAAGTCTAGAAGTAATGGTGGTATTCCTTGAAAACTCAATTCCAAAACTTTTAAAGCTCTATTTTTACCACTACAAAAAAATGAAAGAGTTTATTGATCAAATAACTGCAGCAAAATAAGCAAACAGCAGTGTTAGTGTTTACAGCAAACTGTTTTAGATACATCTATTTAATATAGAAAAATGAAACCTGATGCCCCGTATAAAACGCTGTTACTCTGGTGTTAGCAGTCACAGCTAGTGGGGTGCTAGCATGTCTCCTGCTTTGTGGAGTCGGAGCCAATCAGCTGTTTCTGTAAACATTACTTCTAGGTAAAATTTTATTTCATTTATATTTTACTTTTGAAGAACTTACTTTTAAAGCCAGTATGATTTATATCATCTCATTATGTTCTGATGTTTTAAATGGTTCTGAGCTGCAGGTTCAGGTTTTGTCCAGAACATTCAATATTGTTACCTCTTTTAACAATATTGATGGAAGATATGTCCTGATCAGCGGGATGTTACGTGATTTCTAACATATTTGTTCCTGTCACCTGAGATGAGGGTTTTTTGCCTGTCCTGTTTGGTAGACAGAGTTGTGGATCTGGGTGTTTTTTTGTATCAGAACTTTCTTTAAATTCAGATTTGGGTGCTGTTCTGGTTGAGAGATCTTTGCTTGATTTGTCACTGTTTTGCCACTAGTTATGATGCGTAACCATGGCAACGAGAGACTTGTTTACAGGAAAGAGCAGCTAATGGACATTTCTAAAACTCAAATAATCCTCAAATTGAAACCCCAAATCCGTGATGATCTAAAAAGACGACGTGGATGCAGAGCAGGAGTAAAGCAAAGAGAGAGAAAGAGGAAGTTTAAACCTTCACTTCCATCAGTCATATTGTCTATTACCTCTATTAATTAATGTGAAGGCACAAAGATGTGAATCATGGCGAACATGCAGACAGCAGCCTCCTCTGTTATGGAGAGTGTGATCATGTCTGCAGTCAACTGTTGGGGAAGCAGCATCAGAGCAAGTGACACGAAGAGGTTGAACAGATTGATAAGGAGGGCTGGTTCTGTTCAGGGAACTGATCTGGAGTCTCTTGAGTTGATTGTCCAAAGGTGTAAGATAAACTTTGGAAAATCAGAAGTATCAACCTAAACTAAGGGTTTAACTGCAGAACCAAGCTACATTCAGCTGTTCTGCTGGGCTGGCGTTAGAGTTAGTCACTCCCTAGCTGCACCAGTTATACACAGCAAACCTTATTTTGGATATTTTCTATTTACATTTTTTATATTACAAGATGGAAATGACATTAAAGCTCTAAATAAAGCAATGCCAGATTTTATCTGGAAATGCAGGAAATGTGAGATAAAAATACTAATATTACTGGTTAAAAAATCTTGAATTACTTTGCTAAAGTGTGTAGTAGGTAAAGATATACAGGATAAAATGTTGAGATTACCCTAGAATCTCAGTCTGCTACAGATGCAAAAATTACAATATTAAACCTTACATCATCCTGTCATGTCCTCATAACTTGAAAGTTTATATAAAACTGGAAGTTCTCCTAATTGTCCTGAGTGTACTTTTTACATGTGGGTTTTTAACTGCATTGATTGTGGGAATGTCACAAGTAAGGTGTTTTTGTTACCTGATCAACCAGGCCCAAGTCTTTGATAGAATACTTTACAAAGACGTGAGGCATTGGAACATAATGCAGGAGGATCTGATTGGTCAGGCTCGTGTTTCTGCACTGTGTTCTGATGTTAATGCCACTGTGGGTCAACAGGTGTCAGCAGAACCCTGTTTGCTATGGCAGGTTCCTGCCTTCTTCTGCTTGCCAGGAAAGCCACAATAAATTCACAACATGGATTTAAATAGATTTTTAAAAAGATGACTGGTGTCAAAGAGTCCAGTCAGGATAGGAAGTGACATGCAAGGATAAATGATTTTTAAATATCTACTTATTGTCTTCAATATTAACATGAAGGACTGACTTTATTGCCATTATGTTGTTTTTAAAAATGACTTTTTTAGTTATGTTGGTATGTTTTGCTTGAAAATTTGCATAAACATAAGAAGGGAAAAATACTAGCAATATGCATATTCACAGTATTTTTACTTCCACCAGGAGGGAAATGTCTTCACCATCGTTTGGTTGTCCACCTGTTTGTCTGTCTGTTAAGCCCCTTTCAGACAAGCCATGAAGCTTCGTCCGTTTTGCTTTTGAATCTGAATGCACCGTTCCAGAGTCGGTCCACGTAATCTGTTCCGGGACCTTTCCTGCTGAAGACCTAATAACAGTGTTTTCGTTCAAAACAGTGGCGTTTCTGAAAAGACAACTCCGGTTAAAGACTCGATCGAATAGTCCGCAAATATCCCAGAACGTCTGTCTGAAAACGACTTTAGCAAGATTACTCAAAAAGTTAGAAATGGATTTTGATACATTTTTCAAGAAACGTCAAAAATGATCCAAAAAGAACTAAATGGGTTTTGGTGTGATCTGGATCACCATCTGGATCCAGGATTTTTTTAAAGGATTCTTTATCATTGTGAGATAGAGCTGTTTGAATATATCTGCATGTAACTCCACAATAAATGGGTCCAGGTGCTCCCAACAGGTTCTACATGATACCAAGGAGATCCAAAAAAAACTGCTGTTACTGAAAAAGGGATTTTCTTCAATAACTATTGAAGCTATAAATGACAGAAATGTCAATCCTAATTGCTAAAAGTATGTTTTCATGGTCAAGAAATGTAGATAAACAATAATGAGTCTCATATTTTTGGTGTAAATCACAATATGGGGGAACTGGGGTACTAAATTGAGTTCTGAGCTCTACAAGCGCTTCTCTAGTTAGTTTTTAGGATTGTAATCGCAGTTACTAATATTAGTAGTTTCTGTGTGCAGGTAAAGCATGGCTACTCTAAGCGGGTTTGGTGTGCTCTGATTGGTAAAATGTTGTACTACTTCCGCAGCCAAGAGGAAAAGGTGCGTTATTACCATTATTCAAATCACTTACTTGAATATATCTGAAATGTTTTCATCTGCTGAACTTTTGTAGGCTTTTATTTAATGAGCATTTCAAGCAAGTCTTTAGTAATTAGCATGGCTCTGTTTCCAGTTTCCACTTGGTCAGATTAAGCTGTGGGAGGCCCAGGTGGAGGATGTCGACAGGTCACTAGAGTCAGATGCTGATGACCTCAGAGTATGTGGACAGAGTTTAGAAGTAGCTCCCTTCAGGATCGCCATCCACACTCAGGAGCAAAATCCCACCTATCTGCTCCTTGAATCCTGCCATGAGAAGGTCAGTGTCCATTTGGAACTGCGTCTCTTTTTACCTTCACCAGGAAGTAAATGTTTTCACCAGCATTCGCCATTAACAAGATAACTCAAAAAGTTACTGATTTATTTTGAAAAAAAAAAAATGTCAGGATAGGTCAGAAATGACCCAGTGAAGAAGTGAGTAGATTTTGGGGTGATCGGATCACCGTTTAAGGAATCTTTATCATTGTGAGTTAGAGCTGTTTTTATCATATCTGCATGTAACTCCATATTAAATGGTCTGGGTGCTTCGTAAAAACATTTCCTCAAGAACTACTGAACTAATGATGGTCAAGGAATCTGATACTGTTGATACAACACAGGTGAGACTCTTAATCTTTGGTGTAAATCACAATATGGGGGGAACTGAGGGTCTTGGTGGAGGTTTTCTCTCAACTTTTTGTCTTATTTCAAACAGATTAAGTCATTTTCTCACTCACTTTTTTGTTCCTGTATAATTTTAATCTACGAAAAGCAGAGGTTGTTCCCCTAAAATTCATCTAAAATTCAGTGGTCAAAAAATGGGGGACATCTTGGACAGATTGGCAGTTTGTACACAGAGACAGACAAAAAAAAATCATGCATGCACGTGTTTGCTTCTGTTATTCTAGCCTCCGATTAACCTAACAGGCATGTTTTGTGTTGTCGGGGGAAAACGGCTGCCTAGAAACACACATGCCCACAGAAAGGTTCCCGCCAAAATTAGAAATGGAGACTTTCTTGCTTTGAGACAAGACAACAGTACTAACTAAGACATCTGGGCTTGTTTAATATATTTGTATTGATTATTTATTATTCATTTCAAAATATGTAAAATTTCCAACTCTTTAGGATTCATGGCTGTACCATCTATCTGTGGCAGCAGGCACCAGTGTGGGTACAGTTGGCACCAAGTTCGAACAGCTGGTGGGAAAACTTTTCACACTGGACGGCGATCCAAGTTAGAATTCTTACATATTTATTGTGTGTTTTGTCTTTTAGTATGTTTGTTTTATCAATTGTTATTGTGATATTGATCAGATACTGCTGAATTAATTTGAGTGTAGACAAAACGGTTCACGGTATATGCTTTTAATTTGAAATCAATGTTTTGAAAAATAACTTTCATATTTTTTTTTGCCTTTCAGATTCCCAAATTTGGAGACATCCTTTGTTGTGCTTCAGTAAAGAGGCTCTGTCATCTTCTCTCACAACTCTGCCTTCAGAGGCCCTGCAGACAGAGGCAGTAAAACTCTTCAAGGTGCACGTGTCAATAGGCTGTTTTACCCAGAATCTTTTATATGGGCAACCTTTCGTTTGAAAAGAAGTAGATTAATAAATATTATGTGGAAACTTTGCTACCAAAACAACATTTATATACATTAAAACAGACAGATTTTCCTTGAAGCTTTGTTATTTTTTGTCATCACAAATCTCTTTTTTTTTATCCGTCCTCTTTTTGTCTTTCATCTGTCCTCAGACATGTCAGCTTTTTATTAATGTGGCAATCGATGCTCCAGCAATCGACTACCACGTCTCTCTGGCTCAGAGTGCCCTGCAAGTGTGTCTTGTCCACCCTGAGCTCCAGAATGAGTTATTTTGTCAACTCATCAAGCAGACTCACATGAGACATCCGTATGGACACCCAGGACCACTTCAGGTCTGCATTCTTACCACATGGTGGCATCAGAAGTATATTATTGTTGTTACATGATATGAATGACATTTTGGCAAAAAAAAAACATTTGCGATTTTATAAAATAAAAAAAACAACTGAAGTTCTGAAGTTTTCAAATTATTGCTCAGTATTAACACTAACACACAAACCCACAACATAGACCTCACAACAAAAAAGGTTAATTATCAAAACCTAGAGTTACCAGCAACAAGTCATCACAGATTTATACAATAAAGCCAAGTCTTGTGAAAAGACCTGAAGCAAAGCAAACTGCTCATATGAAATCACTGCTGTTGACAGGAGAATAAAACCACACCTTTTCTGTATCTGGTTGAGCAGAGGGAAACTGGTCCAACCAGGGTGCTGAAGGAAGTTTCCTACCTGAAGAGTCCAGAGAAGGCAGCCAATCATAGATTCAATTCAAATTCAGAAGCGCTTTATTAATCTCTGAAGGGAAATTAAATGTTGTTGTAACTCAGTTTTTCTTCCTGGCCATAGAGTTCTTATGCTTGTATGTGCTTTGGAACATACCTACAGTATACTTACAGCCATCTTCCAAAAATTGTTGATGTAAGGTGGTTGTACGGCATCCCCATGTGCAACTCAAGTCGTTGGTTAGTGCAACTCTATGCCTTTCAATATACTTTGTCAGGGTGTATGAGTTGTGGACGTCCAATATCTTCAGAATTCTGTGTGTTGATCATCCCATCTGCTAGAGAATTAATGGCAAAGTTCTTAAATTTCAAGATGGCAATGATGCCAAGAAGACTACAGCTGCAGAATGAAGATTATCATTTAGCAGTTGTAACTGCTGCTTCCATTTGAATATGTGACGTACCTCTGGATGGACCATAACACCTTTGCCAACATGTTGCATTTTGTTGCCCCACTCATCATGAGAACTGAGTGGTAATTTCTGGAGACAACAGTATTGTAGGAAAGTGGGAAAACAGTAAGAATATGCAATTCTAGAATGGTCTTCTGACCCGAAATAATGTACAAACATTGTGTGTTCTTCAGTTGTTCTTAAGGCAGTTGTACTGCGAGGGTTTTCACAGCGCGGACGAGTACATCAACCTGGCCATGGGCTCATGAATGGACTGTGAAAGCTGGATTCTTATAAGGAGGCCAGAAGAAATGGTCCAAAAATCATTTGACCGGGTCATTGTGACTAGCTTTACTTCTGCTCCCATCTTCTTTCAGCCAGACCTCACAAATAAGTAATAGTTGAAGTCAGTTCAACAGAATCCTGAGAAGGGCGTGTACTACTTCAACAGGCTGATAATGAAGGAAAAATGGTCATTCTTTTCTAAAAAATTACCTTCCTACTAAACGCAGTTACATTGTAGAAACAGGGAGTTCCTCGCTATCAAGTTAGCTCTTTAATAGTGCAGACATTGGTTTGTAAGCACCACTCAGCATTTTCATAGGCAGGACTTGAAGGACAGATGTAATCAATCTAGGATATTTACAATCAGCTCAAAGAATGAAGTCCTGGCAGACATGATGGTCTCTGATTTTTGGAAAATGTACCTCTCATGTCTCTTTTTTAATGGAGTCCTGTGAGTGATGGGACTTTTGTATGTCATTATGCAGGGATGGCAGTTTCTGGCCTTGTGCATTGGATTGTTTCTTCCTCATCATCCTTTCTTCTGGCTACTTCAGGTTCACTTGAAAAGACACGGAGACTCCAGGTGAGAAAATATTAGTGGCTTAAACTCTGAAACAGAGAGTCACAAATAGATCACATACACTTCTTATGATATCAGATGTGTCTTTGTTTTATTGGTGTGAGTAAGTAAAGGATCTGTGTGTGAGGGTGTGTGAATCTGGGTGTGTCTGGCTGGAACTGAGTCTGGGACTTGGATCTCCCAACCTCTCGTATTGCCCCCCCGCTATCGAAGTCTGGTGCTCACTTGTTCTGAGGGGCGTGGCTGGGTGTTCTGCCTTATTGGGTGGTGGCTTGGGGGCTCAGGGTTCCAGGGCTGCTTTTTCAGCCTCCTCAGGGTGGGCTGGCTGTCAGTGGGGTGGGCTGCTTGATGCCTCTGGTTTTCAAGGGTGTTTGCCCTTAGACCATGGGAGGCCCGTTACCTGCTGCTGGGCAGGTGCACAGTTGTCATCGGGGTGGGTGGTCCTGGGTTCCTGCTCTTGGTGGGTTGCAGACTGTCTGGGTCTACTGGGTGCTCCCGCTTTGCCTGCTAACCCCCACCATTACTAAATATGTCTTGTGACAAACACACACAAATACACAAAACAATGTTTTTTTTTTTTTTCAAAGAATTCAAATGGACAAAAAAAAAATCTACACACATACACACAAAACATATAGCACCTGGGAAAGGGGAAGAGAGATAGAACAAAATGGATAAGAAGTGTAAGTGTGTACATTTTTTTCTTGTCCATTTTAATTCTTTTCTTTTCTTCTGTCTTGTATTGTTTTCTTTGAATTTTCTCATCCATTGTCCTTGTCTTTTTGTCCCTTTCTCTCTCTCTCATCTTTCTCTTCTTCCTTGCCCGTCAGCTCTGGCGATACAACTTTAGCAAAACAAATACATATATACCAATAAAAGTAAAAACAATCAAAAGGATCCTAAAGGATTAATGGAGCTCCTTTTGGGAAAGCAAATTTATCTTACATTCAGATCATAAATCTGTTTGCATACGCTGCAAGACAAGATGGGTTAAAAAAATAAAATAAGAATTTAAAAAATAAATAAATAAAAATAAAGTTGGGAGAACAAAGAATGTTTGTGATCTATACACACTTGATACCTTTCTGTTATTTCTAGGACTGAGGAGGGAAAATATGCCATTTATTGCCAGCGCTCGTTGGAGCGGACTCAGCAAAAGGGTGAGAGGCAGGCCAGGCCGTCCCGTATGGAGATTCTGTCCATCCTGCTGAGGAACCCTTATCACCATTCACTGCCTTTCAGCGTCCCTGTTCATTTTCTCAACAATACATATCAGGTAGTATTGATAAAATAAAACCTTGTGTACAGCTTTCCATGGAATATCAGACTCCTGTCACAAATTCTTCTGCACATAAGTGTTTCTCTGAAAGAATTTCAGCTATAAATTAATTGCCTCATTGTTGTATAGAAATCACATTTGACATGCATCTCAATCTATATCGTGTTTTGACACTTGTAGACTCTTTTGGTTTAACAGCTCCACCCAAGAGCAACTCAGGTATTTAAGGTTTGAGTGGGTGTGTGCAGGTTTCTACCCTGTTTTCATCTTTACATGATGTTAAAAATATATAAAGTCCCATTCAACATTCACTGTCTGCATTACAGTAATGCACAATAACATGAAGAGGACCAGACTTGTATTACATGCTTCACTCTTTTAAATGGACAGCACTATTAGCTCTGTTTGAAAAAGATTCACCAAGGTGAACAGAAAAACTTCTGTCTGTAAGGAAAGATCGGAAAAACTTTAAGACAATACTTGTTAAACCAACACAAGGCAAGATAAAAATGTCTCCTGGTTGACAGAGTCAAATCTATTGTTACCAGGACAACAGCACACTAAGGGCCTGATTTATCAATATTCCAAATAAGGAGTGCAAAATTGCGTGCATGGAAAAAAGTTTGCACAAAGGGCGTGTTCCTGATTTGCAGGTGATCTACTAACCCTCATTTACTACTGATTGCGCATATGTTAACCGGCGCAAAAAGCAATATTCAAATGAGGAGTTTGACGGCACTATTCTCTTGTGGGCGCAAGAAGGTGCACATGGAAAATGAAATTCGAGCTTTTGGAGCTTCCAATATGACTGGAAGAGGCAAAAAATATATTGCTGAGCTGCAGCAAAGACATCTTCAGGCTCCGGTCTGTGATGTTGTGAATATTGTGCAACACAAAGCAAACAATGATCAGAGCGACCTGGTGCGTAAAGTTTCCCTCTAGCGCGGTCCAAACACAGACACCTGCATTTCAGGATGTGGTGCGCTCAACAATGTTTCTAGTGCGTATGTGGTTCAGATTATATCGATGTTCCCCTTCAGTAGTCGGGTTGAGCACAGGTGTTATGAGGGAGGGGTAAAGGAGGTCTGCGCCACCTTAGATCAGGAGCTGCTATCAGATTTATATATATGTGGAATGATATTTACAGCATGAATAACGTCACACACGCACACAAGAGCCAGTCGTCTCCATATTCACCATCTCTTAACCTTATAAATATAACACTGTATCCCAGAATGAGCACTAACTGTCACAGTGTGCTGGAATGATCCAGACGTCTGTCTGTGTCCTCACGCAACAATCGCTGCATCCATTTTTGCACCAAGTTAAGACATGCTTTTCAAAGGCGGTAAAAATACACGCAAAATTAGAAACCGCAAACATTTTCAGGTTAGATAAATCACACTGCGCCTGGAAATCAAATCAATCAAATCAAAAATACTTTATTAATCCCCGAAGGGAAATTAAGAGTTGTTGTAGCTCAGTTCTTCTTTAGGGAGTCATTGTAGAGGGTTCTAGGTGTGGACAGGAAGGATCTCCTGTAGCGGTCTGTGCTGCAGCGGATTATGAAGAATCTTCTGACTGAAGACACTCTGTTGTTGAGTTACTGTGTTCTGAAGAGGATGATGAGGGTTTTCCATCATGTTCTTCATCCTCCTTTGGACAATCAACTCAAGAGACTCCAGTTCAGTCTCCAGGACAGAACCAGCCTGCCTTATCAATCTGTTCAGCCTCTTCATGTCACTTGCTCTGATGCTCCGCCCCCAACAGGTGACTGCAGATGTGATCAGCTGACAAACTCCTGTTCTTTTGCCGCTCCTCTTAAAATCTCTGTCTGCCCGTATTGTTTGAAAGCCAGGCAGAGACACACAGGAGTCGAGGATATGTTCCTTTAGCCATGTCTCAGTAAAACACATGATGCTGCATTCCCGATACTCTGGCTGGGTCTTCAACAGAGTTTAAAGTTCATCCATTTTGTTAGCAAAGAGATCTCACATTTGTCAATATTACTGATGGAAGTGAAGGTTTAAACTTCCTCTTTCTCTCTCTTCACTCTGCTCCTGCTCTGCATCCACATCTTCTTCTTTTGAGCTCATCAGGGATCCAGAGTTTCAATTTGAGGTTTATTTCAGCCTTAGAAATGTCAGTTAGCTGCTCTTTCTTGTAAACAAGTCTCTTGTTCCCATGGTTACGCATCAGAACAAGTGGCAAAAAAGTGACAAATCAAGCAAAAAACTCAGCACAGTGCAGCACAGCACCCAAATCAGAAGAAAAGTATTTAGAAAATATTTGCAGAAGAGCTGTATAAAAACAACTTGAATAGGTTGGAGATGGGCCTGTAATGGGAAAGCAGAGGGGTCGAGGTTTGGCTTCTTAAACACATAATACTTGTCACATGTTGTCACTACTGACAGTTTACACTCCACTGCAGTTCATAAAGACTTCTGGAAACCAGGATCTGAAAAAATAGATTTGCAGTGAACGTTAGCCGAAATAGAATACCAACTAAAACTATCACAGAGTACTTGGACCCTTTTACCATTATTCAGAGTGCAAATTATGTGTGCCAAGCCCAGACAGTTCACAGTTAGTTTAGTTAACACTATGTTATAAGCCATGAAAACTAGAGTGGTTATGAAAAACAGTGCAACATGAACACAGTCTGCAGAGTTGTTAAAGAAATATGTGTTAAATTATGCTTGTGTAAGTCAAATTGGTTTGGTTTTTTTCTTTTTTCCCAGTTCTCTCACTTCCCTTTTCACTTCTCGGAAAATATTTGTTGATAATGACACCCTCTTTTTGTCTTTAACCAACAAAAGTAGGATATGCAAGAGCTGCTTGAAAAGAAAATGCAAATGCAAAAACATAAAGCACTTGCCAAAGCAAATGCTGCAACCCCCAGGCTCCGGCAGTTAGTTGCTTCTTTATGCAACTAAACAAATGATGGTATGACTGTCATTGAGAGCTATTCAGTAAATGTGCTGCAGTGCAGGGGCATATTGAGCAGAACTTATGGGATGCAACAGGTTTCATGTCACAATGAGAAAAAAGTTAAGAACAACTGAAAAATTACAACCAGGGGAATTTACCTCTTTTATTCAGAGCAGTAAAATCCATCCATCTGTTTTCTCTACCAGCTTGTTTCAGTGCAGGGTCATGGCTGGGCTAGCAGACTGTGAGTTAGAGGCATGATACACTCTGGATGGGTGATGAGTCCATCAGAGTCATGTAGAGATAGGCTAGGGCCAATTCACAGTTTCCAATGAACTCATCCAGTGCCAAAGACATTTCTAGAAATACTGAAGCTGAATGCTCGCTGTCAACAATGTTTCAATCCCAATGATGGCTTTTTTTTTAACTCAGCTTCAGATGCTGATCTAAAAAAAAAAGCTTTAGAGGCGTTAACACATCATTGGCATCGATCATTCGGCTTCTGTATGACGTCTAGAAACGTCCTTGGCACTGAATGAGTTTAGCTAAAATGAATATTTTTGGTCTGTTGAAGGAAACCAAACTCATAATTTGGACAAAATTGTGGGTATCTTTTTGGTAAAGAAGAAAAAAACCACATTCCTCACTGAAATAACTGGAAACTAACAAAAGTAATAATCGGTCAGTCAGTTTCTTTACCCACTTGTTCCAGCGCAGGGTCGTGGAGAGCTGGTACGTTTCTTTAGCAGTCAATGTTCAGTGTGACACACATCGTGATATCACCGTGACTTTTTTCTCCAAGGTGGTGAGCTTTGATGCTTCAACAACAGTGGAGGAGTTCCAGTGTCGCCTCAACCAGGAAACAAGCATGAGGAAAACAGGACTTTCTAACTTCAGTTTGTACAGTGATGACCCCACTGGACGAGACGTGGAGCATTGTCTGCAAGGAAGCATCAAGGTGCATCTTTTTTTTTACTTTTGTATTTACAGTGGGGCAAAGAAGTATTTAGTCAGCCACCAATTGTGTAAGTTCTCCCACTTAAAAAGATCAGAGAGGCCTGTAATTTTCATCATAGGTATACCTCAACTATGAGAGACAAAATGAGGAAAAAAAATCCAGAAAATCACATTGTCTGATTTTTAAAGAATTTATTTGCAAATTATGGTGGAAAATAAGTATTTGGTCAATAACAAAAGTTAATCTCAATACTTTGTTATATAGCCTTTGTTGGCAATGACAGAGGTCAAACGTTTTCTGTAAGTCTTCACAAGGTTTTCACACACTGTTGCTGGTATTTTGGCCCATTCCTCCATGCAGATCTCCTCTAGAGCAGTGATGTTTTGGGGCTGACGCTGGGCAACACGGACTTTCAACTCCCTCCAGAGATTTTCGATGGGGTTGAGATCTGGAGACTGGCTAGACCACTCCAGGACCTTGAAATGCTTCTTACGAAGCCACTCCTTCGTTGCCCGGGCGGTGTGTTTGGGATCATTGTCATGCTGAAAGACCCAGCCACGTCTCATTTTCAATGCCCTTGCTGATGGAAGGAGGTTTTCACTCAAAATCTTACGATACATGGCCCCATTCATTCTTTCCTTTACACGGATCAGTCGTCCTGGTCCCCTTGCAGAAAAACAGCCCCAAAGCATGATGTTTCCACCCCCATGCTTTACAGTAGGTATGGTGTTCTTTGGATCCAACTCAGCATTCTTTCCCCTCCAAACACGACAAGTTGAGTTTCTACCAAAAAGTTCTATTTTGGTTTCATCTGACCATATGATGTTCTCCCAATCCTCTTCTGGATCATCCAAATGCTCTCTAGCAAACCGCAGACGGGCCTGGACGTGTCCTGGCTTCAGCAGGGGGACACGTCTGGCACTGCAGGATTTGAGTCCCTGGCGGCGTAGTGTGTTACTGATGGTAGCCTTTGTTACTTTGGTCCCAGCTCTCTGCAGGTCATTCACTAGGTCCCTCCGTGTGGTTCTGGGATTTTTGCTCACCGTTCTTGTGATCATTTTGACCCCACGGGGTGAGATCTTGCGTGGAGCCCCAGATCGAGGGAGATTATCAGTGGTCTTGTATGTCTTCCATTTTCTAATAATTGCTCCCACAGTTGATTTCTTCACACCAAGCTGCTTACCTATTGCAGATTCAGTCTTCCCAGCCTGGTGAAGGTCTACAATTTTGTTTCTGGTGTCCTTTGACAGCTCTTTGGTCTTGGCCATAGTGGAGTTTGGAGCGTGACTGTTTGAGGTTGTGGACAGGTGTCTTTTATACTGATAACGAGTTCACACAGGTGCCATTAATACAGGTAACGAGTGGAGGACCGAGGAGCCTCTTAAAGAAGTTACAGGTCTGTGAAAGCCAGAAATCTTACTTGTTTGTAGGTGACCAAATACTTATTTTCCACCATAATTTGCAAATAAATTCTTTAAAAATCAGACAATGTGATTTTCTGGATTTTTTTTCCTCATTTTGTCTCTCATAGTTGAGGTATACCTATGATGAAAATTACAGGCCTCTCTGATCTTTTTAAGTGGGAGAACTTACACAATGGGTGGCTGACTAAATACTTTTTTGCCCCACTGTACATAATCCACTTTCCTGAGACTGAGTATTCTGAGCTATCTCATATGTTTGGCAGATTTGTGACATTATCTCTAAATGGGAGCAGGCGTTCAAGGAACTACACTCTGGCAAGTCTGAAAACACCAGGACCATCCGCCTCGCCTACAAGAACAGGTAGACGGGAATCTTCAAAGCTGCATTACTCCCTGTAAGCACTGCATGTCATGTCATGCCCAACCATCTACGTAGCCTTATAGTTTGATTCAATGCTGAAATTGAGAAGAAGAGTGCAAATAGGATGAAAAGTAGAAACTGTGGATTTTTCATGTTTCTAAGTTTTGCTGATGGTCAGAATCTTTTTTGGGAAGGTTGCAGCTTTTCCTGCAGACCTCCCAATCTTTTGTCCCCCAACATTCTCTTTGTATGGTTCTGTTTGCTATCATCTTTCCTTTTTCATCCCCAGGCTTTACTTCTCTCACCTTATAAGAGGAGAAACAGAAAGGGAGCGGTTGCTGTTGGCGTATCAGACTAATGAAGCTATTGTAGCTGGACACTTTCCTGTCAGCAAGGAACTAGCTCTGGAAATGGCTGCTCTCCTCTCCCAGGTCAAGGACAACTACAACCCCCCCCCCACACACCAAAAAATTATTCTTTCATATGTGCAACTTCTTTTATCTTTTGGTATTCCGACTTAATAACTGATAATCAATAGCTTGATCTTGATTTGGTTGATTAGATTTTAAAAATAAATAGAAAAAGATCTAACAGAGTTTCTTCTATAGTAGTGTACCAGCCTAAAGTACAGAGTACATAGAATGAGCAAGCCAATTATGTCTTCTTTCATTTTAATGTGAACATGTTTGTGCTTGTTTGCAGCTGGAATTTGGAGATTTTGATCTTCCTTTCTCCACTTCTGGATCATCCCAATCCAAATCTCATCAAACCCTGAAACAAGTGTTGGACAGATTCTACCCTAAACACTACCGACGGGCTGTGTCTGATGAGCAGTTCAGGTAATACATGCCAAACTGGTTACACTTCCCTTTGTAAACATTTTCTACTTCCAGTTTGCAGCACATTGGTTTAGTTAATACTGTGTTGCAAAACCTTTCTTTTAGTCTTTTCACCATGTCTGAAAACAGTCTTTTTATTCTATAATTTAATTCAGTCCAATCAAAATATTTATAGATGTTTTTGTTTCCACAAAGAAAATATAAGAAGTGTGAAAAAATGATGGTGATGGAAATAAATGAGTTAACATAGTGGGAAAATTGTTTCCATCTCTCAGACAACTGCTGCAGCATCTCTCTGTACGGTGGTCCTCCCTCAGGGGTCGAAGTCCATCTGAGTGTGTCAGGATCTACCTGACTGTTGCCAGAAAGTGGCCCTTCTTTGGTGCTAGGTTGTTTCAGGCTGTGGTGAGTAGAGCTATCACAGAAATACATACTGATACCCAAGAAAAGACACTGGGGGAGTTGGTGAATAAATGAATAGCTGTTTGTTTGTCTGGTGGTTCGTTTGTTTATTTGTTAGTTCATACATACATTCTTCAGGCAGGCCTGATATGACGAATCAGTGTCCTACCAGCAGAAGACAGTGGAGAGCAGCACACTGTTCAAATTTAAAACAAGATAGAAACACAAAGCTTTAAAAAATCAAATTGTTCAACATCCTTTTTCTACAGTTCACTGAGCCCTAAACTGTTCACTACGCTAATAACTGTAAAACAGGATTTTACTGTCATGTACTTTTGTATGTTCTTACATGTATAGACTCCACTGGTGATATTACAGATAAATGTAGTGCCTTTATGAATAAGTCTGTATGACTGTCTACCATCATTGTTTTATATCCAGAGAGGATTTATAATCCCTCCAGGGAATTCTGGGTCTGCCTGGAGGTCTCCTTCCAGTGGGATGTGCCTGGAAAACCTCCATACGTGACCAGAAGGAATCCTGATTAGATCATTCAAACCTAACTGGAGCTAAACACAAAACTTTACTAGAACTCACATGAAGAAAAAAAATTGACCCCAAAAAAAATCCAACCACAAGAAAAATCCCACTCAAAAAGATCAGTTAAGTGAACAACGAAAAACATGGGAGAAACAGGAAACCAGTGACATTACAAAATAAAACAGGAAACAATTATTGTAAGCAAAAAAACTTAAGGAACAAGGTTGTTTATCAAAATAAAACCAAAGAAAGATGAAAGGTTAACAAAAACAAAACCACAGGAAACCCTGGGGGAAAACACCTCACCAAAATAAACACAAAACTCACAAATCCAACAAGATTTGATTGTTTTATAAAGCAGAACTTGTGGATCCCTGTATATTCAAGTTCATTTATTCTTAAAATATCAAGCTGAAACTGATTAGTAAATGATTCACTTTCTTTTGATTTTAGCCTGTCACAACCCCTCCAGAGCCGAGTGTGGGCGTCTGGCTGGCTGTGCACGAAGACGGGATCAGTATTCTGGAGTACAACTCAATCGTAAGTTTTTCTGCTAGTGTTAACTTTAGTCTGTTGACTCCTCAAGTCCAAACCTAAAACAAATCAATAAATAAAGTGAATATTAATAAAAGCTTGTCATGTTGTCTGAAAGAACAAACTGAGATTATGTTACTCAGCTGACATGTAGTTTTATCTGAGATATTTTGTATCTTTGTCAGAAACTGCTGGTATCCCATCCTTATAAAAATATAATGACTTTTGGAGGCTGCAAGAAAGACTTCATGCTGGTGGTGCGTCACAGCATTGATGCAAATACTTGCAAAGACGCACCTACAGAGCGGCACCTGTTCACGATGGATGTTTCTAAAGTAAGTGACTGTGTACTTGTAGTTGAGCCGTGCTGTCTGATAGGAAAAGTTTGTCACATTAAAACAAGAGTTTTAAATTGACTGTGACCACCAGCCTATGTAAGGGCCGACCGTAGCTCAGGCGGTAGATCAGGTCATCTGGTAACCGGAGGGTCAAGAGTTTGAATCCCCACACTTCACTCATCCTGCCTGTTTGGTGGTGGTCAGAGGGTCTGGTGGCATCTGGCAGCCTTGCCTCTGTCAGTGTGTGTCATAAGACAGCAGTGGCTACAACATGTGTGCAGTTTATCACCACCAAATGTGAGTGTGTGTGTGAATGACAAACTGTAGTGTGAAGCGCTTTGGGAGTCATAGGACTTAAAGAGGCCCTTCCATTAAAAACTGTTTTTCTGAGGTTTCTGTTGAATATTTTAGCTCCACAGGTGTTCTTACCTTCATAGTGGGTGTGAAAACAGGTCAACAACTTCTCTTTCAGTTTATATCTCTCAAACTATGCAGGGGGCGATAAAACCCGAGTTCTCCTGAGTCTGAACGGCCGGTATCTGTTTCGTCACAACTCCTTTGTTCGTTAGTTTTCGGCAGCTCCCGCAGTTGAAACTATGCCCAGCATGCTGCTGGCTAAAAGCTGTCAGCATAAGACGTAGCAAACCGGAAGACACAACATCTGATGTTACCATGCGCAGCGGGGCAGGAACCAGTATTCTTTGCTCTAATAGGCTAGTTTGTTAGCCAATCTGAGTGCAGCAAATTTGAACAATGAATATGAACGAGCTGCTGATGAAGCAGTCGGAACCACCCGAATTTTAATGCAGACAGATTGAAAGGTCTGTTAATTAGTGTTTCCTGACATTTTTTAGATATAAAATGTTTCATATTGCTGGTTAATACTTAAGAAACAACCACAAAGTCCTGAAATGTGTATGAAATGGCCTCTTTAAGAAATGCACTATATAAGTACACGCCAGGGTATGCAGAATCAAAGTATAGTATTTCCTTTTAAAACTATATTTAAATTAAAATGATTTATTTTGACAGGCACAACATTGGCATTATGTTTACATCTACTAGCCAGTAGTGGGCACCATTGTGGGTTGCCTAATACACTTTGTAATAGCAAGGTTTGTACTGTGCAGGGTGGTGGAGTTGGGATTTCATTGTCCTTCTCGGGGAGGAGTGACAGGAGTAGATCGGCTGGAAGCCTTGTTCTGTTGTTGTGGCTGGATGTCGCTGTGGTGTTCGTGTTCCATATTGCACCTTTAATTTAAAGCCCCGATTAAAACAGCTTGGATAATGAAATAAGATTTAGTTGTATATGGGCCAGATTGTGGATTAAAATGTTCTTTCATCTCAGAGGATATTTAGCTTGACTTTCCATCTTGAAAACGAACAGATTGTATAACATATAGTAGCTTCATTCGATCATCAGTATTGCTCATAAAAACTAATAGAATCTGTTTAGATAACTCGTAAGTTCTCACAAATGTGTGTTTTGCTTTATGGACAGATAAGGGAGATCACCCTTCTCATCTGTAGCTACATCAACAGTGCACATCAGCAGAAGGCCGTGGCTCACCATCTCTCTGCCCCGGCTCTGATGGTGGCCCAACACATCGGGCTGAAGAGCAAAGAGCCCAGCAAGGCCCCCACATGCCTGTGATAGCACACACAAAGTACATGTTCTGTATGATTTTCCCAGGAACAGAAATGTAAATAACTTTCTCTGAGAGCAAGAGCTCCAAACTTTAAGCATAGTTACAAAGTAAAGTAAAAAATACAATTCTTTCCCCAGTTAGTGTTACCTGGTAGATTTCTATCTGTAAAATATGGGCTTTGAAGGACATGAAGCTGCAAATCACAGCTAGTGGGGTAAATGTTAAGATCTGCTTATAGTGCATATTCTGTCTGTTTTCCTGTGAAGCTAAAAAAAACATCAGGAAGTAAAACTTTTGTGTCAGTGTTGGTCTCATGTAATGAAGAAGACTATGACAGAGGGACAGAGGCAGGAATAAATAAAAATTATGTGAATAAGTGAATAAACATGCTTTCTTTTTTGTCTTTTCTTTTTTCACACACACAAAGAAATGATGATATGGTGGCCTGGTTTTATTGTAGGCTCATGTGTTAAACAGTTTAGTGTGAGCTTAGTTACTGAACAGACAGAAGCCTAGTAAAACTTTAATCTCATCCAAACAGTTAAAATGTATCCTTGAAAGGAAATGGCTGAAATCAAGTTCCTCTGTTCTGAACATGAGAGCCTTTTGTGCTCTTTAGGTCACCGACGTGTGTTCTGTTGTGTATCAGCTACATGTTGATCAACTGTATTAGTTCAGTAGTATTTTGGAAGGCTTTCTATTAAATGTAAAAACTTAGAATTTAAACTGAAAAATCAGGATAGTTTTAAAAGATTCAAGATTCTCAGAACGTAACATTTTACATACCTATGTATTTATTTAAATCACTAGGATAAATGGATGATATAGCAAACAAGAAACTGGTTTAACTGCATGATGACGTGACCCACATGACGGTTTTTTCTGTGGAAAGCTACCCAAACTCCTAGAACCATAAAATTCACTTCCGCGTCTTTTTTTCACAGCTACAGAACTGCTCTCCTTCATCCTCATTGGTCTAAACAACTCTGACGTGCAGATACCTGTGATAGGCGCCAGGCAGCAACAGACACACCCTAATTCCTGTAGGCTTTCTGAGAAGAGAGGGGGAGGGGAAGCTATATGACACCTACCTACCTGAACTAGTTGGATATGTTTTTGTGCCCATGTTGCTATGGAGGCAGGGGGAGAGTTGAAAGGGAGACAAACTGGGTGAGGCAAACAACTAAACAGCCTCTTTGTAGTTTTGGTCATTCACATTCACAAAATACATTATTTTTGTAAATAATTTGACATATAGAATTAAGTTGAAGTCATTTTATAACTGGAAAGTGTTTTTATTCCAGTTTCACTGTAACATGTGTTCAGAGGACACCAACACCTTTCTCAGTCTATGCCTTCTTAAGCTAAATAAACAATTCGTTTGACTCATGAACACTGTGGTAACAACTTAAGTTCATTTAAACTTCAGGCTTTTCTTTTAATCTTGTACACAGACAGGTTAAAAAGGTGGATTTGTAGATACCAACTGTCAGGTCACTTGGAGGAAGAGGAAACTACCATTATCACTGCATGTCAAAACTCCAGCAGCTTTGTAGTTTCAGAACTCTTGTATTCATAAAACATGGTGACTCACAGATGAAGGCCTAGAACTTAAATAATATGGTAAATTAAGATTTTTGTTGGAATTTGAACCCTTTTACAATCCACAGGGGAAAACTGAAGTTATTTTTGGTTTTTAAATATTGTTTTAACCCTCTTAGATTTTTTCCCTTTATGCACCTTGGAAGTAGGTAGTGTGTGGATAAACTTCTAATCATTAAACTCATTTCACATTGGTCTCTGTACTGAAGGTTGAGACGCAAATATAATTAAACTTTTCTTAATTTAGCTTGTAGTTACTTCTGGTTTCTGTTCCATCTAATCAAAGGAAACAGGTTTACCACATACCCTCCCGCTCCAAGTTGAGCATATTTTACTTTAACAGAAATGCAAAATGTAAAATAACTCTTTAACATGACTCAATACAGCAAGTATTTAAAAAGATCTTTTATTTAAAACAATTCAAACACTAAATAAGAAACTGTACAATGATAATTGAATCCAGTTGACAAGTTAAAAGTCTTTATGGCATGTACACATTAATGTGATAAGACTTGACATATACACCCAAAAAAAAAAAAAGGGGGTCTACAATATTCAATAAAAACCAAACCAGCATTTGAAGAAAAAAAAATGATGAGTTAAAAGTGGTGTACACTTCATGGACTCTGGATTATTACATTCTGTTCATCTCCGTTGCCTGAATATAAGAAATAAAGAAGAAAGGTTAAACAGCTGTTATGGAACAAATGGCTTTCAAAAAGTAAAAAAACAAGAAAATTCACTTTACCGGAGCCTTGCGATACTTGCGTTGACGTCGCTCTAACAGGAACTACATGGCAAAAAAAAAAAAGCTTTCAATACAAATTTACATTTAACAACCATTTAAATACGAAGTATGTGTTCTTACCACAGCCACGAGACCTGCAACCACAAGCAGCACCACAATCACGATGACTGCGATGATTCCTTTTGAAAGATGCTTCATTGTGAAGGTTGGAGCTTCTTCATCCACATAGTACACCAGGATGTTTTCCATGTCTAAATTCACACTGCCCACTTTAGGAGAAAACTTTTTCTGTTCCTGGAACAGAGGAAGGACCTTCACCTGTATAGAAGAAAAGGGACATGTTCATTAAAATGCCCTTTATACATATAGAGAAGTTAAAAACCAAAACATACATCTTTCTCCATGTAGTACGCTGTACGGGCCAGGTCAATCGTACGATCTCCTTTTGGTTTCTCCACATCCACCACAATCAAGCGAGCATCAGGGTCATACTGCAAAATAGTAATTTAAAAAAAAAGTGAAGTGTGTGTTTTCATCTCGAGGCAATCTAGTTTTCCACACTTTAAAAAGAAATGGATCTCTTCAGATGAGTCTAGCTTACCTGGACTTTTTTGATCAAGCTTTGATCCAAGCCATAACGCTCTTTGATAGCAGCACCAATGGCACTGTAGAACCAAGAAATTTAAATTAACTTTTTTTTTTTTTTTTTTAAATTGTAAACAATTAAGCTACTCAGAAAAAGGCACTTACGGCTGCAGACCGCTTTCATCCACCTTTTGACTGACTTTAGCGTGAGTCAGCTGCAGACGGACCATGCTGGAAACAGTTAATCAGTTTTAGATTTGCGTACAAGTTGTGATCTACAGATGGTTTTAAATGCTAATATCTTCACTTACAAGGTCTCGACCACCTTGTCACACTTGATGTTCTTATCACCCTTGTCAGTTCGACGCACACCAGCGCTGTTGACACACCAACACTCTTCGGTACCGTTGCATTGCTTAGCCTTAAAGAGTCCATTGTTCTCACATTCTGGGTCATAAATTCCATCGTTGTCCACAAAAGCAGTTTCAACTGGTTTTCCCCCGATAGTACGAGTGTTTAGGCCTTTTCTAGCTCTATACATCTCTGCCTTCATCAAGAAGCATTTGGGGATCACTTAGGAGGGGAAAGAGAAAATAAATATGAGCAATTGCCAAAATGTGTAAAGGGTACCAGTCACAACAGATAACTCTTAATTGTTTCTTTACTTACATGTGGTGCAGTTAAGGACTTGTTTTTCATTATCGCCTACCATAACGTAGCATGAACATGGTGAACCATCACAAGTGGCCCATTTCATAGTGTCACATACACCTAAGGAGAGAGATAGATATTTTATTGATCTTCTACACTCCAGAGCTTGACATTAAAAACACATTATAGTGTTAAGTGCACACAGTGCAGCTTAAAGTCTGTGGTACGAGTTATATCTGTAAACTTCTGGTTTTTTTTTTTTTTTTTAAATAAGACGTTGTAAAACATTCACAGTTGTACTGCTGTGTAACAGGAACGGGTGTTGAACACCTGGGCGTTGGTTTGTTCCTGCTGTGAAGAGGGCCAAGCTGCCCAACCCCCACCTTAACTCACCTGGACGCGCTTACTAGTCCCACAGCTTTTAAACTGTAACGTTTTTAAGTGTTCTTTTTCATACAAACTACTGCACACAGCATTAGTTGAGTGTACATTCAATGTTGTGAAACAAAATTTGTATAAATTTAAAAAAAATGTTTTAAATCGATTTTATATAAATTCATTTGTTAAGATAACCTTGTTTAGAATTTGAGAGTTTACTTACATGGTTGACTTTGAGCTTTTGCCACAGATATGAAGGCAGCCAGTCCGAGAAGAATCCAAATTTTCATGATGAATTCGGTTTTTAAGAATCACTTGAGAAAAACTCTTTAATAACAAGCGGCTATTTTGTCCTTCCGACGTCGACTGAGATCAAAAATGGAGTGAACGACACCGTCGACGGTTTGAACAATACTTCCTTTCTCTGGCGGCAGGTGTGTCCTGGGCAAACCTGTTTGGAGATACGTATCCGAGCGCGCGCAGGTAGACTGAGGAACCAACACCACAAGAACAACAAACCTAAATGGTTTCAGCTGTTTTCGACTTTACTTATGAGACAAGGACACGTTACGTCACTCTCATTTACATACCGTGTGTTCCTATCAGGTAGGTGTGGTGACTCACCTTTTCCGGTATGATTGAATGCGCTCGCGCTCTCTGTTGACATATTTTCTTGTTTCGATCCCACCTTTACGAGTTGATTCGATCTTTAACATCTCAGTCTCTGTCTTTATTCTGAGTAAAATAGATTATCTAAAATATGTCTTTATGTGTCAAAAGTAATAAAGTTGTTTCTCTTTGCGTTTTTTTATGTGTCTCTTGTAATAGGCTACTTAAATGTTGTTTAACATAAAGTCCTGTAAATGTTACAACTGTGATATTTTCCAATATCATCCCAATAAATGTAGTGACATAAAAATAAAATACAGATGTCTATAAAACAATGCTTCGAACTGAGTTTTAAACATAACATAAAGAACATAAAACAGATATTTAAAGGTGTCTCAGTTGTGACAGAGTAAACAGATTCTTTGAAAAGTTTTTGGGTGTGTCAGGAACTAGTAATTTATTTTTTTGTGGTGATATATATGTGACATGTTGGAACCAAATTTTTTATCGATTAGAATTTTTGCTTTTTGTATCAGTCTTTATGGATTTGTGGAGTTTGTCATTTAATTACATTTAATTTAGTTAATTTATATAGGGCCAATGTTAAAAAAAAAGCAACAAGGGCAAATTAATCAAAACATGTCCATGTTCAGATCATTTTCAGTTCAATTTAAGTGTAAAATGATCAGATTTAATAAAGTGAGTTAGTCATTCCTTTTCTCTGTCTCCAGTTTGTGCTGCTCAGAATGGGAGATTGATTGCGTTGAATCGATAATTCAACCCAATCGGCTGATTCCTTAGAAATTAAAATTTTAAATTTTTTGCCAACTGACCTCATGTTTCCATAAAGGGCCTTGAAAGGACTTTTGTTATAAACTGGCACTTTCTAAATAAAAATGAATTGAACTAAAAGTGAATACATCGAGTCTGTCCTCTGCCAATCCATCACGATCTGGTTTGGTTCAACAACCAAACTTGACAGAAACAGACTACAGAGAACTATAAGGTCTGCAGAGAGAAACTAAAGGCTTTGATAATCTGCTCTCCATCCAGGACCTGTACCCATCCATCCAGGACCTAGACTCCTCCAGAGTCAGGAAAAGGGCAGGCAACATCATCAGGGACCTTCTTACCCAGGATCTCACCCCTTCTCTTCCCTCTGCACGGTGCTACAGATCACTGTACGCCAAAATCACAAGACACAAGAACATTTTTCCCCCCAGGCGTCACAGAGTTAAACATATTTAAAACCCTTAATAAAGAAATAACACATTTTACTTATGGAAATAATTATATTTTATCTGTATAAACACCAATCAGCCACTTATGATGGGCCATGCTACTAAATGTATCTCTGTGTACAATGTACTAAATATTGGCTACTTATTTTTTCACATACCTGAAAGTACAAGACCAAATGTGAAATGGAGAAACATTCATTCTGTGTTTAACTGTGTTTTCTGTGTTGCTGTCAAGCACAAAGTTTTAAAACTAGTTTCAGTTTTATTGTAACGACTTTTGTTTTTAATTAAATTGGAAATACATATTCCTGCGAAACATTTTAGCAGTATGGAGTAGACCAGATGCCAGTTTCTTTAATCCATTGAAACTCTTGAACATGTTTTTAGTTCCCCCTTGTTGTTTCGTTGTGACAAGATGAGATCATTATTCGTCCAGGCAGGTTTTGAACAAGGCAGAAACTCAAAGCTGGGAAAATATTTTTTTGGTGTTGTGAGTCACACTTTGCTGGCAGACACAACTGAGTCACAGCCTCTGGACCTCTTCAAGATGATCAGCTGCAAAAGTATTCTTATAAACTCCTTGCTGGGTTTCTTCAATAATGTCATGTTAACTGCCAAATTAAAGTGGGATTACAGAAAATTAGAGAAACCATACGTTTCAGAAGGACTCATATTCAAAGTATATGAAATATTTGTGAGGTGTAAAAAATCCCTTGAGTGGCAGTTTTAGAAAACATAAAGAGCAATTATTGGACTGTCACTTTAAAGCAGGGCTGGCCCTGAGCTGCGTGGTGCCCAGGGCAAAAAAGGATTTTGGCACCCCCTACTGCCCAGAACAAAGTACAAGAATGTACAAGTACAAAACAAGTAACTAAATATCTGGATTATGTTGCAAAAAACATTTATTTATACTAAAATGCACAGGATAGATAGATAGATAGATAGATAGATAGATAGATAGATAGATAGATAGATAGATAGATAGATAGATAGATAGATAGACAGACAGACAGACAGACAGACAGACAGACAGACAGACAGACAGACAGACAGATAGATAGATAGATAGATAGATAGATAGATAGATAGATAGATAGATAGATAGATAGATAGATAGATAGATAGATAGATAGATAGATAGATAGATATTTAATCATTACTTATTTTGCTCTTTACATGAAATGAATGGTGTGTCCAACAGTTTGTCCAAAAAAAAGAGGAGAATTTGGCGCCCCCTCCAGCAGAGGGCGCACATAGGTTATTTTTTTACCTTATCCCAACATGTTTCCGCTGCGTCTGCAGCTTTCCTCAGGGGTTTTCATCTGGATGTTGTAGATGACGTGTCTTTTAAGCCTCCTTTACAGGGGAGTGCCCGACACCGCAGGTCTGTGATGTCGGCCACTCCCCCTGATGTTCGTAGGTCCCTGGAGGATGGCGTCCCAGGTGTGCGGGAGCTGGTAGGCTCCCTCGTCCCTGACCCGTCATCTACAACATACAGATGACAACCCCTGAGGAAGGCTGCAGACGCAGCCAAAACATGTCGGGATAAGGTAAAAAATAACCACCTTAAATATATTTGTCTAAGCTAAAAGAATCAATTCAAAATACGTATATGTTAAAATATGAACAAAATGAACCTCTTAAAACTATCTCTGTTTCCAATTATTTCTAAAAAGCAGTTTTCTAATGATTTTTCAAAAGCAAAACAGATTGCATTTTTATCAGCCAACAAAACAGCTGTTATATATTTTAGGGATTATTTTCTTACATTATAATTTTTACAACGTATGGCCATAATTTCTCTGTGAAACTAGTTGGATTGTTGACCAACATCCAACTACTAGGACCACAACAGTGCTTGAAGATGACACAGTCATAATTTCTTATTTGCATGTGGAAAGAATCGTCTTTCTTATAGCATGTGAATGCAGCAATGTTTATAATGTCAAATCTTACACGATTCCACGTTGTCTTGATTCAACAGAACAGGAATTCAAACATCCGTAGGCTGAACAAAAGTCAGGCATGTCGATCTTCTATATTTCTGTAAACACAAAGCCAGCAATGTCCATTTTTAATATATCTCAATCTAACTTTTATGTTTCAACAAACCAAGCCACTTGGAAATCAGGGGCAATTTAGCCCGAGTTTATACCTGTTGGTGTAGCGGACAGAGATAATCAATATATGGCCAATTTTAAAATGAATATTGCCTATCTTTTTTTAAAAAAAAACCCTTCAAATTTTCCGAAAAAGTTTTTACAATGTACCATGTTCATTTACACTTTGACAATGACACATAAACTTAACACATCTTAACAAATTTCACATGGGTTCCCTTTAATATTTGACTAAAAGTAATCAAATAGATCTTGTGGTTACATAAATATACTTGTTTAATTACAGGCATGTCCTTTTCGTGCAAAACTCTAAAAAAAAAGGCTCAGGGCTTAAATGAATGAGCAGCTAACACTGATGTTAAATATCAACATTGTAGGCTACAGCAAGCGGTGGACCACGACAGCCTAGCCGTCTACAAGCCAAGTTGGACAGCTAATAAGGTCAAAAACATCCACAAAGACAGCCGTTCAGAAAAATATTAGGTTGTTGTAAAATTGTTGTTGGTTTTGTAGAACTCTGTTAGAAATATAGATTGTTATCTCAACCCTGATAACTCAGAAATAGTCTAAACGGGACATATTCCCCCTTAGGTTGTGTTTTGAAAGCAAACCCGGTATTTTCAACATGTGTAAGTGTTTCATCTTAGGCCTGTGAATAATAGGGTTTGTAATAAAGCAAACCGTTTGTAAAGCTAAACCGGGCTGACAATCAGTACCCTAGAGTAAGATGGCCGCGGTTTCGCTACACCTCCGAGTCCCGCGTCAGATGTCGAGTGTTGATATCTATGCTTCCAGCTCCTTCCGTCAGGCTGCTTCTTCAGCAGCTTGTTCATATTCATTATTCAAATTGAGTCGGGGTATTGAGCAGGTATTGAAGCAGATTTCTTTCTCTTCCAACATCTCTTCTACCTCTTCTTATCTCTTTTTCCTCTTCTTTCTTTTTCCTCTAATTTTCTCTCTCCGTTGCCATGTCTACTGACTCAAAAAAGTTGTAATAAACAAAATAACATCTAAATAAAAATAAATAAAGGTAACAAGCTGAACATTGCAGTGATTGTAATCAGGGCTTGACATTAACACCCGCCAACCCGCCAAATGCGGGTGAATTTCAGCAGTGGCGGGTGACGCAGACTAGCCACTTTTGGCGGGCTGAATTTTATATACATTTTTTTTATTGTAGTTTTCTCAAATGACATCTGACATAATAAATGAATTGCAATGTGAGACTAAGACACTACAACTCCCATGAGCACTGCCTGCGCACAGTGTTTGCTCATTGGTCCATTCGTGACCAACGTCACTTTAGACAGCCGGTCCCTGTGGACAACAGTTGTGAAGTAGTGGGGGTGATAATGTGGCGGCACATTCAAGGCGTCAGGAAACCCGAAGAGCAAACAAAAAGAAAACATGAAGATGAAACGAAGGAAGGAGAGACAAAGAAAAAGAAAAGGTCGTTTAACGAAAAGTGGAAGACAGCAGGTCGAGAATGGTTATCGTATGACCCAGGGGAGAATGTGTGTACAAGAGTCATTTACATTTAAAAAGGTTGTAAATCTAGGTCAAGTAAACTTTACCATGCCATAGTCAGCTTTAATCATATTAAATATAATTTCTCAACAACAAAATTGTGGCTAGTGAAAATGCTGAGTGGCTAGTAACTTTGGAAAACCACTAGCCACAGTGGCTGGTGAACAGAAAAGTTAATGTCAAGCCCTGATTGTAATGTTCAGTGAAGATTGCAGTGAAGATTTTTTGTCCTCGAGTCCGAGTCTGAGTCATTTGATTTTGAGTATCTGCCGATACCGAGACCCGATCCGATCTATAATACATTAAAAAATGAATAAAAATGTGCAAATAAACAGATCCAGGATGTTCCTTATGTTGTATTGAATTCACCCTATTTAATATTTAGCTGCAGGGACAGGACAGCCAGCAGTCCTTGGACAACAGCCAGTTGTGGCCACTCCAGCATGTCCTGGGGTTTCCCCTGGGCTTCCTCCTGGTGGGGAGTCATGAAGTGTAAAAACGAACATGATGAGAGCGCATTTCTGTACTATGAGCATGCAGACAGTCCGAACCTACACAAACCGGTGGACGGACATTACGTTGTTAAATAAAACATTGTGTAATTAAATAAGCTGATTAGAACGGCAGACGCTGCAGAAAGAGTGATCATGATCATGGACTGTCTTCTGCATGCAGTAAGTGATCACCTCCACTCCATGAACCAGTAAACTAACACCAGAACTCATGCTAACGCGGCTAGTGAAGCTAATGGAGCTAAAGTGGCAACATTCTCAACACAACATCATTCACCGAGCCAATTAAAAAAGCTTACCTCGAAGAAAATATACGCACCGAGGATTTTATAAGTCCTCATCTTCTCCCCTGTTGTGTAAACTACAGAACTGTTAACATTCACATTTTCCCACAAGTTGCGGTCGGTCGTCGTGGAAACACGTCCCCTCTTAAAATGGCGGCTGCAGGTTGCTTGGGAAACTGTCCCGGATACTGACGTCACACGAAAAGGTTTATAGATGTGTTAAAAACTAATAAGAATATACAGTATATACATGTTCGAGTCCTGATCGGGAGGTAACGTCCGATTCCGATCGAGTCTGAAACTACGTGATCGAGCCTGATTTCCAACCACGTGATCGGATCTGGACATCCCTAATGCAGATGCAAACTGTCAGGTGAAAAGCAGACTTGGATTTGGTTAAAATGAGGTATAAAACTATCATTTAGAGAGTGGAGGTCAGAGAAGGACCTGATATGGTTGTTAGAGATCCTTCATCCTTTGTTTGATCTATTTATTGCCAAGATTTCAGCTAGAAGCTCTTTGGGAATAACCTTGTTGGTGATAAAATTTGATGGGGGCCAAACTGTATCATCTTTTGTCATAATATATATTTTGTCATAAGATCTAATTCTAAATGGGATCGTTTCTAATGTGTGTTATACTGTATGTCAATACATTACCAGCTTCTCTGCAGCATAATGTACAAGAATTGACACAGCTCTGATAAACACAGACGAATCAAACAAATAAGAAATTACTGGAAAAATCTAAACCTCTCATTGATGAAGACATAAAAGAAAAGTTGTTTGCTCCGTGTCTTAGCTGATATACTGTAAAGTGGACAACTCCTAGCCTCGGGGACTGGAACATTTATTGTTCTGACACACAACCGAGAGAATATGGGTGTTCCTTTTCCCAAAGGTTTAAGATGTCAGGGCAGATGCTGGATATGTCTTAGTGGTGCATTGTGACAAGTGGGGTGGAGGAATCCCAGAAAAAACAGAGACACTCTTGAGGACAGTGGCTCAGACAAAGAGACGGACAAAAATCCTGAGAAAGCTGCATTTAATCTGACATGGCAGAAACAAAAAAGACTATGACACAGGGAAATAAAAAGTGAGTAAACCTTTCTTTCTTTATATTATTTTAGTTATTCTGTGTCATTTCATTAAATATTTTTTTTTGTATCTGCAAAAATTTTTTGTTGTTCAACAGGTTTTTTGTTTTCTTAAGAAGTTCTTTTTTTTAACAATAAGTTTGATTTTATTTGAGGTGAAAGCATTTTCTTGGCCTTGATTTGTAAATCCATTTGCGTTTTTTTCTTAGTATAAGTCTGATATATTTGACCAAATGTATGTGTGAAAAGATGTATTTTATAATTTCCATCTGTGATGTAACTCATTTGTTGTTAGAATACATACAACTAGCCTCAATTTGTTCGACAAGGGATTTTAATTTTTGAAATCCCTAAACCATCCTCAAGACAAAGAGTCAATAATAAATAATTTTATTGTATAATAGAGATCAACATACTGTATACTTGAGCTACACTTTCCAGGCAGTTTCCAAATGTGAAGTATAATTAAATTACTTTTTATTTGGCAAGATAAGACAATCCAGCTTCCCATCACACTTATGTTGCCATGTTAATGTAATAAACAACGCTCTGAAGATTGATCAAACGTTTCATTTAATAATTTATGAAGATAAAATTATGCAGTGCTTCACAAAGGACCATCATAAAAATAAGAATGAAACAATCATATGAAATCACATTCAAGATAAATTAGAATTATTTAGAATTAAATATTACCCGAAAGCTCATTTGAAGATATGAGTTGCTTGTGAACAGGTCCGATGCGTCAACAGAGTGTAAACATAAGGGCAAAGAGCTCCAGAGCCTGGGGGCCACTACTGTAAAGGTTCTATCTGTCATTTAGTTTTCAGCCTTGTTGAAGGGACGTGAACAAACCCTGATCAGATCTCAAAGTCCTGGTGACAATAAATCTCTGAAGAAGATAAGTATAAAACACAATGTTGAATTGCATTTAGTAAGAGCAGTATATGTGATACATGGGAGCAGGTTTGAGTTGTGTTTTGGATTAGCTGCAGTTGATTCAAACATGAGTTACTGAGGTTTTCTGAAGCACAAACAATAACCTCAATCTTGCCCTCAGACTTAATTCTGTTTTGAATGACTGGAATCATTGAAACATTGTGATAAAGCCGCTGTGCTACAACTTTTTCAAAAATCTTAACCAGAAAAGTTAGTTTTGCATCTGCACTGATGGGTCTATAGTTGGTTTCTTTGCATTTTTAAAAGCAGCTGGGACCTGGCTGATATGCCGAAAGAACCAGTAACATGACGAAATGAGAGGTAACAGTAATGATGAGTGATATCTGAAACACATGATTCATCTGTTGAACCAATTTACAGCAATGGCTGAAAGAAATTGGGTGGTACCTGTAAAGAACTGTAAGATGAGTAGGTGGAATGAAAGGTAGAGATAATGAAGAATAACATTTCGCACAGTGTTCACTTTTGAAATACAAAACGTTCGTCATTAGAAAAAACTGGAACAGCAGAATGAACAGAAGAAACAATTTTAGCACTTGTGTCAAAAGATATTTGATTTTTTTAAACTATCTTGGATCAACTAAGAAAAATCAGTTGCTCTCCGTCCCTTAAACAATTCATTATTACAAAATGAGAGTTTTTTTCAGGTGAACAAGATGAACTGAAAGACCAGTTGATTTCCACAAGCTCTCTGTCTCCCTACAAGAACCATCCATCCATCCATCCATCCATCCATCCATCCATCCATCCATCCATCCATCCATCCATCCATCCATTCTGCTAAATCAATTTAATTTAATTCAAAAATACTTTAATAATCAGTGAAGGGAAGTTGGATGTTGTTGTAATTCAGTTTTCTTCAGAGAGCCATTGTAGATTATTCTAGCTGTGGGCAAGTTGAACCTCCTGTAGCCATCTAAGTTTCACCAGATCAGGAAAAGCAGAGGAAAATTATTTGTTTTTGGGTTGCAGAGGCAACAGGGTCAGGAGCAAAACCTAGACATCCCTCACTCCAACAACACTCAGGGCAGAGAGGACATGTCCCTCCAGCTAGTTCTGGGTCTGCCCGGGGTTTTCCTACTCGTGGGGCATGCCTGGAAATCCTCCATAAGGACACAACCAGGGGGAATCCTGACCAGATCTCTAAACTCCTCAGCTGATTCCTTTCACTGTGGAAGAGCAGCAGCTCAACTTTAAGCTCCTCCAGATGATGGAGCACTTCATCTTATCTCTGAGGCTGAGTCCAACCACCTTACAGTGGAAGCTCATTTCGGTCGCTTGTATCCAAGATCTTGTTCTCAGAATGTTGGAAAGCCACCTACATCATCTTGTGTCACCTATAACTGGAGCTTTTTAAATTTGCCCAATAGCAGTGCAGAAGATAGCAATCATAGAAACAATAAATACTGGCTGGAGGGATGCTTTTGATCAGGGGCTAGACAGATTACTTGGACTGGTTAGTCCTTCCGCAACCTGATGTTGTTTCAGCTCCTGACATCTGAGAAAGGATGTTAGGATTATACAAACCAGACACAGGCAATTTTATTTAAATATACAGATATCTATAAAATTATAGATTCATTACATGTTAAGTTTTTTTTAAGTCAATCTGTGACTCAGATCTTGGTCTTTTGCAGTGACTTATTTAAACATGATTACACTTAGATCTTCTTTTTCAGCCTAACTCAGTATTTCTGAAACAAGGTAATTATAAATGTTCTGATAATGCTTGGGTAAGCCCATCTCTGCTGTCTTAACTGTATTTACTGAATTCAGCTTCAGTAAAATAGGTTTCACTGTGATAAGCCAAATAAAATAATACACAAACAAAACACACAAACCATGATAATTCTATGTTTACTTCCACCAAGGAGGTAAAATTGTTGCTAGCTTTGGTTTGTCTGTTAGCAATATACAACTTGATAATTAAACACAGAACTTAGCAGGATGTTTATAAAGTTTTTTTTTTTTTGACATATGATCTGATAGGGTTTAATAATCCAGACTGATAGTGTGAAGTTGAGCTGACATAAGGGATTATTAGTGAATCTAACAGGTGTGTAGAGTAGGGGTCAAAATGTATTTTCCATTCTGATGCTTTATGGAAAACTATGTATGGTTTTATTTATTAATTGAAAGTTGTATATTTTTTATTTATTTCTGTTATTTGTATTACAGTATCATACATCTAACTTGGCTCTTCTATGTATAGCCCCACCTCTTGTCGGGTCGGGGAAACACATAGTACCACAATAAGTCTTTGTTTTGCTTGATTTAAGTGTTTTATTTTAACCCAAATCTTCTTGCCTCTGAGTCCTGCCTACATCTGGGTCCTTTACCCCCCCACACCACACCACAGTTTTGTTAAAAAAATCATTTGATTTTTCCCATATTTCTAAGACAGGTAGGTGTTACTATTTCTCTTAATATTTTAACATTTCTTGGCAAAAGTAGGCCACACAATTTATTTAATGTAAAATAAGGAAATGCAACAAAAATAAATAAATAAAAACATGCAAATATTTTCACTCAAAAGTCACTTACATGGTAGGATTCTATCAAAGAAGAAGCAGTACTTGGTGATAAAATGATAAAAGCAATTATTTATATATTATATTATATATATTGGACCAGAAAAAAACATGATTGCTTAAACTGATAAGACATTTTGACTTCTACACATTAATGTATAATTAACATATAATATAGGAATTTATTTTTATTTGAAAAGATTGTTTTGCCAACAGAAAGTGTTGATGTTACATGTAATATTCATCTCTGTCCCAGATGCAGTACCTTTGGGACTGTAGGCGTTCCTGCCTCTAAGTAACTGGAGTTGAAGCATTGACTGTTTGTCCATTCAGACCTTTTTTCAGTATCACAGACAATAGCACTACATGACCTGAAGGAAGTATCAACATTTGGATGGTAACCCAATCAGGACAAACAAAATATTTACATTGTTGTTGTTCTCAACAACGAGCTTGTCCTTACCTTGAGTCATTTACCAGAAAAATACCGATCAGAGTGCATAGCACATTTTGGAAACTATTTAATGTTACAGTTCACTGATGTCAAAATCTGAGTTTATAAATATAACTTTATATAAAAGACTCTGGATGTGTTTGATATCTGATGTTTTGGAATGATTCTTGTTGTAGTTTGAATGTCGGTATTCAGTTCTAATCTGATATCCTCTATGCCATGAACTGCTAAATCCTCTTTTGTTTCTAAATTATAGATCTTGTAAAGCGTAAACTGTAACCAGTAAATTAATCAGCACACATATTTAGCATAGTGCATTATGCCTTCTCCTTTGCCTGGTTTGATTTGGAACTGGCCACCTTCCAAAAAAAACAAAAAAACAAGTAAATGACCAAACGACTGAAGCTGAAATTACAAGTGATTTTAAAACATCCAAACACCTGATTTCTAAGATCAGCTGTTCAGTGAGTTTATGATTCAGATTTAAAGCATATCAAAATACAGTAGGTGAATATGTGACTCTCAGAAAAAAGCTTTAAGCCTTTAACACAAAAGATTTTCGGTTATTCACTGGGTTTGATCAGTGATATTGTCAAGATGAAAAAACCTTAAAGTGTTGTGTTGATCTATTGTAAATTGGGGTCCTATTTATAGTTCTGGTGCTCTTAAATATTTGATCTATATCTGTATATATTGATTTTTTTGGGGGGGGGGGTTGTGCATGCTTTAACTAGAAAAGCACTCAGAGAGCATAGACCTCGGCCAAGCAGCACTTGGACTTATTGTAGAAAGTACCATGTCCGTATCTTGAAACAAAATTCCTGGATTCAGACGGTAATCCAGATCATCCCCAAAACGTAATCATCATACGTTTTTGAGTTATCCTGCTAACAGATAGACAAACAAACAAACCCGGATGAAAACACTACCTCCTTGGCAAAGGTAATAAAGTATAAAATGGTTTTATTAAATGGTAAACCATAATGTCAGAGGGTCTAACTGAAGATTTGACCATGTTCAGAACATACCCATTACATGAATTAAATAAGGATTATACAACAAAAAAGAAAGATGATAAAATTGCATTTTTCAGCAGGTGAGTCATGGACTGATTTCCCTTTGTAATTTAATATAGTAATTTTTTTAAAAGATTTTTTAAAAATGTCTACTAAAATTAGATTTTAAACTCCTGCCATTGCCTTCAAACTTCCATTTGTGTTACAGCAACCATAAAGACTTTTTCTTTTGTCTTGGAAAAATTTACTTCTTTTTCTCTTTTTTTAAGATTACAGAATTCTTTAATATGGTATATTGAGATATGAATTAATGGATATTTTGCCCTAATTGTTGATCAGCATTTTTCTTCTTTTTGTTCTTACAGGTGCCCTCTCTTGTGGCTGTTAAGATTAATTGCAGTGCTGGGATACTGCTGTGCAGGTATCTTACATATTAAACATGCTTTTGTTATGCTTATATCATCACAAACGACTGAGATCAAATAACTCAAACTCTTTAATTACATACACAATTGTAGGAGTAGACAAGTAATCATGACCAGTATTTCTCAAGCTCTGTTTTTTCCTTTTATTCCTTTCAGCTATTGTTGACCAGAAGGACTGCCAGGATTCAGGCATTACATGCCATTCTCAGGCTGACTGCGTGAAGATTAGGAATAACTTTACCTGTGTGTGCCGCTCAGGCTTTCAGGGTGATGGTTTGCTGTGTAGTGACATTGATGAATGTCTGGGTCTCTTGCACAATTGTCATCGCATGGCCACCTGCAACAACATAGCGGGAAGCTACACATGTGCCTGCCTCAGCGGATATAGTGGAGATGGCAAAAACTGTCAGGATATCAATGAATGTCTAACAGGAAATGGTGGTTGCCATGCTGATGCCCTCTGCACTAATACCCAGGGATCACGAAGCTGTCAGTGTAACACAGGGTTTGAGGGTGATGGTTTTCTCTGCTCTGATAAAAATGAATGCACAAACAGAGGGGTCTGCCATTGGAATGCAACCTGTGCCAACAGCCCTGGCTCATATATATGTACTTGTAATCCCGGCTACAAAGGGAATGGAATTTACTTGTGTATGGACATAGATGAATGTTCAGAAAATCCTCGTTTGTGCTCTTCCTCATTAGGCTACAAAAGCTGTATAAACTTGCCTGGTTCTTATCGTTGCACATGCAACAATGGATTTCAAAGTGCTGAACAGAGCTGTGTAGACATCAATGAATGTGCACAGAGTATCTGCAGCCCATATGCAGACTGTAATAACACCCTTGGGTCATACCAGTGTACTTGTTGGACTGGGTTTGTAGGAAATGGGCTGACATGTGTAGATATAAATGAATGCAACACAGATAATAAATGTGACCGTAATGCTTTGTGCATCAACAGGCTGGGCACTTATGAATGCTCTTGTCTGGAAGGTTTTCTCGGAAATGGGCAAAGGTGTGAAGACATTAATGAGTGTTCACAACCTAACATTTGCCCATCCTCCGCTACCTGTGTCAACACTGCTGGGTCATATTACTGTGACTGTGGCAGCGGCTTTATTTACAATAACTCCCGGTGCAATGACCTAGATGAGTGTACTGCAGGCCACTGCAGTCCCCATGCATCCTGCATTAATTCACCTGGTTCCTTTTCTTGTCAGTGTTTGAAAGGCTACAGGGGGAATGGTTTTACCTGTAATGATATAGATGAATGCGCTCCAACTTCACCATGCCACTCCAAAGCACTTTGTATTAACCTTCCTGGCTCATACAACTGCACATGTAATGAGGGTTATTCTGGAGATGGGGCTATCCAGTGCAATGACGTGAATGAGTGTTTGGTGAACAATGGAGGCTGCAGAAACAAAGCAACATGTGTCAACAATCAGGGTTCTTTTGCTTGCACATGCCCATCAGGGTTTGTCTTGATTAACCGGACAAGTTGCCAAGATATAAACGAATGTAAGGAAATGAGTAATCCATGTGGAATTAACGAAGAGTGCAAAAACACAGATGGATCCTTTGAATGCCCCTGCCGGAGAGGATTCTATCGCCCAGCCAGCAACCTGCCCTGTATTGATAAGGACGAGTGTAAAGACAATCTATGCCACATCAATGCCACCTGTCTTAACACTATTGGCTCGTACATTTGCACCTGTAAGAAAGGCTTTACAGGAAATGGAACCCAGTGTGTGGATATAGATGAGTGTAGTGAGAATGCATGCCATGCAAGAGCCAAATGCACCAACTTTATCGGGGACTTCTTTTGCTCTTGTCAACAAGGTTTCAGTGGCAATGGTTTTTCATGTCAGGATGTGGACGAATGCTCGCTCTCTAACATGACCTGCCCTACCTTCTCTAAATGCGTTAACTCACCTGGTGCTTATGTTTGCTCATGTTTAAATGGGACAGTGGCCTCCAATGATACATGTGTGCCTCCCGTTTCTCTATGTGATCCTCCCTGCCACAGTAAGGGCCTATGCCACCATTCACCTTCTGGATATCAGTGTGTTTGTGACCTGGGATATGATGGTAATGGGCTGACTTGCACTGACAAAGATGAGTGCCAGATGAAAGATATCTGTCCTGACAACAAAACTGAGTGTGTGAATCTTCCAGGATCCTTTTCTTGTTTTTGCAAGCAAGGCTACGCTCTAAATGGAGAACTGTGTGTTGGTGAGATATTTTATATGATTCTCAAGCAAATTCAAAATCTCACAACTCTGCCAATATTTACTAATTTGTAATTTATCTTGACCAATGTTTTACCATACTGTGGAAGTGTTAGGAGACAGAATACATGAAAACGATGATGACTTTGATTCATATCATGTAAAGTCATGGCACTGCAATGAATGAACCATATGTATTTTTTGTTATTTAAAGGCATACTATGTAGAAAAAGTGGAAATAATGGCTTTTTTTCAACACCAGGAGACAGTAATAAGCTAAATCATAATCCCGTTACTTCCACTAACCACCAGCAATGAGTATTATTCCTCACTCCAAGTCGCATTTACTGTATCAGCCAACAAAAACGGTTCTTGTAGGCTGAAACCAAACCATAACAACAGAGCAGTTCAGTCACCAGACCAGAACTGGATCTTCTGCTCTCTTTTCTTCTCTCACACATATGCGGGTCTCCTTTCACCCTCTCTCACCACACCAGAACTCACTTCTGACACAAAAAACATCAATGATTTATCGCCAGACAAAACCAGCAGCGAACATTTTTCAGCAGTAAACAGACAAATATATCTGTAATAATATTTGTGGCGATCAAAAAAAAAAAAGTTAAAGTAAAACGAGTCAAGAAAGGCCACAATGAAAACAAGCAGTTCACGTAAACAACGCACCTGAAATAAACTGTCTCAAAAACTTAATCAGTCCTTCTCAGTTAGCGGGGCGTGCCCGGTGCCATGCCAGGGGGGCGCGTATGACTTTTGGGAACATGCTTTTTTGCCGTACTAGAAAAAAAGTGCTACTGCACATCCACTACAGTGGGTGGTGGTGGCGGTCTTGTTGTCAGAATGTGCACAGGAAACATTAGTTCAGTGGTGTAGGCCTGAGCATGCGCACACACAGCACTGAGCAGGCAAATGAAGTGCACAGGGCTTCCAACTTAGCGACTTTGGAGCTATTTCTAATGACTTTTCAGATTCCTATTGGGACTTTTTCCCCCAAAAAGCGCCTAGCAACAAATCTAACAACATTTCTGACTTGCTTTAACTACGTTATGTGGAGATTGGATACCAATATTTGCAGATTAGAGCTGTTAAGACCTGCTTCCTCACAAATGCTCACACAGTGCATGCAACACAATCACGTGACATTGACCAACCAACCATAAACTTCTCTTAGTTATCACTTGCTAGCAAAGATGTTTTTTGTTTTGTTTATAAACTGAACCGAGTGCAAGTACTTAACAAGAGGAAAAATGAAGTAAACAACATAACAGTTACAAGGACAAACAGCCAGGTGGGTTAATTATATAAATACATAAAAAGATTTGCACATTTTGATTTTGTTAGAGGAGTGTGATATTAATGTTAACAGAAGCTAACTCAGGCAATGATAATGCTCGCTTTGAAGTGTCTTTTTTGTGTGCAGCAGATCAGGAGCTCCAAAAACTGGCATACTCACTCTAGTGGTGGAAAAAAGTACTACAAGATTTCTGGCCCAACAAATAATTAAAAAAGATCCATAACTTTAAAATAAAAATAAATCACATATGGCAAACAACATCTGGTTTAGCTCTCTAATTATGGTATTACTTTAGTTTTAAAAAACATAATATTGAAAATTCTACATATTATGCCTTTAAAGAATATTACCTGACACAATCTGCATGAATAATTCTCTGAAATTTTGAAAGTGTTGTAAAGAGAGCATGCTGACGTATATTTTCTTAAATGCAATTATTTAAAAAAAAATGTTTGATAAATAAGTCCAAAAATGTGTGATACTGAGTTAAATAGCATCCCCCTCATTACTGTTTGGTTGTTTCCATCTAGTACACCTAATTTAAAATTTTATACAGAATTTGTATTTTGTCTGAGGATAAGGTGTCATTTTTTTTTACTTGACCTGGATTTTGAATTAAACTCAATCCCTAAAAATTTTATTCAGCAAATTGGAACCATGTTTTACTTTGGTGAAAAATTCTTTTGATAAATGCCTTAAGCTGGATTCATACTAACGCAGTTCCGACAGGTCGGAGGCACACACCGCCATGATACGACGTCGTATGGGCTCTCCAGCTGCCTCGGTGGTTGGTTGGAGTCACGCTCTATTTTCTAACTTTCCGACAGCCGTGTGTGATTGGTCAGCAAAACAACCCAACTTCATTTCCGGCACGACATAGCTTCCTTTTTGTAAACAGCATGAGTGTTGACAGTCTTGAAGACAAATTTGTTCGCATTAAAAGAGGTCTGAAGGGTAGCAGTGGCGATGCTGGTGGCCGTAAAGTCAATGCTTTTTATTTATTTTATTCCTGGAGGAGAATTTCTTTAAAACACAGACGGAAAAGTAAAGAACATGCCTCCTGCTGTCCTGGCGGAGAATTTCTTTGCAACAGGGTCGGGGTAGTATGAACAGAGACTGACTCCGTCAGTACGCTGCCGTGTGGGAGCACTTTTTTCCTTTGCGTAAGCATGAATCCAGCTTTAGTCATCTTCATGCCCCTAACTACCCTTTGTCCATCCCTTTTCCAGATGTAGACGAGTGTGAGACTGGGCAACAGAAATGCAGTAAATTTGCCCAGTGTCTCAACACATTAGGCAGCTATTCCTGTTTCTGTCTCAGTGGTTTCACAGGAGATGGGAAGAACTGCTCTGGTAAGTATCAGTTTTCTATTATATACAACCATTGAAAGAAATGCTGTTTTGCCTGTTACGTGGACTCTTTTGTAAGTTTTTTTAGAACTTTTTGGGGCTACTTCCTTGACACTGTCCCATTTTGGATGAATTATAGACTTTGATGAGTGCCAAGTCCAAAACGGAGGATGTCATCCTGTTGCCAATTGCACTAACTCACCAGGATCTTTCTCCTGTGTCTGTCCACGTGGCATGGAGGGTGATGGCTTTGACTGTCAGGATGTGAATGAATGTGAGCAGAACTCTACCCTGCTTTCCAACTGCAGCTCCCAGGCTTTGTGCCTCAACACCAATGGTTCATACCTCTGCCAGTGTCATGATGGATATCAGGGGGATGGCTTCATTTGTGTGGATGTGGATGAATGTGCACTGCCTACAGCTTGTACTGAAAACATGGCATGCGTCAATATTCCTGGATCCTACAGCTGTTCTTGTATCCTGGGAAGAGTGTACAACAAGGGGACGTGTGTAAGCGAAAATACCTGCTTAAACGCTAGCAGCAACTGTCACATGCTTGCCAAATGCCACCCATACCAGGGTTCCTTCTACTGTCAATGTGCAGAGGGTTATGAAGGAAGTGGAACTGACTGCTGGGATGTAGATGAATGTGATCAGTTACGCGATCAAATGTGCCCTCCTTTTTCCTCCTGTTTTAACACAAATGGCTCCTATGTCTGCAACTGTTGGGAAGGTTTTCAGAACAACGGGACACACTGCTTGGACTTAGATGAATGTGTGATGGAAAACTTCCCCTGCCCTGACAACAGTACCTGTACTAATCTTGCAGGAAGCTACAACTGTACGTGTGACCCAGGTTTCACAGGCAACAACTCCCTTTGTCTTGACATTGATGAGTGTAGCCTTGGACTTATTTGGTGTCATAATTTTTCTATCTGCATAAATAAAATTGGATCTTTTGCCTGTGAGTGCTTGGAAGGTTATCAAGGCAACAGTACTTACTGCGAGGATATCAATGAATGCTTAGCTAATTCTTCTTGCCCTAAACACAGCACATGTATGAATACCAATGGAAACTACCACTGTTTTTGTGACACCGGATTTTACAACAACAGCGACCAGTGTATAGACATTGACGAATGCAGTGAAAAAGAGATGGGAGAGATTTGTACAAATGGAACATGCATCAATGCTCCAGGGTCTTATTACTGTGAATGTGTCCCAGGATTCTGGAGTAATGGTACTGAGTGTGTAGATGTAGACGAATGCTCAGACACAATCAACGGCTCAGTCTGCCAACCTAATTCTACATGTGCCAACATCCCTGGGTCATACCAATGCCCCTGTAATAAAGGCTTCATCCTTAATGGAACTGAGTGTCATGATGTGGATGAGTGTCATGACTCAGATGGCTTTCCTTGCCCAGAACACTCATTATGTTACAACGTAGCAGGAACTTTCTTCTGCATGTGCTCTCCTGGATACAAAAGCAATGGCTCAATCTGTGAGGATATTAATGAATGCATGCATAATGCCACCTGTCGTTTTGATCAGGTATGCACAAACCTGCCCGGAACATACAATTGCTCTTGCCCACTGGGGTACCACGAGGAGAGGGAGACATGTGTCGACAACAATGAATGTGAGAATTCACCATGCCACATATTGGCATACTGCTGGAACACACCAGGTTCTTTCTCATGCCACTGCCCCACAGGCTTCACTGGAAATGGTTCCTCATGCACAGACATAGATGAGTGTGTTACCTTAATGGATCCATGTCATCCTCTTGCTCAGTGTCACAACTCTCCAGGGTCATATGTGTGCGTGTGCATGCCAGGCTTCATGAGTTTTGGCCCATTATGTGTGGATATTAATGAATGCCTGCAGTCAAATGGACATTGTCATTCTGCTGCAACTTGCACAAATAATGTAGGAGGTTTTGAATGCTCCTGTAATCATGGTTGGATTGCTACAAAAGACAGCACTCGCGGAAAAGGAGGATGTGAAGACTTGGATGAGTGTCAGTCACTCACAGCATGTCCTAAACCAGCACAATGTACTAACCTGCCAGGGAGCTACACCTGTTCTTGTCCAGAAGACAGTGATATTTGCAGAATCTTAACTCAGACGGGTTGGCTATGTATTTGTTTTTACACTTTATAATTAATGCCTACATGTGCACTGATACCGATACTTGTTTGTGTTTTTTATGCATTTGACTCACAAGACAGGATTACATTTTTTTTAATGAAATGAATACTTGCCACAAATGTCAAGCTTAATATTAAATCAACATTAGTACTACTAAAATATAGTTAATGTAAAGCTGGCAGTTATCAGACAAGAAATAGATAATACAGGATTGCAAAGTTCATATTTCTTTGGTCAAACAGCAAAGCTTAATAGTATGGTAAATGCTTAATGGTGCCAATGGTAAATGCACAAAACTGCTCAAAATTAGTGGGAATTATTTTATTTACATTTTTTATTTTATTTACTTGTTGTTACTAAAGCTCAAAATCCCCAAAATATTTATATTATTATTTATTATTTGTAAACCTACTGATGATTTTATTTTCTGAGAAATGGAATGATTTCCCTTGCCATTGATTGTTAGTTCACTCATCTTCTATGATAATTGTAATGTTCCACATTTAAGTCTTTGGATTTGTGGATGTCTCCATTAGTGTGCTGATGCCTGAAAAAGCTATTGATCCACTTAGTTCTTGAATGTAATTCATACACTTTTACTTCTGTCAAACAAGCAGTGACCTTCCCATCTATAGCCAGCCTGTTGCTTCCTAGTTCTGACATTTCATTGTCTACCGCAGTCACTGAATTCTTAATTTTGTGCCTTTTACAGCTTTAAGCTTTACAGAGAAAAATAAGTAAAAACAAGCACAATTTGAACCAATTTGTAGAATAGACTACTTGTCCAATAAGAAATTAGAAAGAATTTGAAAGGACTGCTGGAAATACACCCCACATTCCTCAGGCATGTCCTCCTTTTTATTCATGAACTTTCTCTGTGGTTTTTTCTCTTTTCCTGAATTAGTGACAAACTGGTGCATGGTGAGTTTGTGTGGTACCAGGAACTTGGTTTTGTCCATCGGAGGCAGATACTTCTCCTTCTTGTAGGGCTCGATGATAATTTGGATTTTGCTGGGCAATTTGGACCACATCCCAGCCACCTCCTGTCATCTTGACTTTAACCCCTTTGGTCCAAAATATCTGCCTTCACTGCACATGTTCAAACCATCTTAGTCTTTCCCCTGTTACACACCCTCTTTCTCTCCATTAGTCAACTCCTCCTTTACTAGTCAAAGCCCCTACTCTCACCTCCACAAATGTGCCTTTTCTTCTCTCTTGCTGCATCCTAACCTACCTTTTATTTTTCATCTTGCTTTGTCTTTAGTCACCAATAGCGTAGTTTCTACTACTGACAACCTTTTGACCAACAGTTCCGGAGGTGGTTGTTGTGGATTGATGTAATGATCAATGACATGTAATGAATGCCTATAAGCACTCAGCAGCCTTGCTCACAAATAGCAAGAAAACATACTATAGTTTCTGTGCTTACAATTTAAATAATGCAGAGAATGAAAAACCTTGTATTTAATCATCTTATAAACCGAAAGAAAATTCACTGAATAACACTGACAACATTGTATTATATTGTCACCAGACAAATATTAGTTTTTTGCTAACTTACTGCCACATGGGGGTCACCATAACACTTTTTTTCTTTGAATTTTGGTTCACTCAGGCTTTTTTGTGGAGTTTGGATCTTTGATTTGTGTTTTCTCTGGGTCTTCTGACTTTGACTCATTCCAGAAACATCCATGTTAAAGGTGGGATATGGAATATTTTCATAAAAAGCAATGTTTTTAATTAAATAATGCTTCCACTGGGTGTTTAGAGGGTTGTAGAATGAAAATACACTATTTCCTTTAAAAAATAAATTCAAAGTAAAATATAAAATATTAATTTTGACAGGCATGACGTTGGCATTTTGTTTACATCTACCAGCCAATAGCGGGCAAAGCAGTGGGCACATTTTTGGGTTGCCTAATACCGTATATAGTCCGGCACAATGAGGCTGGTAGTGTGGAGTCTGCAGGTCAAGCAGCTGGAAGCCCCAGGGGTATGTGGTAATTATATACCTTATTTGCTAGTAATAGGAGATTCCCAACAGGTTGCTGATGTGGGGGAGCTTCGGGCCACTGGTTCGACTGGAAGACACACCACGGAGGATTTTATTGCTTTTTTGATTTTATTGGAAAAGTGGGCCAGGCAGTATGGTGTGTAAGGAGGAAAGAACTCATTTTATTGTCCTGCTCTTATTGGGGAACAGAGGGGGTTTGGTGAGGAATATCTGTCGACCTCAGCATCGGAGCGCGCGCGCGCAGGGGGGTTAACGAGCCTGGCACCCAGATGGCTGAAGGCTTTGTGCTTTGTTACGCTATTCATATTCCATATCCCACCTTTAGGTTAATTGGAGATTTTAAGCTATGGTCACAAATGTTCCTATAGCCCCTTTCAGACAGGCCATGAAAAAAGGTAATGTTCCCGGCTTCATCCGTTGCGCTTTTCTGTCTGAAAGCGCCATTGCGGTGTTGGCCAACAAAATCTGGTCCGGGACTGATACTACTGAAGACCTAGTAATAAGAGCCGACTTTATGCAGTACAGTGTTTATATTCAGACAGACAGAAGATGTCCCGGGAAAGCAGGAGGGGTGTGGGGCAGTGGGGAAACGGATGAATGCTGAAAACGCACAAACTGATGACGTATCTCACGAGAATGGCAGTGTATAAGAACATGTGATTTCCACCCCGGCCAAAACACGAATCAAAACCCCCAGTCATGTTTCTAGGTTCCTGACCAAAGCTCCTTCTCAGATCATTTGCCTTTGATCCCTGTTCAGAGACTGATCTTGCTCACGACCCTGAAGTAAGCTCATGTTGCTCTGGCGCGATGCGTCATCCTCCTTGCTGGCTCTCGGCCCGTTCCTGCCTCGGTGTCTGAGTTGTGCAAATAAAGACTGTTTCATACACACGATCCTGCCTGCTGTGTGTCCTGACACAGGTAAGAGGATGGCGCAAGAAGGATGGTGCAGCGCACCAGAAGGAGCATTGAGCTTACTTCAGGAACCAGGTATCTCCACCAGTGACGGTGAGCAAGCAGAGTGGAGAAGCTGGAGTGGACAGCGGTGAGATCGGATCAGTCTCTGAACGAAGATCAAAGGCAAATTATGAAAAGATCTGGAACTGTTGTCAGGAACGTAGGAATGATGACTGAGCAAGGAGCAGGTGGGACCTGAGAAGTAGTTCCAAGTACACCTGGCTGCAAATCCTGCCGGAACAAGATCCGGGAACTGTTTTATTTTGAAAGGGTGGGTTCCGGTAACTGTTTGCTAGGATCCATGAACGGCGCCAGTTGGGATAAATAACAGCGGCATGAAAATGTCATAAAGGCAGTATAACTTACTTCTTCTGGGCTTATCATCACTTTCTCGGCGCACAGCGCTTGGTCTGGTCCTACGGTTGTGTATTTGTGTGCTTTCTGGTATCAGTTTGACCACAGTGAATTCTGGTCTCATAGCGCTATTTGCGTTCTGGTAACTTTTGATTTACAAATTAAGCACTGGCCGCAAATATTCCCGAACATCTGTCTGAAAACGGGGGCATTGTTTCCTACAGTCTTTTTGGGAAGTTGGTATAGCTGCTGTTCAATTCACAAGAGCTAGTTGAGACATTCTTAAGAAAATTAGGTGATTTTCTTCCATATGCTGGCTGTAGCATTCTTATGTTCTTCTTAAGAGTGCCTTGGGACCTTCATAAGGTATACGTATGGCCATCTTATGAAAACTGATGACTGAGATTAGCCAATCAAGCACCCCTATGTGCAACTCATGGCAATCTCAAGTCTTTGGTAGAAAGATACTATGACTTTCTGTGCATTTTCTCTGGGTTTATAAGTGATTGTTCCTAAGGTATTTGTACATTGGCCCTACAAAGAGGCCCAGATGGCACATTCTTAGAGAATCTTGGACAAGACCTTCAACCTGACCAAGAACTTACACATGGGGTACAGACTCTGGATTCTTAAAAAACTGTCATGAGGAGGCCCTAAGATTAGTTCCAAAGACCATTTGTAGGGTGTTAACAGCCCATCATATGGGCCATTGTGACCATAGCTTTACTGCTTGCTTTTCCTGAATGTATGTGTATTAGCTCTGTAATGAACTGGTGACTTGTCCAGGGTGTCCTGCTTTTTTCCTGCTGACTGCTGGGATAGATCTCAGCCCCCACCCTTGATGCTTAACGGGATTAAACAGGTACAAAAAATAAATTAATGAATGAAATTAATGACTAACTGTCTGCTTCCTGCACAGAGAGCACGTTGTACCCCTTTGGAAAAGAGACTGCAGACAAAGAAGTAAAAATAAACACAGAAGATGGAAATTCTCCATACATCACACCACCAGTGGGGTTCCCTTTCATGGGGAAAATGTACGACAGGGTGTATGTAAGTTTCTAAATATGATTAAAATACTATGAGAATTTCTCTTTTTGAAATTATTGTAAATTCTGCAATGTTTACCATTTCAAAACTAATGCTTCATTTTAAAGGCTCAAAATAGCCTTTGGCAATTTTAACTTTAGAAAACTTTTAAAAGTCTGAACCAGTTTTTGGGGGCCTGCTGTTTTCTAGGCTTGTAGGTTCTAGTCTAGTTCCAGTCTTCTCCGATATCCAACAGTAACTTGCATGGTGATGGTTGGATTTAGATTCTCCAAGCAGAGCATTGTGTTGTAACCAGTGTGCAATCTGTGAAAAAAGCAGAGGAGGGGATTTTTTTTTCACTTTCAAACTGTCCAAAAGAACCGCGGCGGGGGCGGGGGGTGTAGTTGGTGGTTACATGCATACTATAAACACACGGTGCTTATATATTTGACAACAAACAGTCCACAGTTATAACGTAAGTTAACTAATTAAATAGCTGTACCTGTGCAACAGATGGTGGTAACTTCAAGGTGTAACCGTTATTATTGTCCAGCCGGAAATGGATGGTTTTTGCAATATTGTTATCCAGGTGGAAATTGGGAGAAATTCGGGAGAATGATGGTCCTGGGAGAGCATTAAAATTTGGGATTCTCCCGGTTAAATGAGGAGGGTTGGGAAGCATGGTCGGACGAGAAAGAAAAACAAAAATAACTATTCCCCCCGGGGATAAAAAATAAAGGACCAGAGGGGGGACATCAAAAGCAGAGGGGGGGAATCCCCCCACCCCCCCCGACAAATCGTACACTGGTTGTAACAAGATGAGCAGTATTACCTTACCTGTTAGAAGTCACAATCTTATAGCTGGCTGGTGTATATTGTCGCATAATTTTAAACTAATAAATGTTTGATTTAACAAAGAAGTTAAAAGCAGTAGTGAGGTATTTAAGAAACATATCCAGCTGTACATAATGAAACTAAGTACAAATTATCAAGAACGTACAAAAGTCAGCCATGGAATAAATATTTTGTATCCAATTGACAGAAATTCTCACAATGGTCACTGAAAAACTTAAAGTGCAACTTACCCCCAGTTCAGATGATGTCCTTGGGCTTACTGACTTTTAAGAAATACTTCTGAAAAGAGGCATGTCTGGACACCAGCATACATGCAGGGGGGGGTGGCGGGCTGGGTTGTGATTGACATGTCGCTCTACACCTGCAGCCAGCTGCCAGAGAGGGACAGATGAAAATGGAGAAAACTGCTTCTATAGAGACCAACGGCCATGATCCGTAGTTCGCCCTGCAACGGCTTAGCGGCATAGAATGAGACTCTTTTTTTAGTGGGAGCTTGTTTTTAGCCAGAGTGCTAAAGCTACATTTAGATTAGCTTCAGCGTGACTCTGTGGTGTTGCAGAGAGGTTCCTGAGTAAATGCCTGAAAAAAAATACCCGAGGATGATGAGAATATAACGTGCACAAATCACATCAACACACTCACAACCACAGCAGTAAAAGTGAAGTCTTTACCCTGATTTCATTATTCTTTTACTGGGTGACTGTGGCTCAGTGGTTAGAGCGGTCGTCCTCCAACTTGAAGGTTGATGGATCGATCCCGGTTTCCACCGCCACATGTCGAAGTGTCCTTGGGCAAGACACTGAACCCCATGTTGCCCCCCGATCTGCGTATCGGGTTGTGTGAGTGTTAGCCCCTACCCTCTCCTGTGTGAATGGGTGAATGACAAAAAAAACTGTAGTGTGAAGCGCTTTGGGGGTCGTAGGACCTAATTAAAGCGCTATACAAGTGCACGCCATTTACCATTTTACTGATAATAGTTATTCTCTTGGTCGTAGTTTTCAGCCAGTTGTTCTAAATCACCACGTGCAGCTCTGATGAGTTGCAGGAGACAACAAGGCGAGTGTGTCTGAGAGATGGTTTTATACCCCACAGGGCATGTCTTAGAGAGCTGTACCGCTTTCAGCCAATCACAAATTTCAAATGCAGTACCTCAATTCTAAGAGGGCAGCACTAAGATGTTTTTAGACCAAAAACAGTACAATTCAACAAGTTTACATGAAAATTTCAAAAAATGCCCAGAAACTTGAACTGGATTTGTTTGTTTACCTTGTGTCAGTTAACAAATTCACAGACCTTTCACACTACTTGTTAGCTGAGTGACCACACCCATGTCCCCACCCACATCCCACATTCTATTTCCACCGCTCAAGTGAGTCGTTCTACTCTATACCGTACCACACACAAGTGGGCCATGCCGATTTCGTTGATGGAAAAGGGGTAATAGAAGGCCAGTTCAGAATAGCCTGGGAAAAAGTGTTCAGAATAGTTTTGTTTTTAGGCATTCTTGAGTGTTTTTCTTTGTGTGTTTTTAGTCATTTTCCCATTGTAGAACCCCTAAACTGCGAGTGAGACTGAGCTTTCTGGGCTGCTCATTTCACTATTTGATTGTCAAATATAACTTTCTTTGTAGAATTCATTTTTGCATTTGTGAACACAGAGCTTATGTCACTTGCCAGAAAGTTCCACTTTTGTCTTATCTGCCCATTTTGGCTCAAACAGCAGCAGATCTGACACTGATGTCCTTTAAGTTCATTGCTAATATCTTTGAAAGTTGTTCTAGGTTTTGTTTATTCAATTTCTTTTCAATTTTTCTCTTGCAACCACATCCAAGAAGGTTGGCTTACAGCCATAAACTTCTAAATGGTATTTTTGCAACTGTACTCATAAGAACGTCAAGCTGTTTTGAGATAGTGTTGTTGCCTGTCAGTCGTTTGCCAATAATTTTCTTTATAAGCTTCTGAGTCAACTGTCCTTGGCTCCTTGTGCTCCATGTTTAGTGAGGTAAGTGACTGGTTCCAAAAAGAGAGACCACATCACTCCAGTCCTCAGTTCTCTCCACTGGCTCCCAGTCGCTTTTAGGATTGATTTTAAAATTTTACTGCTTGTTTTTAAGGTTGTTAACGGTACTGCACCTCCTTACCTGGTAGAACTTCTTAACATCTACCGGCCCAGGAGATCGTTGAGGTCAGCAGACCTTATGATTTTAGAAATTCCTAGGTGCAGATTAAAAATTAAAGGAGAGAGGGCTTTTGCTGTAGCTGCACCCAGACTTTGGAACAGTTTACCCCCTCACATCAGATTCTCCACAAGCTCAGGAACTTTTAAATCTGCTCTTAAAACCCACCTTTTCTCATTGGCTTTTAACAAGGTTTAATTTGACTGCTTTATTAGTGAGGTGTTTTATGTATTTATGTATTTTAGAGCTATTATTCTGTTTATGTTGTTTTACTGTTTTTTCTTGTCACTGTACAGCACTTTGGTCAGCCTTGGTTGTTTTAAATGTGCTTTTTAAATAAACTTGACTTGACTTAACTAAATACCATGATACAAAACCACAGTGATTACACCCTTTTAAGTAGACTGACTGACTGATTATGTAATTGAAGATATCTGTGATGCTCATCACAGGACATGCTTACAATCAAATTATTTTCACCTTTACAAGGGGAACTAGTAACTAGAAAATCCCCATCCATGCCAGTTTCATTAGCTTTTTTAAACCAAACCAACATTCAAAATATCAGATTTTCATTGGTTGATTTTCAGTAAAACAAAATATTTTGCCAGTATCAATGTATAATACGGAGCCCCTTAGGTGACATTGGAGGAAAAAAAAAAGCTGGTTTCTCATGCTCAACAGATGCTTTCTCACGGGGGACCAGAAAACATGTTGTGCACACGACATACTAACTGGTGCACAAGAGAAACCAAAATTTTTTTTGCAACCATGTCCCTTAAGGGGTTCCATATATTTCAGTGACTATTAAAGTTTTTTTTTTTTCTTTCATGGAAGGGTACCAACAAATTTGTTAATTTCTGTAAAATTGCATGGCAGGTTATTGTAACTACTCTAAGAAGAAATTCTGAAAGTATTTTACTTTCTTTTCCTTAGTTTTCAGATAACGGCCTTGTCCAGTTTCAATCCTTGGCTGAGAATCAACAATATCTGCTCCCGTCGCCTTCGGCCAGAGGTTTTCCTGACGACATGAAATTGTCATTGTTGGCTGTGTTTTGGGATGATGGTGATCTGAGCCAAGGGGTTGGAAAGCTGCACTATCAGGTTAGTGAAAGATATGGTATTGTTGCAGTGACTGGTAGTTCTTTGGTCTTCAAATGAAAAGGATATATTGTCATATATATTTACAGTTACAGTATATAAAAACTTAGTGTTCAATATTGTTTTGACTTTTTTTTTTTAGGAATACCATAAACTGGACGTTCCAGATGTTTACTCCCAGATAGTGTTTAATCGAACAGCAGACGAGGTTACAAAGTTCGAACGTCTGAATAAAAGATCTGCTTTTTCCCCTGCTTGGATCCTCAAGATCACATGGGAAAATGTGATGCCTGTCTCCTATCAACGGACCAACTTCTCAGAGGTTTGGTTTTCTTTTCTCCTAATGGAGCCAAACCTTTACCAAAACAAACAAGTTATAAATTTATATGCATAATCTTTGTATATTGTGCTAAAAATTAATGTGAGGGGAGGGGGGGGGGGGGGG